>CM041777.1:156843237-157238713 GCA_023374045.1 Limonium bicolor | reverse complement strand
CATCAACTCTTTTGCAGCGAAGTATTTGCGAGATTGATTAGAGAAAGACCTCCGGTTGTGAGAAGTGACAATTTAATCTACACCCATAAGCTAGGCATTTGTGGGAATCATCAGCATCTGGGATAGGAGAGGCTCGTGAGGTTGATCGATGACAGACAATTCTAGAGGAAAATACATTTGTTTCGACGGACTGGAGAACGCTTCAGGAGAGAGGACAACTGTTAAATCAATTCCTGGGATTTAGGATAGGGAGGGAGAAGATGGTTGGGTAGCAGAACTCATGGGTGAAGAAGGTGAGGAATTTTGAGGCTAAATGGTAGGGATCAGAGGCGATAAATGTTTTTCGGGAGAGGACGAGGTTGGGGGAAGAAAATAGGGGAAGCAAAGAGGGGTCAAGAAGTAGTTACCGAAAGAGACGCCTATGCAGGATTTTTTTTCAAAACCCAACCATTCTAGGGGCCAATCCATTTGAGATTCTAGGGAACATGGTCTTTTTTCTTTAGGTGGGGAAAGTGCCAGCGTGTCGGTGTTGGTTGGGGGGCTCGTCGAAGAGTCATGTGGTTGTTGGACTTCTGATTGCTAGTGGTTCAACAAATCTTTTGACCAGTACTCCACAACACCAACTGGTGATTTTGTCCACCTCCATATGATTTCTTCGTTTATTATTTGCATCCTCGGGGTCTCAATCTGGGCATGAGTCTCCAAATACTTTTCCCTTCAAGATGATGGTGCCAAATACTTTTGTGACGGCATGAATAAAGTTCTCTACCCAAGCTTGCACTGGAATTCCCCTAAGAGGAATATTTGTCTTTTGTATTTCTAATTGGTCATTGGGTACCACATTCACACACCTCAGTGGAGAAATAGGCCCAATGTCTATATAGTCTAATGTACATAGGTCCAATACCTTATGTTCTGGCCCTATTCTATTTCATGTTCCCGATCTCTGTAAACAAACATATAAATATATGTTGTAAGTTAGTCAGTTAATAAACGCCCACTTAATAAAATATCCTTATAGTCTCTATTTTCATGGTATCATAGTTAAGAAATAAAGACCGTCATTACATCACTAATGGCCACCGGAAAAACAAGAACATCTATACCAATCTTTATCCCTACCCTTTTCTTAGTTAGGAAATATTAGAACCACTTTCCCTGAAAAACAAACCGATAATTTCCTCTCCAAAGTCTTGCATATCATTAGTCGATAATCAATACAAACGAAATGGCTGATGACGAAGAATATGTAGTTGAATAAGAACGGAAAAAGATCAGAGGAAAATCCAATGGTTCCGACTTAGGCAAGAGCAAAATCAGTGATTTGGAACCTCGAAAGGATAAAAAACTTCACCTTCATCCTTCGGAAGTCAAAATTTCCTACTAGCTCACAAATTTGACAGAGTTTATTTCGGTACCTGGAAGCGAGAAGTCACCATGAAGTTGTCGTCAAAGAACAAAATAGGTTTCATTACAGGAAACCTTAAACGAGATGACTACGAACCTGAAAAACACCCAGATTGGGCCAATATTATGGTGCTTGCATTGCTTTTCAGCTCAATGGACAACTCAATTATACAGAGTGTGATGTATTACTCAATAGCAGTAGAAGTTTGGGAAGATCTTTATTCAAGGTTTGGCGAACCGATAGGAGCTCGATTATATGCTCTAACGCAAGAATCTCTGCAGCTTGAATAAGGGAACAACACGATTAACGAGTATTACACTCGTTTTGGGTCAAGATATGGAACGAGCAGCAACAATTAAGAAGCATAAACCCTTGTTCGTGCGGATCTGTAGCCCACAATCTAAAGGAGCAAGAGAATGAACGTGTGTTCGACTTTCTCATGGGATTGAACACCTCGTACAAGACTTTGAGGAGCAACATCCTCATGATGTCCACTCTACCCACAGTCAACCGAGTCTACTCTATGGCGCGTCAAGAAGAAAAGCACAAACAAACTCGGCGAGCAAGAAAACAGGAAAACTCAGAGGGTTTGGCATTCGCCAGTTCCAGCAACAGTCAAGCTCCACGACCTAAATATGAATCAAGAAACAAAAATGTTAGGTCTAAGAATCCTAAAGGAGAAGGCCAAAGAGTCAAATGCACCCATTGTAAAAAAAACCAGGCCATTCGTGCTATGAATGCTACTGGGTAAAAGGAAATTTTCCCCAGTCACTGGAAAATGTACCAAACAAGCACAAGAAGGCCTTGACAGCAGCCGTTTAAGACAAACAAGAATCTTCAATACCTGGTTTCAGTCACGAACAAGTTCAAGCACTTACAAATTACATCAAAGACGGAAAGGGGATCGTGCCTGGAGTTTCACAAAAACAACTTGCAACACTCAGTGCATACCATGAGCGAAACACTTTACCAAGCGATGAACAAACTGACTTTTATAATCAGTTTGTATGTACGAACTTCCTTTCTCTAAATACAAAACTTGTTGATAATTTTATAAAATTCTAGGCAGTGGATACTGTGGAGGGTGATTTTTCGGTATGAGGGGGGTCTATCTAAATGGTCTGGCTGAGAAGTCTAGATCCTAGAAAATGCCATTTTGTGGAGGTTGAAAACCCGTTATTCTGGCATCCCTCAAATACCTACTTGATCGTCCGTCTTTCCTAGAAAGCATAAAGGGGAATGCTAGTGAGCACTACACCCGCTCTCAATGGGCTCCAGGCGGACTTATGCCTCTATAAGGCGGAATTGACTAGAGTCGCCACCTAGTTTGACCTAAGGAACTAGGAAGGGAGGAGAAGGGTTCTAAGAACCGTTGATTGACTCTGAGATTATTACCTATGGATAGGACTTATCTGGTCATGTCAAAGATTCTTTGTGGGTTCGCACTGGGTTACACCCCTTAGAAGTGGCAACGACCATGACTTCGGATTGGTGCCCGAGGAAACCTCAGTCTCCAATTGTCGGGATTGCCTTCTTTCAAAACCTTTTAGAGAGATTCATTAAAAAGCCAAGGATAGGTTTAGGACAGGATGAGAGAAAAGGAGTGGATGAGGCGAGCTTTTCTGCCAAGCTAACGCCAAGAGGAAGAATTGGTGAATTCGGATGAGTATAGAATGAAGGTTTAAGAAAAGTCTGAGGTTGAGTGAATGAAAGAGACTTAGAGTCTGATGGTTTGAAATTCGTGGGAGTCGAAGAATGTTTAAGAGTTTCGAGAGGTATGAAGAACACCTTAGAGAGGGAAAGGGTTTTTTTGTTTTAGAATGGGGTCGCACCCTAGATGGGCTGCCTACGTACTCAACTCCAAGTTGAGATCAGACCTTACGTAGTTCAGGTCTTTTAGGATGGTTGAGTTGTTTTGAGGTAATCGAGGTTGGAAATGTATGGGGTTGTTTGGAGGTGAAATGACTGAGTGCAAAAGGGTATTTTGATTTGATGTGGGGTCGCACCCTGTGTGGGTTGCCTACGTACTCAATTTCGTATTGAGATCAGACCTTACGTAGTTCAGGTTTTTTGAGAGATGTTTGAAGTTTCAAGTTTGAGGGGGTAGTCTGTGAGACGCTTGGGTCTATGAGACGCTTGAAACCTTGGGACGTCGAAGTCTGTGAGACGCTCGAATCTGTGAGACGCTCGGGTCTATGAGATGTTTGGGTCTGTGAGACATTCGAATCATTGGGATAACAAAGTCTGTGAGACACTTTGGTCTGTGAGACGATACGGGGTTGTTTGGAGGTGAGGTGGTTGAGTGAAAAAAGGCATTTTGTTCGATGTGGGGTCGCACCCTATGTGGGTTGCCTACGTACTCAACTTCCTGTTGAGATCAGACCTTACGTAGTTCAGGATTATTAGGAGATGCTTGAATCCTCCTGGGATGTTTGAAGTATGGGATGTTTTAGTCTGTGAGACGCTCGGGTCTATGAGACGTTTGAAACCTTGAGATGTCGAAGTCCGTGAGACATTCGGATCTGTGAGACACTCAAGTCTGTGAGATGCTCTGGTCTGTGAGATATTCGAATCATTGGGATAACAAAGTCTGTGAGACGCTCGGGTCTGTGAGACAATACGGGGTTGTTTGGAGGTGAGATGGCTGAGTGTAAAATGGCATTTTGATTGATGTGGGGTCGCACCCTGTGTGGGTTGCCTACGTACTCAACTCCCTGTTGAGATCAGACCTTACGTAGTTCAGATTTTTTTGGAGATTTGGGAGTTTTGGGGTTTTGAAGGAATTGGGCTTTTGACCTTTTGGGTCTTTGAAGGGTCAAAGAGGTTTTGTGGTCATTTTGTGAGGTTTGACATATTGTCTGGTTCGTTTTGAAGTTTGAGGCGTGAGAGTCTGTGAGATGCTCAACTCTGTGAGACATTTAGATTCTTGAAATGATGAAGTCTGTGAGACACTCGGGTCTGTGAGATATTCGAGGCTTGAAATGGTTATCAAATTCCAAGAGGTTCGGCTTTTTGAGGAGCTGAGGATTTTCGAGGTGTTTGAATTTGATGAGTCTATTGAACTGTTGAGACTTTCAAATCCGTTGAGTTGTAGAGACCTTCGAGTCTATTGAGTTGTTGAGACGCTTGAGTTTGTGGAGCTGTTGAGACTTTCAAGTCTGTTGAGCTGCTGAGACGCTTGAGTCTGTTGAGCTGCTGAGACGCTTGAGTCTGTGGAGCTGCTGAGACGTTCGAGTCTGCTGAGCTGTTGAGACGCTTGAGTCTGTGGAGCTGCTGAGACGTTCGAGTCTGTTGAGCTGTTGAGACGCTTGAGTCTGTGGAGCTGCTGAGACGTTCGAGTCTGTTGAGCTGTTGAGACGCTTGAGTCTGTGGAGCTGCTGAGACGTTCGAGTCTGTTGAGCTGTTGAGACGCTTGAGTCTGTGGAGCTGCTGAGATGTTCGAGTCTGTTGAGCTGCTGAGACATTCGAGTCTGTTGAGACGCGTGAGTCTGTTGAGCTGTCGAGACTTTTAGAGATTCAAGATGCTTGAGTTCAAAAGAATTTGAAGTTTCAAGGAGTTTGAGATTTATGATGTTTGGAATTATTCGGGATTGAAATGAAATTGAATTTGAATTGGGAATGAAAAGAATTTTGAATTGAATTGAATCGAGCTTGGAAAACGGGTCAGGTCAAGGTCATCATTCGGTCAAGATCAACAATCAGTCGGTCAAAATTTGGGTTTGGTCAAACTTGGGCTTCGTTTGGGCTTTTGGGCTAAAATGGGTTTGGGCCTTGAAATGGGCTTGGACCTTGATGTGGATTTGGGTCGAATTGGGCCGGGGCCTTGAAATGTGTTTGGGCTTCGAAGTGGGTTTTGACATGGGCCTCGAATTGGGCTTTGGAATAGGCCTCGAATTGGGCTTGGGTCCAAAATGGGTTTGGGCCTTGTTGGGCTTCCGATTTGGGCCTTGTTGGGCACTGAAATCAGATTTCTAAGATGGGAAGAATTAGTAGGCTTAAATCATGCCTGAGTGAAAATTATTTGGATTTACAAGTGAATTGGATTTTTGTTGATTGTACATTATTATGAAATTATGGATGATTTGGAAAATTTTAAGGGAAATAGGTATTCCTCACATGGACCGTGTCTAGGACCTGTATTCATGGAGGATACCCAACCTAAAGCTTTTCTACAAAAGGGGTGATCTATGGACTAACTAGGGCTTCCTAGGTATTGGGCCTCTATATTGGGCTGGACCCAACAATTACCAAACTAATCTATACAAAATGTAACATATGGTAGCAAACAATCATAAAATGGAAGTAAGAAAGCAAGAAATCACAACGATCTGGGTATATACATTATTTGTTTTCTCATCATCATTTTTTTCATCATTTTTTTTTATCAAACAACGATTCAAATAAAAAAAAGGCAGAAAACTTTAAAATCAATACAAAAGGCTAATCCCCGAAATTGACCCATTATTCCTATATTGAGTTGCTAAATCATTTTTTTTACCTTTTGTTTATAAACGCAATTGATAAAAATCAAGGCCCTAATACTATCTAATTACATAACTAATGTCTAAGTCCAGGGATTTTAAATGGGGGGGGAAAACGTGGTCGAAGTGCACTGAGGGGCTCGACAGACTACACTTTCTTCTAGCATCATTATAAACCGGAGACTAAACAAAAGAAAGAAAAAAAACGATTCAAACACCCGTTTTGATTGAGGGAATTTTCATTCATTCATTTTTTTATCAGGTCATAAATACAAAGGCTTCGCTAAACAGGGATATGATGATTTCTTCACGTTAGAGGACGCCAAACCGAAAACAAAGGGCATACATGCTCGTACAGGTAGAGTAAACACAACAGAGGGCATTTACAAAACTGAAATTTGACAGAATGAGAGCATGGTTTCATCATACAGAATAACACACTTAGCACGCAACACGCATGAAATCTAGTAGTGTTCGAATCGAGATTAAATACCAAGAAGGGATGATTTTCCCGATGACCGTGGTGGAAGTCCTAAGAGGTTCGAGTGCAATATCCGGTGGAGTATGTAGGTGCGAGCTTCATTAACCGTTCAGGTTGCATACACGTCGTGAGTGAAGAAACTTGGGGAGATGCAGTAGCATGTACGTTGCTCCCTCACCAGTCGGGTTGCAAAACTATTACATGAAGAGAAGAAGGAAGGCGCAGAGTTAGTGTTCCCAGTTCACCAGCGTGGTTACAAACTTACTGTCGGTGGAGAGAATACTGAGGTGCAGAGCTTGCACTTCCTGCTCGTTACTTGGTCCGACATGAAGATATGAAGAAAGGAGGTGTGGTTGCTCTTGAACAGCACAGTGAAGGGAAACAGAGAGGTGGACTGGAGTACGATGTTCCTTGTTTCGCCAGTAGAGAGAACGAGGCCACAGAGCTTGTAAACTCTTTCTAAGTAGGTGAGAAGAATGAAGATGGTGCAGTACCTTGTATGTTCCTCGCTTGTCGGTGAAGAGAATGAAACTGGCTCCAAGTACTTTTCATACGAGTTTGTTCGCCTGTTTTGGTTGCAAAATACCGGCGTGCAGAGATGAAGCCGGTGCAGAGCATTTGTTCCTTGCTCATCGGTTTGAGTTGCAAAATACGCAGAGTGAAGAGATGGGAGGAAGTGGGAGTTGTGTGCTCCTTGTTCGTCAGTGGGGTGCGAGTACATTACGCAGGGAGAAACGAAGAGCTATATACGTCTGTAAATACGTGAAGCAGGCACATGGCATGTATGTCTTTGGTCACCAGTGAATGGAACGGAGACGCCGAGCTAGCTAGTACGCTCCTTGTTCTTCTGCTAAGCAAACGAAGGAGTAGAGCAGATGTATTCCTTGTCTTGCGTTGTTGGAGAGAAAGGAACAGAGAGGAGCACTGTGTTCCTTCCGGATTGCAAATATACCGGGAATGAAGAGATCGCAGGAGCATGCGTTTCTGATGTTGAAGAGAATGAAGGTAGCATAGATGTATGTATCTTGTTCGCCAATCTGGGTAGCAAACATACCGTAAGTTTAGAGATTGGAGTACAAAGCTTGTATGCTTGTCTTCAGTTTGGACTGTGTTAACCGTGACAGTTTGAGGATGGAGTAGAGTTTTGACAGCTTTGGGGTTGCAAAATTACCGGCGTGAAGAATAGAAGTAGGGGCATGTATGTTTTTTAGTGCTTTGAGAAGATGAAGAATGAACGATGTCGGCTGTTGTTGCTTGTTTACCAGTTTGGTTGCACATTTCCGTGAAGAAGAGAATGAGGCTCGGCGGTGGAGCTGCTTCTTGTTTGACATGTGCAGAGAAGGAAGAATGCATGAGCATAATGTTTCTTGTTTCGCCAGTGGGCTTGCAAATTACAGCGTGAAGAAGATTGAAGTGCTGCTGATAGAGAAAATGAAGACAACATGGTTTCGGATTTTACAGAGATGAATGATGGAGGAGATGGTTTTCTGGTTTGTTTCTTTGGTTTCTGAAAGCGTAGATAGGAAAATGGAATGTTTGGTAATGGGAAGACTGTTCTGCGTGAATTTTTTTTGATCCATCATCAGCTGGAGGCGGGTGTTTCTTTTGAGAATGAAGAAGAGCTAAAAGCCTGAGAGACGGCTACTGTCTTCCTTATTTGAAGAAGAAATGTTGATCGAGAACCAGAAAGTGAGGGAGTGCGGCTACAGTCACAGCGAAGAGAATGAGGGACGATGAGGGATCGTTTCGAAAATGGAGAAAACATTCGCCCCGGCCATAGTTCCCACTTCCTCTGGTTCTGTATCCTGGGGAACAAAATCGATCGGGGAGTAATTGGTTCTGCCCAAAAACAAGACCCCATACCCCATTGTTTTTATCGACTTTCTCAAAAAAAAAGATCCCCCATACCGTATTTTTTTTGTCATGGGCTTTCGTGGGATTCAGAAGAAATGGGCTGATTACAAAGTGTGGACCGAATTGGACAGGGCCCTATTTGGATACTGGCTGGCGAAAATAATGGTAGTCACTAAAATGTGCCCCTACTGAGTTTCGAACTCGAGACCTCACTCTCCTTTCCTGCATGTCCTACCAGTTGAGGTACGACTGATTTCGGTAGATAGTAGCGGAGAAACAAAATAAAAGTCATGTCGCGTGCTGAAATAATAAAGAAATCGCTTCCAGTCTCTGCCAGGAATCGAACCCGAGATCTGCGGGTTGCATGATAGGTATCTTAACCAGTTACGCCCGGTCAGATTTTAGTATGTTCATGGGAGAAATAATATAAGAGCTCTAAACTCGACTGGATAACTTTGTTTTTTCAAGAGCCACAAATCCAAGAGAAAGTATATACAATAAAAAGAGATGATTAGTCTAATGTATGAAATTATGGAATCTAAAAAGGCTTAAACATAACGAGGTATAAATAGATAGAAGAGCGCATGCACATGAAGTAATAATGTTCACGAAATGATGATGCGAACACATAAAATAAAATAAACAAAATAACGATGGAAATGATGATGATAAAATAAAAAGTAAATGCTAGGAGACAATTTAAAGTAGCAATAAATAAGATAAATGAGTAACAAAATGAAAGAAAACTGATAGGTAAGCAAATAAACAATGAGACAAAAGAGATGGGTTTAAAATCGGATTGTTATTTGGAAATTCATTTTTGAAAAATCGTGCATTTATGAAATGCTTTGAAAAAGGTTATAAAATGACGGTTTTGTTATGGCACGCACGCTAATATGTTTTGAGAAAGAAAGGCGACGACCCCTCTTATTATTTCGAAGTTTGCTTTATGGGGTGAGAATTTTTGGTGTCTACAGATGGCTCCCCTTGATTCAATTCTACAAGCCCTTGTAGAATTGGATCAAGGTTGACGGGGCGCCAAAAATTCTCACAACGGTATTGGGTGCCTCGGGATGCGACTGTGAGTGTATGAAGGTGATTGAAAGTACGAGGACTTATGAAGAGCCTCAGTTAGACCTCTTGACATCTAACCCTAGGGCTTATGAAGAGCCTAGGATACTAACAATAGGGTTGGCTTAAGGTGCACGAGGACTTAGGAGTGCCTCAACTGGACCTCTTGATATCCAGTCCTAGGGCTTAGGATGAGCCTAGAATGCGATTGAAAGTACCACACTAGTAGCGCAATAGCTGTCTAGCGGGTGTAAAATGAAAAGTTGACCGCACTAGTAGCGCAATAGCTGTCTAGCGGGTGTAAAATGAAAAGTCGACCGCATTAGTAGCGCAATAGCTGTCTAGCGGGTGTAAAATGAAAAGTCGACCGCACTAGTAGCGTAATAGCTGTCTAGCGGGTGTAAAATGAAAAGTCAACCGCACTAGTAGCGTAATAGCTGTCTAGGGGTGTAAAATGAAAAGTCGACCGCACTAGTAGCGTAATAGCTGTCGGGGTGTAAAATGAAAAGTCGACCGCACTAGTAGCGTAATAGCTGTCTAGCGGGTGTAAAATGAAAAGTCGACCGCATTAGTAGCGCAATAGCTGTCTAGCAGGTATAAAATGAAAAGTCGACCGCACTAGTAGCGCAATAGCTGTCTAGCGGGTGGGACACACAAAAGAGAATTCCGAACATTTTTAAAAACAGATTGGTTTGGAAAAGTGGTTTGCACACATGTATAACATAAAGTAAATCGTGGCTATATTTGATGTGGAGCTGTAAGTGTTAATGTTGGGATAATCACTTTCCATGTCAATTATGACTCCGTCTCACCGGGGGAACCGTCGTCCCTTCACTGTCATCTCTCGGGGTTTTTTCTCTGCTATGCCCCTTGTGAGGCACGTTATCAAGAAAGTCCGGAGTGCTTAAGTTCGAATGGTCAGGATACCCGAAGTGATAAGGAAACATACGCCACGGCCAGTGATGATCCGACAACGCCCCACTTTTTGGGAAACTCGGGGAAGTACTACATGGGAACGGGTCTCTCGTCATCTGCACGGTCAGGTGTGTTTAAAGTCCAAATTATTCACTGACTACGTTGTGCCATGTATGGGTATCCGGTAAATACGGGATCCTCTATGGACGTGAAGCGTGACATTGGGCTTTAAAGACATCCGTGGTACAGAGGAACAATGGAGAACTGAACCCATGCAATCTTCAGGGTAAGGTAGAAGGGTGGTCAGACAGACGGCATACAAGGGGGTGACTATCCATAAAACCCATCTTAGACACCAGATTAGGCAGCTGGACACTGAAGGCTCATGGCTCACTATATGCTGGTTTAGACTCGGATAATGGAGGATATTTTGGATCATGAGCTTCAAGGCGTTGGTCTTGGACCGTATTACCTCGTGGGTTAACTCCTTCTAGGAAGGACCCAACTCATGGGGAATCAACCTGAAATACCCCAAACCTTAATATGTTAATTAACTATGTAATTATGATTTTCTAAGGCTAATTAAGTCCTTAAGATCATTGGTGAAGAAATAAAAACCAAAAAGAAAAAGAAAATGCGTAAAAGTCACAAAATGTGAAAACACGTATTTAATTATTTTAGGAGGCATATAACCTTCACTAGGATTATAAATACATTTTTATACCCTAATTACACATAAGAACATGTGGGAAAAATTCCAGAAGAAAACGGATCCAAATAACACGTTAAAACGCTAACGGAGTCCTAAAGCGCGTTTTTCGAGAAAACCCGAAAACATGACTTTAAACAGTTAAACGACCCCGTAAAAATTATAGTTGATTATATAACTATAATTAAACATTAATGGGAGATTAAGAACCATTAAAATTAAAGAAACGAGAAAAATCCGGAAACCGGGCCCGGATTAGTGAATAGTTTAAAAACCGGTAACTTATGGGGTGTAAACTGTAATAAGAGTAAGTACCCTCCCTCAATTGTAAAATAAAATCTGATTCTCTTATCCTCTTGGTACCCACACGTTTTTCCCCTCTCTCATACATACATATACTCATTTATGTACAAAAGTACAAAAAGTCAAAAAGTATCAATAGTACATATATACCTTTTTACATTTCTCTCTCCAATTCTCATCCTTCCCTCACGTTTTTTTCCCTTCCCAGCACTCTTCTTCTTCATTCTTCTTCTTTAATGGCGATTTCAAGAGGCTCCAACCAGCTCCATCTTCATCTTCCATTTTCTACCTCTAAACAAGCTCAAAACCGAAAAATAAATATACCATCTTGCTCCTCTAGTCTTGGGCATTCTTTTCCACCCTTCAAAGCCTCCAAATGGTGATTTCGAATTCCATGGGTGTAGCTCATTCTTGAAGGAAGAGAACCTCCATTGTTGAGCCAAAACACTCCTCATTGTTCTAAGGTAAGAAAGGAGCAAGAAAAATCACGTTTTCCTCCATTTCTTTGAAACCGATTCTCTACAGATTTTGAACCCTTATGTTCCTCTCTTTCCTAGCTTGGTTGCCTTCAAAGAGTGCTGAGAATCATTGTTTTTGATTGCCTAATACTCCCTTGGGAAGTTGCAAGGTAATGTTCTAAATTCGAATACCTAGAAGCCTCCTTGTTCAAGTGTTGTTCAAGAACTTTATTAGTTCTTAATGCTAATTAGTACTCCATTGGGCTTGGTCATTATATTAGCAACACAAACTCATTTGAAACCGGTTGTTCAACAAGAACTAAAGAGGGGGAAAATTCTTGAAAGAAAACTCAAGGTAAATGGCTTACCTTAATCTAGAGTAATGCCTTTGGGATTGTAATTGTGTTTGTGCAAAATAGTGCCTTTAATGCATTGAGTGTAATGCAGGTGTTGCTTATAATGAAGGAAATTCAGTTTTAGTTAATGTTATTTAAGGGCCTAAGAGCCAAGCACTTAGAGTTGATGCATATTGGTGTTGTTGTTGTTTAAGAGATGGAATTGATGTGTGGACTAATGCTTGAATGAGTTTGATGGTTGGAGTGCTTTGGTGAGCTGAATAAGGTGTGGGAACATGTTAGAATATGGGGAGACCATGTCAAAATTTGTATAGAAAACCAATGGTTTAAGTGCATTTCTAAGTGGGAACACAAACTAGGGAATACTAGGAAATCATTAAAGGTTATATTGGTGAAAGAAAGTAAATTAAGGTGTTCTTGAGTGTTAAAAGGACTTAAGTGGTTGTGTGTTGAGTAGAGTGGTTTTAATAGCCTTATAATGGTAGATGGAGAATGGAGATAAGAGTACAAAATCTGTAGCATAATGATGCTTGATAACTTGGAATTTCAAGAGGAAGAGTTTGTGTTTGTAACTTGTGAAACAAGGAGTGGATGTGGGTTTTTAGAGATGCATTGTCTAGGAATGAATTAGTATGGTCATGAGTGATTTGGTAAGTTTAATGAGAGGTAGAAACAAGCAAGAGGAAGTAAGAAATGCAAAATAGTGTAAAGAATGCAAAATGTGATAGTTTGATTTGTGGATTTGAGCAAGAATTGGAGTAAGGGTTTAACCAATGATTTGGAGAGGTTTAATGCATGTTTTAAGGTGTTTAAACATGTAGGAAAACATGTGGAAGATTGTGGAATAAGTGGGAAAAATTTTGGATGAATTTGGAGCTCAGAATGTGTAGAAAAACGGTTTTTAAAATGGGTTCTGTTCTGGACCGCCCTAGGGACCGCCCCTGTGGGGAGGTCCAGTGCGCAGAAATGCAGAAAACGAAAAAATGGGTAGCTTCTGTTGTGGACTGCCCCTGGGACCGCCCCAGAGGGGCGGTCCTTACCAGAGAAACACAAAAAAATTTGTTTAAGGCTCCTAATGATGGGGGATTGAATGGTAATGGTTTTATGTGATGTTTAGGCCTTGTTTGGTGACATGTAAAGGCCTTAAAGTGGGTAAACAAGTGTTAAGTTTGGTGTGAGAGTTGTAAACTTAAGATCACAAGAGTAAATTAAGTATAACGGGATGACGGGGTTAACTATGGGCGCAATAGACGTTAAACAACATATTACCCCAATGTTAATGAAAGTAATTGTATTGTTACCAGTTGTTCAAGGATTGTTCGAGGAACATAGGAGGACACAATAGAGTGGACCTTGGTGACAGGTATGGTTTTCTTGCAACCTGTGTCCTACCGGATTACACCGGCTTGTATGCCAATGTGTTTTTCTGTGTGTTTGCCACCTTGCAAGATAAACATGAAATGAGTTTATAGTAATTCATTATTGTGGCGTAATTAACTCCGATACCGCTTAACCTTATTATGTGTTAAATAATAGTTAACCGACCTTAGGTTCACATAAGAGAATCGGTATTCGGAATAAACGTCCCAACCATGGGAACGTTCTAACTACGGCTATCCGTGCGTTTGTGTATGTTGTGACTATGTATGAAGTATGTGACTTTGTTTTGTTGTTGTTGTTATCGGATACAGTTATCCATGTTTGTTAAAAAGGGGTACTTCCCTTAAGTGTCTAACAGAGTAGTTAGTATCACTATGTGATGTATGTGTGTGATAAGTTCCATAAAGGAACCCTTAACTAATATGTATATGTTATGTATGGTGAGGAATCCGGTTGTTCCGGTCGCGCGTTTTGTTTGGGAGTTGATGTATATATGCGAATTAACCCATCCTGTTATGTTAGGGTTGTTTTCCTTCATTGGATTTCGACCTCCCACTAGCTTAGCCAAAGCTTACCTACCCAAATTCCAATCGGGCTAGGGGGAAATCATGTTTAATGTTGGTAGGGTGTTGATGCCTAAGTTCGCTTCGACTCCCTCTTTATTATGTTACGGTTGTTTTTCCTCCTTGAATTACAACCACCCACAAGCTTAACCAAGGCTTACCTACCTCATCATATTGGAGCTAGGGGGAAATTGTGTGAGGTGTGATCGGTCCTATATGAGGCCGCCACACCTAAGTAAAGACAATGTATGTATGTTGTGCTCGGGCTTATATCACCCCGGCACTCCCTAAGCAAAGTTTATGTTCTCTAAGAAGAATGGAATTAAATTTGTGTAGGTTATTAAGTGAAATGTGTTGTTATGTTGTGTGTGCTAACCTTGAGTTGTGTTCTGTTAACGGATGTGTGCTTTTAAGCATGATGTAAGTGTGTAATGTGTGCATGTTTTAAATAAAATCAACTGCATGCTAAGACGACAATTAGTTGTGCGTGGCCCGGTAGCATGCGGGTTGCGGGATTACCATACCAGCAAAGGTGCTGAGCCCCTTGGGGGCCACCCTTTTCTTCCTTTTCTATTTCAGGTACAAGGAGCTGGAAGCCGTTCGAGAATAGGACGGGGTAGTTATTTGTACGTGGTAGTCATGAGACTTGTGGATGTAGTGTAGGTGTAGTAAGACCGAATTTGTATCGGCGTTAGTTGGAAGATACTCGGTACATTGTAATGTAAGTGTATAATGATCGTTGGACATGGAACGAGATTTATGTGTAGTTACTCGGGAGTTTAGTCCATCAGACCGGTACAATGTATGTATGTTAGCCTTGTTAGCCACGTGGGTGGCTAACGGCGTGTAACACCAAGGAGTTAAGTTATGTTGTGAGTTGTGATTTCCGCTGCAAGGTGTTGTTAAGTGTGTTGTAGTAGTGGGGTGTTACAAAAAGTGGTATCAGAGCGAAGTATCGCTCTGATGACTGATTTACCGAGCTTAGGAAGTACCGAGTTAGAGTTTAGTACTTTGGGTTAAGGGTTGAGTGATAGCGTGAGAAGTACGCTAGCTAGGGAACACCAGTGTGTACTGGATACCTACGATATCCATCCCGCCCTCCACAAACCCTATTTTATAACTCGGAAAGAACGCCAGAGAGATGAAAATCCTCTCTACTCGGGAATACCCGATCTGGCTGTTATTAAGTATCCTTATAGGCACAGAGAACCTGTCACGCGACAGATTCCGAAGGGCGTGAATCCCGAAGGCGGTTCCATTGGAACAACACCAACCGCTCTTGTTAGCAAAAAGTGAAGAATCTTATGCATAGGAAAATAGAATTTCCGGCAGCCTGGGTCGACATGCAGAGCAGTCGAGGACAACCAGCTTGCAACGCACCAATTGTGCAACCGGCAAGAAGTGAAGTAGTGAAACCCGAGGCAAGTGTCGACAGGACTACAAATGTTAACTAATACACCAACGGTATACCAACCGATTAAAGAACTACAAGGTAGCACGAGGAAGATACAATACTAAGTAAAGAGGGGTCTCCCAGAATGGGAAACACCCTAGTTAATGGTTATCATGTGAAGACAGTGAGAAGTACTCAGAAGATTGTTGTTAAGACTGTAAGATCAAGCAAGGGCCAGCAAGGCCACTGATGTTAGAGCGGGTGAAAGCAATACCGCAACTGGTGTGTGTTGAACCAATAACCAGATTGCATGGCGCACTTGCCTTGGCAAGTGCTGCTATAACAAGGCTGTACGGAAAATTTTAACAGCTACCGGTACTTAGTAAAGTACCATGAAGTTAAGTGAGATCATCATAACTGCGGAAGGGCTTAACAGCCTGACCTCTGTAATTGAAAATACACCAGTCAGCAGGAAGCTAGACTTGGTTAAAGCAAGAAGACGTTGTGAAACCACGAGAATTTTTCTTTCAAACTTAAATTCATTTTCAAAACTTTTTTTCAAAACCAAATTTTCTTTCAAACCCATTTTATTTCCCAACCTTCTTTAAAACCAAACCAGAAGACCTACACCGGCCTCAGTGCCATACCATAGGTAAGTTATACCCAGTTACTTTTAAGTAACCGGATGGAAACCGGTAAACCCAAGGGTAGCAACATAATAATACAACAATGGATAGACCTTCCCTTGATTAAGTTCGGGAAGCAGGGAATGCATATTATCACGGGATAATATAAGGGAGTTAACAACATAATACTTCACCTAGGCGTATGACGGACACTACGAGTGTACCAACAGTAATGTGGGACGACCGCACTCCGGTAGGAGCTTGTGGGCCTGACAGACCTTCTCATAGGTTAGTCGGGTAAGTAGCAATGTATCAGTAGGATACCCCACGTATGTATACGAGTGGAGTCTGGAACACGGGAAGTAGTCGACTCCATACTACGGTCCGAAGTAAAAGTCAGACAAGAGTAACGGATTACCAAGAGTGGTGGAAGTAAAGGAACCCAGTTAAGTTAAGGAGACTAAAAGAATTAGTGAGTTTATTTTAAGGAAATGTTTAAAGGTGAACAAGTGCGAAGTGCACTGGTTGGCAAGTAAAGGCGTGAAGTATGTCTTAAGAATCCGGAGGGATGAATGAAATAGCTGGAATAAGTACCCAGCCTAAATATGGCGAGACAGATGCCTACTATGAACACGTCAATGTGCAACGATCGGGACGAGACTCCCGGAATGATCACTTAAACTAACAGGAGATATCAAACTCACGGAAGAGGATATCTAACCCGGCCAAGAACGCAAGACGATGTAGTTAATCAAACGTACTCATAAGTACAAGCCAGATGTAATGGCATGACCTAGTAACACCAGGAACTATCCTTAAAAGGGTGTTTGGATCAACAGTGGTTGAACGATATAACGTGACAGAAACGCAAGGGTTGAAACTAACCCCCAGTTTAAACACAAGTCGTTAGGGGGAAGTTGACATCCTCGAAGGGGCGTCCCATGAAAGGAACCGTGATACTACGACCTGATCATGGAGCCCAATACCAATCTAAACCATGTAATGTGTGTGGACAGCCTAAACGGGCAGAGCTCGAGGCAATAAGGCTTAAAAGCCACAAATCGAATGTGTTAAGAAAATGTTATTGATCACAAAGTTATGTTATATAAGCAAGTAAGCGGCTAACGAACCACTGCTTAAAGTGTGGGGATACCTCTTGATATTGTGATACCGCAACAGCGGTAGTTATGTGAACTAAATTCAGAGAATGTGTTAGGAGTTGACCATGTTGTTACTACGAAAAGAAGTATTCGTACCAGTTGTGCAGACTGAAAAGGTGATAAGCCTAATGGCAACCACCATAGGTGTGGGATGCTAAAGATGTAACGAACAACGCTCAAGGAGCATAAAGACTCGAAGAATAGAGTATTCAGCAATCAGCCAAACAAGTGGCGAAACACAGTGTAATGGCAGAAGCTAATATAATAGCGGATGCAGTGTAAGTTAATGTTATACAATGAGTAAGAGCACGGTGCGCAGTAAGCGACCGTTGCATAAGTATTGTTAAATAATAATGTGGCAAATAGGACCAGTTATGAGTCAAACTCAAGGGATATACGAATAAGTGATGATACGCAGACCGGGCAATAAGTCAACGGTCGGTACTATGTGATAAGGAACTCAGTGTGAATTCCTATTGCAATCGCATAAGAGATTTACTGTCAAGAGTTTACGCCTCTGCACTCGTAGGGCTGAGTGTTTGGTATTGCGCTTGCGCGGTAATGATCAAGTGAGATAGCTAGGAAGTTTGGGTAATGTCAATTGTGATGGAAGAACAAGACTTATGGTGTGATAAAACCGATGCATAAGAGAAGCACGGTCGTACCAATCAAGGAGTACTTGATTGGCATAAGTGACTACAGTAATACGATTATTAAATATCGGTATGGAATATACCTCAAGGGTTGGAAATAACCGACAGAGTACTACATAATAGGTAGTAGCTCAAACTCAACCGACAGTAAGTCGGAAGAAATCAAGTAAGTCATTGTGGAATGTAGTAAATTATCATGGAAGTGGATAGTAAGTCTGTGACTCACCGAGTTCGCTCATGGTAAGTGATACCACGCGTCGGTAGAGAAACCGTTATTGCCAAGATAAAGGTGATAATCGGAGATGTACAATACAGTAAGAATGACGCATGGGGCAAACTAAGCTCCAAAGTTGTCTAGAGTTGCGCAATAGAAACTGGTGAGCCAGTGATTCGAGTGTTGAATGTGAATAGTGAACATGAGCAAATGGCTAATTATTAACGCCTAGAAGTTTCACAGGCCAGAATCGAAACTGGTTATGAATTAAATAAGCTCTCAGGAGAATTCTTGGTTAGGGACTAAACCGCCAATATGGCTAAGATCCTCAAACCAGAACATATTGTACAAAAACCGCGTGGACATAAATCACTTCACGACGGCAGAACGTTATAAACCAGTGATTAAGTGATTGATTACGTGGGCGTAATCCCTTTTAAGGGGGGTAGAGCGCGAAACCGTTTAGTGTGTTTTACCGTACAAGTGTACGTGAACTATGGTGTGCATAGCACAAAATAATGTTTTGATGATTGGTGTGTGTGTTACATAAACATACACATTCATTCATGGTGTAATTGTGGTAATTGCGCACAGAAGATGCGAATACCATTGTGATAAGTGTGCTTATTGTGTTAACGGATGTATGTGAAAGTATAAGTGTAAGGGAGTAGAAAAACCCGGGGAATTAAAACCCCGACAATATATGTTCAAATGATACAAACGTAATATTGTGTATTATATTTTGATAAAAAAATATATATATATGGATATATGTATATATACGGTGTTGTGATTTATGATGAGGTATGAAGCCGATATAGAACCTAGTAAGAATTAAATTCCCTAGGTAACTTGGATTAAGTTGGATTTGGGTGATGATTGATAGACGGAGTTCTATCCCTTGGAGATGTAACGATTATGACTAGATTGATTAAAAGATAGAAAATGGTATATGCTTGAATTAGTTATTGTTTGAAATTGAAGTGGGAGGTGAAACTTGATTATCATGAGATCAAGGGAAGCCGAACACAAATTGGGGTGGAAAGATAGTTCAACACTGATGCTGATCACATTAGGGTTGGATGATTCTTGAAACTCCCTATAAGTGGTCACAAATAACCACATTAAGAATAAGATGCAGTTAACAATAATTGGACTTGGAGTTGTTGTGTGTTTTCAAAAGAATTTTAAATTGGGTTTCAAATTCAGTTGGTATTTTCAAGACTTCAATAAATATTTTTAAGATTCTGAAGTGGTATTTTCAAAGGAAGGACTACTTTTAATTGACCTTGTAAAAAGGAATTTCAAGTAGTATCCTTCCAATAAAGGATTTCGTATACTTAACCTCACATAGAGTATTTTCGTATTACTTGCTCACGAGCTGAGGACGTAAGAGCCTTTGTCTTCAGACCGGTGACATGAGAAGTATATTTTAAAGATGTATGCAATTGTTTTGATCTCCCAAAGGAACGGGGACCAGAGTGTCCATCGCGACGGGTTCTACGGGATCACAATGTATATGTACTCAACATGGGACTCGAGCCCATGGAGAGATGGAAAAGGTATTTCTGTTGTTATACATGCTAAGACATGTTGTGTGATATGTGTAATAAATTTTTCCCGACCTATGAGTCTGAATGTTGATATATGACACAGACCTGAGAGTCTGAGGGTAGTTATGTAAGTACAAATGTTGTTATGTTACCCGGACCGTTGAGTCCGAGGTTATTATGTAAGTATGTCATGTGTGGATGAGGATATGTTACCCGGACCGTTAAGTCCGAGGTTGTGATGTAAAGTATGTTGGGTTATGGAAGTTTTATTTACAAGTAATCCCCGTTGTTCTAATTCAAATGATGCTTGGGAAGTGTGAACTTCGAGGACGAAGTTCTTTTAAGGGGGGTAGAATGAAATACCCCAAACCTAATATGTTAATTAACTATGTAATTATGATTTTCTAAGGCTAATTAAGTCCTTAAGATCATTGGTGAAGAAATAAAAACCAAAAAGAAAAAAAAGAAAATGCGTAAAAGTCACAAAATGTGAAAACACGTATTTAATTATTTTAGGAGGCATATAACCTTCACTAGGATTATAAATACATTTTTATACCCTAATTACACACTAAGAACATGTGGAAAAAATTCCAGAAGAAAACGGACCAAAAACACGTTAAAACGCTAACGGAGTCTAAAGCGCGTTTTTCGAGAAAACCCGAAAACATGACTTTAAATAGTTAAACGACCCGTAAAAATTATAGTTGATTATATACTATAATTAAACATTAATGGGAGCTTAAGAACCATTAAAATTAAAGAAACGAGAAAAATCCGGAAAACCGGGCCCGGATTAGTGAATATGTAAAAACCGGTAACTTATGGGGTGTAAACTGTAATAAGAGTAAAGTACCCTCCCTCAATTGTAAAATAAAATCTGATTCTCTTATCCTCTTGGTACCCACACGTTTTCCCTCTCTCATACATACATATACTCATTTTATGTACAAAAGTACAAAAAGTCAAAAAGTATCAATAGTACATATATACCTTTTTACATTTCTCTCTCCAATTCCCATCCTTCCCTCACGTTTTTTTCCTTCCCAGCACTCTTCTTCTCATTCTTCTTCTTTAATGGCGATTTCAAGAGGCTCCAACCAGCTCCATCTTCATCTTCCATTTTCTACCTCTAAACAAGCTCAAAACCGAAAAATAAATATACCATCTTGCTCCTCTAGTCTTGGGCATTCTTTCCACCCTTCAAAGCCTCCAAATGGTGATTTCGAATTCCATGGGTGTAGCTCATTCTTGAAGGAAGAACCTCCATTGTTGAGCCAAAACACTCCTCATTGTTCTAAGGTAAGAAAGGAGCAAGAAAAATCACGTTTTCCTCCATTTCTTTGAAACCGATTCTCTACAGATTTTGAACCCTTATGTTCCTCTCTTTCCTAGCTTGGTTGCTTCAAAGAGTGCTGGAGAATCATTGTTTTTGATTGCCTAATACTCCCTTGGGAAGTTGCAAGGTAATGTTCTAAATTCGAATACCTAGAAGCCTCCTTGTTCAAGTGTTGTTCAAGAACTTTATTACTTCTTAATGCTAATTAGTACTCCATTGGGCTTGGTCATTATATTAGCAACACAAACTCATTTGAAACCGGTTGTTCAACAAGAACTAAAGAGGGGGAAAATTCTTGAAAGAAAACTCAAGGTAAATGGCTTACCTTAATCTAGAGTAATGCCTTTGGGATTGTAATTGTGTTTGTGCAAAATAAGTGCCTTTAAATGCATTGAGTGTAATGCAGGTGTTGCTTATTAATGAAGGAAATTCAGTGTTTAGTTAATGTTATTTAAGGGCCTAAGAGCCAAGCACTTAAGTTGATGCATATTGGTGTTGTTGTTTAAGAGATGGAATTGATGTGTGGACTAATGCCTTGAATGAGTTTGATGGTTGGAGTGCTTTGGTGAGCTGAATAAGGTGTGGGAACATGTTAGAATTATGGGGAGACCATGTCAAAATTTGTATAGAAAACCAATGGTTTAAGTGCATTTCTAAGTGGGAACAACCTAGGGAATACTAGGAAATCATTAAAGGTTATATTGGTGAAAGAAAGTAAATTAAGGTGTTCTTGAGTGTTAAAAGGACTTAAGTGGTTGTAGTGTTGAGTAGAGTGGTTTAATAGCCTTATAATGGTAGATGGAGAATGGAGATAAGAGAGTACAAATCTGTAGCATAATGATGCTTGATAACTTGGAATTTCAAGAGGAAGAGTTTGTGTTTGTAACTTGTGAAACAAGGAGTGAATGTGGGTTTTTAGAGATGCATTGTCTAGGAATGAATTAGTATGGCACATTGAGTGATTTGGTAAGTTTAATGAGAGGTAGAAACAAGCAAGAGGAAGTAAGAAATGCAAATAGTGTAAAGAATGCAAAATGTGATAGTTTGTTTGTGGATTTGAGCAAGAATTGGAGTAGAGTAGGGTTTAACCAATGATTTGGAGAGGTTTAATGCATGTTTAAGGTGTTTAAACATGTAGGAACATGTGGAAGATTGTGGAATAAGTGGAAAAAAATTTGGATGAATTTGGAGCTCAGAATGTGTAGAAAAACGGTTTTTAAAATGGGTTCTGTTCTGGACCGCCCCTAGGGACCGCCCCTGTGGGGAGGTCCAGTGCGCAGAAATGCAGAAAACGAAAAAACGGGTAGCTTCTGTTGTGACCGCCCCTGGGACGCCCAGAGGGGCGGTCCATACCAGAGAAACACAAAAAAATTTGTTTAAGGCTCCTAATGATGGGGGATTGAATGGTAATGGTTTTATGTGATGTTTAGGCCTTGTTTGGTGACATGTAAAGGCCTTAAAGTGGGTAAACAAGTGTTAAGTTTGGTGTGAGAGTTGTAAACTAAGATCACAAGAGTAAATTAAGTATAACGGGATGACGGGTTAATATGGGCGCAATAGACGTTAAACAACATATTACCCCAATGTTAATGAAAGTAATTATATTGTTACCAGTTGTTCAAGGATTTTCGAGGAACATAGGAGGACACAATAGAGTGGACCTTGGTGACAGGTATGGTTTTCTTGCAACCTGTGTCCTACCGGATTACACCGGCTTGTATGCCAATGTGTTTTTCTTGTGTTTGCCACCTTGCAAGATAAAGCATGAAATGAGTTTATAGTAATTCATTATTGTGGCGTAATTAACTCCGATACCGCTTAACCTTATTAGTGTTAAATAATAGTTAACCGACCTTAGGTTCACATAAGAGAATCGGTATTCGGAATAAACGTCCCAACCCATGGGAACGTCTAACTACGGCTATCCGTGCGTTTGTGTATGTTGTGACTATGTATGAAGTATGTGACTTGTTTTGTGTGTTGTTGTTATCGGATACAGTTATCCATGTTTGTTAAAAAGGGGTATTATTCCCTTAAGTGTCTAACAGAGTTAGTATCACTATGTGATGTATGTGTGTGATAAGTTCCATAAAGGAACCCTTAACTAATATGTATGTTATGTATGGTGAGGAATCCGGTTGTTCCGGTCGCGCGTTTGTTTGGGAGTTGATGTATATATGCGAATTAACTCCCATCCTGTTATGTTAGGGTTGTTTTCCTTCATTGGATTTCGACCTCCCACTAGCTTAGCCAAAGCTTACCTACCCAACTTCCAATCGGGTAGGGGGAAATCATGTTTAATGTTGGTAGGGGTTGATGCCTAAGTTCGCTTCGACTCCCTCTTTATTATGTTACGGTTGTTTTTCCTCCTTGAATTACAACCACCACAAGCTTAACCAAGGCTTACCTACCTCATCATTATGGAGCTAGGGGGAAATTGTGTGAGGTGTGATCGGTCCTATATGAGGCCGCCACACCTAAGTAAAGACAATGTATGTATGTGCTCGGGCTTATATCACCCCGGCACTCCCTAAGCAAAGTTTATGTTCTCTAAGAAGAATGGAATTAAATTTGTGTAGGTTATTAAGTGAAATGTGTTGTTATGTTGTGTGCTAACCTTGAGTTTGTGTTCTGTTAACGGATGTGTGCTTTTAAGCAGATGAGTAAGTGTGTAATGTGTGCATGTTTAAATAAAATCAATGCATGCTAAGACGACAATTAGTTGTGCGTGGCCCGGTAGCATGCGGGTTGCGGGATTACCATACCAGCAAAGGTGCTGAGCCCCTTGGGGGCCACCCTTTTCTTTCCTTTTCTATTTCAGGTACAAGGAGCTGGAAGCCGTTCGAGAATAGGACGGGGTAGTTATTTGACGTGGTAGTCATGAGACTTGTGGATGTAGTGTAGGTGTAGTAAGACCGAATTTGTATCGGCGTTAGTTGGAAGATACTCGTACATTGTAATGTAAGTGTAAATGATCGTTGGACATGGAACGGATTTATGTGTAGTTGCTCGGGAGTTTAGTCCATCAGACCGGTACAATGTATGTATGTTAGCCTTGTTAGCCACGTGGGTGGCTAACGGCGTGTAACACCAAGGAGTTAAGTTATGTTTGTGAGTTGTGATTTCCGCTGCAAGGTGTTGTTAAGTGTGTTGTAGTAGTTGGGGTGTTACAAACCGGCTGCACACACTCCTCACATGGGGTTTTAAAATTAATTGCGATAGTGGACACACTTATTTATTTTATTTACACTTTTACCCCACAACTTCCCGTTTTTGACAGTTTTTACTATTTTCTCGTTTTCTTGATTTTATTGGCTCTAGACCTTCACTAAAGTTTATTAGTGACTATTTGGTTGACCAAAATTATTACGAGTCTATTTGACCCGCTTAAAGTCGTTTTCCCGGTTCCCTTGAAAAACGCGCTTTATGATTTGTTTGTGTTTTTAATCCATTTTAAGGATCTGTTTTCTTTGGAAATTGTTTCCTGTATTATTTAGGCATCATTAAGCCTTAATAATTCATATAATACGCTAACCGAGGTCTCGTACCATCCTATGGTCATTTAACGCTTATTTAGCATTTTTTCGCTTTCAAGCGTTTCTTTATTTCTTTTGAATTTATTTTCCTTACCAATATTAATTAGGTACCATTAGGCCCTTAAATACGTATTAGATTAATTTTAATCCCTATATTTATGTTCGGGGTATTTCAGGAAAGCAACCTCAGTTGCTCTGGCAATTGTGATATCTCCCCGGTTGGACACTTGCGTGAACTTAAGTGTGAGGAACGTTTCACCCCTGTCAAAGCTTTAAGTGTGAGGAAAGGCACCTTCCTCAATCTACGATACAAGGGGGTCTCAGTTCCTTCTTTATTATATTAATGTTCAACCTACCTTACGTTTAAGCTTCTTTATTAATTTAATCCTTTATGAGTCTGGCATATTTTGGAAGGTCCTTTTCTTGATTTTATTTTGAACAATGAGGACATTGCTCCTCTAAGTGTGAGGAAGTAGAGACCTTTCCTGAAAATATGCCAGTTGTTTGTTAATGCCACACTCGCTTTTTGCTACTCTAATTGCCAACATTTAAAAAATGAGATAAAATAATTGTAGAAGTGTTTGAAATTAAGCCAAGTGACAACTGAAAGAGTGTTTTTGTCTAAAGGAGTTTGTATAAAATTATTTTTAATCAAAATACTCTATTTTCACTGAAAATACGATAGATCTGCTAATTGTAAGAACCAATTTAGCTTAGCTTGGGATTTTGGAAATGATTGGAAAGTTAGGAAAGAAAAGGATAAAGACAAGGTACTCCGCTGTTTATAAATTTTTTTAAACCAAAAACAGGCCTCGTCTATCCGGTTATTAAGTCCTTCGGGGTGCCTTAACACCTATCTACATAAGGTCTCGTGATCTGGGATAGAAGACCCAACACCGCTACAAGGATAGAGAGAAAAGTCTGGGGTACAGAAAAATAATGCAATATAAAAAAAATGTTTGTTTAGTATATACATTTCTGCATTAAAAAAAATGAAAGCAATAAATTGCAATTTTTATTTATAAACATGAGTACGTGGTGTTGAAAGGTATTGCGGAATAAGGCATTACTTCACACCCCTTGTCATCCCGGGTTAGAGAACAGAAATTGGAGGAAAATCCCAGGTTAATCTAACTTGTTTTGTGCAATCTAGTTTTTCTATGCTTTTATAAAATTGCTCTTTTTCACTGTATGCAAAAACCTACTTCTGAGAGCAGAAATATTATTTCAATTGTCACTTTGCCTAATTCCCTTCTACACTTATTTAATCTTGTTTTATACTACGGCTTAGAGATAGTTACACTCCTTATTTGCTTGAGGACAAGCAAAAGCATAAGTGTGAGGAAGTTTGATAAGTGCAAAACATATAGACTTATTAAGGTTTAATCACCTTATAATTTGCAGCGTTTTAAGTAATGTTTCTCACTTATCTTATGTTTTATCCTAGTATTATGTTTTGATATTAACTTATGCATTATATGTGTTAAATGTAGAATAAATGTAGGAAAAGCAGTTTATGAATCGATATATCAAACAGGGATTTGAATGAGTCACAGGCGCTAACCTTACTCACATCCGTGGGTATTTGGGCGGACAGGATTAGAGTCCGGCCTTTTATGGGCGGACAGAACCGCGGACCACAAGGAGAAACAGCGCCGCTTAAACAGAGACGTCCGACCATATTTGGGCGGACAGAACGCGGACAGGATAGAGACGTCCGACCTTTTCCGTACGGACAAGAGACGAACGCAAGAGAAGACCGTGGCCCGTCCGTGGATAAATGGCCGGACAGGAGACAAATATTTCTGATGAAATAAGTACTAGACACGTCCGCGGATTAAAGGCAGGACAAGACTGAGTTCCGTGACCATAGTCACGTCCGGGGAAAAATACACGGACGCAGGCCGGACACATGTCGGTATTGTTTTCCTTCAATCATGCACCGTGTTTTCCACCGAGACTCATCCCACCTAATGCATGAGACTATCTCACCTACTGCATGAGACTCATCTCATCTACTGCACCGCCCTCCTTGTCGACTTCTTCAATATTCCTCTGCTATATAAACTCATTCCTCCTCTCCTATCCAGGATCTATCCATCATCGATCCACTACACCACAAATCACACGTTCATCCCATTTCTCTTCTCCCGTCTTCTCCATTTTGTTTTCTTTTCATTCCACCATATCCACCTCTAGTCCTACGTATACAAATAGCAGAGCAAATCCAGGAGTCGATGATTTTTACTACTCTTGTTTCTGTTTATCTATTTAATATGTTAGGCTAGAACATTTATACTCTGGGAATGGTTATTATGTGTTTGTATTAATTGCAATATGTTTTACCGGTTTAGTTTTAATACAGTTTGTTACGATTAAAGCTTATCTCTCGCCTTTTTAATAAATTACATGAATTTATTAAAATGCTTTACTAAGTCTATTTTGATCAGACCCGTGATAAATAGACAGGTTAAGTAAGTCGTAAATCTGGAGAAAGCTTATTTTAATAAGTTAGTATTTTCAGACGCAAATATAATTTCTCGCACTTAATGTCCGTTTACATGTGTTTTGCTCGAATCTAGATTAGACCGAGCATTTTCTGGTAAACGAGTCCTTTTGAGTCTATGATTTAGTCCTTTAAATATTAACAGGAATTTTGCCAAACTATTATAATAAAACCGGTAGACATAGCATAAAAGAGCAGACTATATAAACCTGAACCCAGAGTCCCGTTTAATTTACCGTTTACTTAGTTTATTTTATCTTTCCTTTTTATTTGTAAAAACAAGTCAATTAACCCCCCTTTTTGTGACAAAGCTTAGGTACTTAATAATTCCCCTTAGTCCCACAGTTCGATATCCGGTCGCCTCCACTTTACTATACTACTGCGACCGGGATTTTGCTTGCAGCCCGACAGTTATTTTGAGTATTAATTTCTTACTCAATTGTTTTAATTACACCAGTTCCAACCACCCATAATATACTGTCTGCACTAATACTCCCAATATGTACTTACTACTTCTTTACACTCCTACTTGATCATTGAAAAAACATTCTTTTCCTTATTACTTCTTAAACTTGCTTCCTTACTCATTTACTTACTTTCTTAACATTATTACTTCATTAATGGTGTACTACTACACATATATGCATATATGTGTATAGGCATATATATATATGTACATATGATTACTATGATCATATAATAAAAATATATTTATTTTTATTTTTATTTTGACTCGACCGACCTTACCCAGGGTCGGACCCAAGGTCGGTCGAAGTCAGTAAGTTTCGTTACTGAAGAATTCAGACCCAACTGACCTTGCAAGTCCGGTCTCAAGGTCGGTCCATTCCAATGAGTTACATTACATGACAATTTAGGCCGACCGACCTTGCAAGTCTGGTCACAAGGTCGGTCCATTCCAGTAGGTTTCATATGGGAAAGTTTCTAGTCCGACTGACCTTGCAAGTCCGGTCCATTCCAGTAAGTTCCGTCTTTGTAATTCAGGGCTCGACGACCTTGCAAGTTTGGTCCCAAGGTCGGTCCGCCCAGTGCTTCAGTTTTAAAATCTGTTTTTGGTGTTTTACTTTCCCATTGCTTCCCTAACCTTTACCAATACATTCCCCCCATTTAACACTCATTAAACCCTCTAAATCACCTTAGTTCATCCACCAAACTTATTACTCAATCCTAGATCCACTTACACATTTTTCCTTATTTCATTCCAACACTTATACTAGTTTTCATTTCACTAATGCTACAAATTTTGTTCTTCCTTCTTAGGCTACAGATTTTCAACCTAACTCCTATCCTCCATTACTCCCTCCACTAATGCCACTCCTAGCACTCAAAATACATTACTTTACACTCTAGTTTGTCTCATTACCTAAATCCTTTTCCAATCTGTTTCAAGATACTAACTACTCCCTTTACACTCTCCAAATACACCTAGCTACTACCTAGGTTATTCCTTCTCCTTAAACACTTAAGTCCTCAAATTCCTAGACAAATTTTGACATAGTCTCCCCTATAATTTTCACTTTTCCCACACAATATCTCAGCTCACAATTCCTATACCAATTCACACATCATTATACACACTACAACACACCAATTTTCCTGCACATATACATATACTACCCATGGTTTCCCAAACTTTTAACATCATTTAAAAACTTCAAAACTGTTACATTATCTTTCCTCATTATACTACAACATACTCATTACTCATTACCATATACCTTACTCATTTTTACTACACAAAAACTGTTACACTAAGGCATACAAAACTAGCCCAAGGTACGGGTAATTACCTTGTGTTTCTAGTTTCTCCTTTCTTCCTTGCCTTCTCCTTCCTTGTTTCCTTCTTCCTTGTTCTTCCTCACACAATACACAATGCTACAACCACCATACCAATACACACCAACTACTTAGCATTCATTTTAAACTAACCCTAGAATTTAGATGTTTTTAGGGTTTAGAAAAGAGCATTACCTTCCAACCAATGAATGAGGTTCTTGAATAGCAAGAGAGCAAGATTCCTAGCCCAAAGAAGAAGCCAAAATAGGCTGGAATACAAGGAACAAAACAAGGCTTACTTTGAATTTTCGTTTTGCCAACAAGGGCTAGAAAAAGATGGGTTTTCAAGAATATTTTTACCTCAAAATGACAAGGAGGTGAAGGTGCTTCTAATGGTGGTACTCAAGCTCCAAATGCAGCACACCCATGGAGATGAAGTTGGTTGTGTTTGATCTTTGAAAGGAGGAAGGTGTTCTCCTTGATGAGGGGATTTCAATGGTACAATTTTTGTTGCATTTGGACAAGGATTAAGCTTGAACAAGAGGAGAGAAGGAGAGAGTTGAGTGGGGAGCTTCACTTCTCCATGGCTGTCGTAGGAGGAAGAAGAAAAGGAATAGAGAGAGTGAGGGAAAAACGTGAGAGAGGAGTGGGGGAGTGAGGAGAGAGAGTCACTTTTTGCTTTTACTTATTTTGTTTGTCTTTTAGCACATAAGAAAGAAATAAAGAGAGTGAGTGAGAGGGGTCAATCGGCTACACACACACTCCTCTACAGATTTTTGCTTTTTATTTGCAAAAGTGGACACACTAACTTTGCTTATTTGCATTCTCACCCCACAACTTCCCGGTTGTTACAGTTTTACTAACCGGAACCCGTTTTCTGGAATTTTCTCGTTTAATTAATTTTACTGGTTCCCAACCTTTATTACTGTTTATTAATGACTATTTGGTGAACCAAAATCGTTACGAGTCTATTTGACTCGCTTAAACTCGTGTTTTCCCGTTTCCTCGAAAAACGCGCTTTAAGGTTCGTTTATGCTTTTAACCCATTTTAAAGGTCCTTTTCTTCGGGATTTGTTCCCCCATGTTTGTTTAGATATAATTAAGCCTTTAAAATTATAATTATCCTAATTAATCACTATTTTTATTTACGGGGTATTTCACATCATAGGTCATAATACGATGTTTATCCAAACGTAAGAATAAAGGTATTAAGCTTAAGAATTATTATTGAGATTCTAAGATTAATTGAATAATATAAAATTCACTTATGATATAAAGGTCTCAAAAGTCTTGAATGTGAGAATTATGGTTAAGTATTAGTAAAAGTGGATAAGTGGAACCATTATCAAGTGTTAATAAAATACATTCCTTGATCTTACAACCTTTGGTTTATACATACATTTAACGCGAGGGCTTACAAGATAATTGAGATTTAGAATTAGGAGTGAGAAATTTGTTAAGTTTAACTTAGGATATAAGTTATTGATAATAGACGTTTTTTAATGTTCCTCAAGTGTTGTTGAATGTTTGCACGAGTTTACTAGAACTGCTACACACAGCATTACTCAGGTACGATTTCTCGTACTCAGATACTTTGTTACCGACTTAAGAGACGTTTTCGAAAAATGCTAACGGAGCTTGAATGAATTTCAAAAAGGAAACTGTTTGTTTGACTAACTCAGCTTGATGTGACTAACTGAGCCTTGAATATATAACTTTCATGATTATTGGTTCCTCCTATCTGGTTTGTCTCATTAGATATTAACTGTTGAGGGTTTACGCCTCTGCACTCTGTAGGACTGAGTGTTTTGGTGTTGCACTTTGTGCAGTTAATAATCTGTTGGGAATATGGGAAAATGTCAATCTTGGTAAATTCTTCCTTTGACTCTGGATATCGTTTCATCCATGAGTTGAGTCTTTGTTGTGACGTGCGCACGTCTTCTCCGGTAACAGCAAAGGGTTGTATATCCCTTGTCCAAAGGACGTGTATGACGCAGGGGGTTGTATATCCCTCATCCAAAAGGACGTGTATGACAGCAGGGGGCTGTATATGTACACCCCATCTCAATCCAAATGTGGTTTCGCAACTTAACAACATATATATACATGTCACAGCGGAATTCAATACACTCCAGGACCTTGCCACGGTCTGACTGACAGAATATACCGAACATTAGTACATACCAATCTTAACCAAATACATATCCTTCTTACAATCCCCTCACATCCTATACATCTTACTAACTCAAATGCCATACGAGTGTACATGCACAACTCGTAGGCCACACTTAACCCGTAACGCTTGTCCCCCATCTTACTCTCGTGACGGCCGCCTCCTGACGTTCACCTGTGTAGTAAAACCCCCCAAAGGGGGTCAGCACAAATGCTGGTACGATCCTCTCTCATGACCCCCAAGCTAACGTGGCTACGACGACTAATTGTCGATAGCATGGAGGTTGATTAGATGCACAACTAATAGAAAGTGAGTAAACAGCAATCCAATTATGAACAATAAAGTTCAACCACAATGAACGTCTTAAATGCGTTCCCTTAATCAGAGAGTTAATTATTTAACTCCTTAAGTTATGTTTCCTCTTAATCTTAGTTCATCCTTATCTTACCTCAATCTTAGTCTTATCTTAGTCTTAGAAACAACCAACCTTTAAAAAGGAATGGATGTAGCTTATCTTATTCTTATAATACAAACCATCCTTTAAAAAGGAATGGTTGCAACTTACCTCAACCTTACCTTATATTTGTCAACCGTTCTCTCATTGGGAACTGGTTAACTCTTAGTCCGTTGTTTATTATTGTAGGGCTTGGTTAACCCTAGCCAGCAGCAGGACACTTACCGGCAATAAACAACATTCTTAAATTGTTGGGGATGTAGGCTAGATCCCCCCACGCCATCTTAAAGCCACCTACCTTGGACTGGATGTCCAATGTAGCTGAGCCGGCCAACCGACCCTAGGCTACTAGTCCGAAGACTAGTCCTTAAGCGGAAGTCGAACCTGCTATAGATACCGACCCCCTTTCCTTAGCATGCATGACCGGAGTCAGTCCCGGGTTCCTCACTCCCCCCTTAAGTTCCAGTTAGTAGTAGTCTCAAGACCATGTTTGTTGGTTAACCTCTTTCGGTTTATAACAAACTCATATTAGGGAGTGTTCCTTAGTCTCACTCAATTCCTTACTAAACGTTGGTTAGTAAGTTCTCACGGTATGTTGTGTTAGTTTTCAAACATCACACAACAATACAATAAACATAATGTTCCGGTTGCATGCTTTATCTTGTTTAGTGAGCACACAAAAACAAATAGCACACAAGCCGAGGGACACCTCGTTAGCAAGCAGGTCACAAGAAGAATTGTACCGTTCACCGTCGGTGGTTGCTTGTTTAATCTCCTTCCGGGTCCCAATTCACAAGTCCTAAAACATTCATTCAGTTTTGGGTTATTAGTTACTTATCTCATCCCAACTTACTTAACCTACTTACCCACCTTTGTTACTCACTAAGTCCTTACAGTTTTAACTTAGACTTTTAAGTGCATCATTTCTCATTGTCTCTTATACTTATTCACCCACTTAATTGTCATTAATTCCCTCCAAACATGACCTTAATAACTTCATAATATCAATACTTATCAATCCCCATCATTACCTAACATTTCCCAAGCTTATACATTTTTAGAGTGGTCCGGGACCTTGTCCTGAACCTAAGTCCCGGACCTATATCTGGTTCAAACTCTCGGCTGTTTTAATGTGGTGGTCCGGGACTTTGTATGGGACTTAAGTCCCGGACCAATGCAAGCTAAAATCCTCGGGGTAAATCAGGGGGTGGTCCGGAACTTCATACCAAACTTAAGTCCCGACCAGGTGTGGACGAAGTCTCGGCTCTAATTTAGGCATGGTCCGGGACTTTACCCTGGACCTAGGTCCCGGACCAGCTGCAGGTTTTAACCTTTTGCATTTTTCTAAGTGTGATTGCCCTTGTTCTCTTCACCCATGCTTTACCCAAAGTCCATATAAGATCTTAGAAATATTCTAACCCCAAAATAATATCTTAACTTGCCCAATTCCTCATCTAAACTTGTTACCCAATTTCTCACAAAATCTCTTATTACTTGTAATATTTTCCTTAAGTTTTCTAAGTGGTATATCATGCCTACAACTCAACTAACCCAAAATGCTATCTTCACAACCATCTTAACTACTCCTCAAGCATCATCATGCACAACCCATTTGCTTTATTCACACTTCTCAGAGCTATATATAATCTAGCACATGCTTACATCCTTACAAGTCATTATACCTTATTTTCTTCAAAGTTTGTACAAGTTTCCTAGATTCCTTCACTATGGTTTTGGTGCTTTAAATTAACCATTGGATCCCTAGTCCCTCTTAGACATCTACATCTCTTTTACTCAACTTACACACCATTCTCATAATCATACACTCTATACATTCCTAGTCTTTTCCTTGACAATTTACAACATTCTCTTACACTTTTCTCTTCCATCTCCAAGTCCCTCATTGTCATCTAACTAAAACCTTATTAGTCCACTACTAGCATCACCACCACTTACACAAACTTCCCAAAACTCTTATTGTTTTACTCTATAGTTCATACCTAATTCATCTCAAAACATTATACATCATTTCCTCCAGATTTTTGCACAAGTCTTACCATTCCTCCTACCATGACTTTGGTGTGTCTAATACACATCTACCCTCTAATTCCTCCTAGACATCTCTAGGTCATCCTAAACCTCTAGAACTCCTTAGTTAACTCATTTCCACTCAAACTCCTTATGTTGATCCTAAGTAAACCCTAGGTCATATTAAATCATAACCATCACTTAAACCCTTTGTTTTCTACTCAAATTTCGCCATAGCTTCCCTAGTATTTATCATGCCCAAATGCATTGTTTTCCTCATTCAACCATCTCACACGCATCAAGTTCTTTCTCATCTTACTTTCTCACCCAATTCAACTCATTCATAACAAACTCAATATAATGCAATAATCTTAGATTGCATAGCACTAAGGCTCTTAAATAACATGGCTCTTTGGCCCTTAAATGACTTAAACTTAAACACTAAATTTCCCACATATAAAAGCTTTCAACCTGCAAATACACCCATCAACCTCATAGTAGTTATAATGCTCTTAAAATCCATCTTAAACTTACCTTACTAACTCATCCCCATTGGCTCCTTAATCACAAGTTCATAAGCTTGTTTAAATTCTTTTTCCTAGGTTATATAACCCATTACCTAATGTAGCTTAAAGCTACATTGGTACTTATCTAAATACCATCCCTTAAAACTTAAACCACCATTAGGTAAGCATTTTACCTTGTTTTCCCAAGCTTATCTTAACTTCCTCCTTAGACCTTCTTCTTGAATGAATCTCGGCCACCATATAAATCTCCCTTGCCAATGTTCTAATCAAAATACATTGACTCACATGAGTGCTAAACAATACACTAACCTCAAGGAATGAAAACCTAGGTTAAAATGTGTTCTAAGGTATAAAAATGAATGTTTTACCTTGAAGTCTTAAGGTGGGATTGGATATGAATCAAAAGACCTCCTCTAGCCCTTGGAGAATAGAATCAAGCTAGAACAATGGATAAAACAAGGCTCCATGAGAAGGTAATTTTCGTCATGAAGAAGAAGTGATGGAAACATGGTTTTTCTTACATTTTCCTTACCTTGAATGAATGGAGAACCAAATGGGCTCTTCAAACTTGATTTTCCTCCATCAATGGAGTTTTATCTTGGCACCGAAATGGATTTGAAGGATTTGAAAAGGTAGAAAGCTAGAGCTTGAGCTAACTAAGAATAATCTATTCTCACTTTTTGATTTGGAGCTAAATGAGTAACTTATGGACATTTGAAGATGGAACAAGTATGGAGCTGGTTGGGCACGGTTTGTAACAGAGATAACAAGAAGAAAACCGTGGAAGAAGAAGGGGAAATGAAGAAGAGAGGAGAGAGGTAGGCTAATAAGGATATTTGCTTTATAAAAGCAAATAGTAACTTTCTTTACTTATCTCTTCTTTTCCCTTATTTGACAAGTCTATGGTGACTCATCCTTAGAAAACCGGCCCCCTCTTTATAACCAAGATATTTATGGTCTTGGTTGACCAACTAATTGACTTATGTTGACTAAAACTTAAACTAGTCACTATTTGGCACTATTCACAAATTAGTGCACATATTTCTGAAATTTTTGATTTCCCATTGATTTAAGCTTCCTAATGTGATACTAATTAGTACACATGTTTATTAAGGTGTAATCATTGGCATTTAGCCACTCAAAACTCATTTACAAGACAATTTTTTCAAAAATGTGCTTTAAGACTTCTTAATGCACATTTTGTGTTTTAACTTGTTTTCAAGCTTGGTTTTCTTTGGTAATTGGTTTAAAATTACCATTAGAATATTACTAAGGTCTTAGCATGATATTTGGGTACTCACCCAAGTCTCTCCAAGCTTAGAGCACATTTTTGCCCTAATTGCCCTTAAGGCATTTTCTTGTGTTTTCCTTGGTTTAAATTGTCTACCAATCTTTCTAAGGCATATTTTAGCCTTACTACATCATAAATTGATGTTTACTTAGCATACTTAGGTTTGGGGTATTTCAGTATATCCCTCGTCCATATGGACATTTATATCTGGCGGTGGGGGCCATCTCTCCCAGTTGGTGTTATTCCACTCTTGAGTTGTTGGTTCTTGGATCTATCTTTTCATTCCTAGACCTTATGACTACTTGAGTTTGTCTACTCCTGACTGGAATTGAATCTAGCATAAGAAATGGATGTTCACTAACTCATGGTGTGACTTTTTAATTGACTAACTTTACCTTTCTGTTATTTATCTCTATCCTTAACTTGTTATCTTTGACTTGGTGATTTTAAAGTGCCTTGTTCCTCTGTTTTGTTTTAAGAGTTTGACTTCAAGTTATTGTTTATTTTAAGAGTTATGTTTTAAGGCTTTGTTTTGGAGAATTGTACTAGTTCTATTCCAGGGAACTGACTCATCCCTCCCGGGGTGGGCTGCTTGGTTTCATCTTGCAGATACGAAATTGTTCATATCATACAGGTGGCCACGATGAGTATAAGTGATTAGGATGAGAATTAGGAATTATGGAGAGTTTCTTTGGTTATTTTAAGTTATGTTTACATTATTTTCTTGAGTTCAGACTGTAACATTTGTAAGTAGTAATTGGTGAGGTATTGTACCGGGTGCTTAGAACCCGATGATCTGTAATCGCCATTAGAGATTTTTATTCCGCTGTATTTACTTTAAATAGGGGCGTTACAGAAACCCTCAAGGCCTAAAGAACAAGGTAATGTAATCTAACAAACTTGATATGTAAACTTTGTTGATTGTATTCCATTGTATGAATACTTGTTGATGCGAGCATGTTGTGTTTTTAGAACATTGCATGTCATGATTTAAATAAAATCAATCACATGTTCAGATGACAATTAGTTGTTTGTGACCCGGTAGTATGCGGGTTGCATGATTACCATGCCAACAAAGGTGATGAGCCCCTTTTGGGGCCACCCAATACTTTTCAGGTACATTGGAGCTGATTACCATTCCGAGAGTAGGACGGGGAATGCTGTAGCATGGGTAGTTTTTTAGCTGCTTATGTATTTATAAGTTATGTAAGACCAAAATGTTATCACAAGTAGAATGTAAAAGACTCGGTATAGTTGATTTGTAGTTGACTCGGTTTAGAATGGAATGAGCATGTATTGTTAAGGTGACTCGGGAATTCTAGTCCATCAGACCGTTATTGTATTTAGATTAGGCCTTGTTAGTCACGTGGGTGGCTAACGACATTGTTTCACCCACCGTTATATTTGGAATTTTCCATTGCGAAGGTAATGATGAACGACGCGATTGCTGTTAAGGAGTGGTACGTTCTTCACTTCAATCGATGTTGGGAGGTAAACCTCAAGGGTATTACACTCAACCCCCTTGGGAGCTCAATGCCCTCGCGGGCCAACCGGCACACCTGGGTCTGGCTCTGATACCAAGTTTAACAGCCCAGTATCCAACTATTGTGGCCCGTTTTTCCGCATCTCATGGTCTTGTTTCTAAGGGGTTCATTCCCACTCAAAAGGACTCACAACAACGAGAGGTATCTCCACCCACATAACGAGTGGTTCGTTCTTCGCTCCAATCAATGTGGGAGGTAAACCTCAGGGGTATTACGCTCATGTTTGGAACAATCTTCAAATAAGAATCAACATGTCGAGAACAGCTTCTCGACTCTCTCTTCTTCCACACAACTAGTATTATGGAACTCTATTTGTTTTCTCTCATACATGGGAATAACAAGATTACAAAGATCAAAACCCCCACTTTTATTAATTAAAGATAAAGACTATAATATCTCCTAAGAATATATATCTAAACAATGCTGAAGAATAATATCTAAACTTCTTACTGGAGATAAAAGATGTTATATTTATCTGTTTATCATGGCTCCTGATTTTTCTTCTATTATGTGTCTGACGTCAGTTTAAGACTTAGTGAAATACCCCAAACTTAGATATGGTGTTTAAATGATAAACTAAGATATAATGAGGCTAAATAATGCCTTAGAAACATTAAGAAACATTTCTAATCAAAAAAATATAAGGAAACACCAAAAGAGCAGTTTTGACAAAAACGTGCTCTAGCTTGGAGAGACTTGGGAGAGTACCCAATATTGTTCTAAAGACCTTAGTAATATCCTAATGGTCACTTTAAGTCAATTACCAAAGAAAACCAAGCTTGAAAAACAAGTTTAAAACACAAAATGAGCTTTAAGGAGTCCTAAAGCACGTTTTTGAAAAATTGTCTTGTAAATGAGTTTTGAATGGCTAAATGTCCATCATTACTCTTTAATTAATATGTGTACTATATAGTATCACATTTGGAGGTCTATATCAATGGGAAAAAAAATTTCACAACAATGTGCCTTGTTTTTTGATGAATAGTGAATTAATTAAGCTAGTTATAAATAAGTCTATATAAGTGAGACATTTGGTCAACAAAGACTTAATTACCCTCATTCATATAAGGGTGCCGCCGGTTTTTTCTTAGTGTGACTCACCACACTTATCTAGCTAAGTAAAGAGAAAGCAAAACAAGTAAGTATAAAGTAAAAGTACTATTCACCTTTTAAGATAAATATCACATTTGACTTACCTCTCTCCTCACTTCTTCATTCTCCCTTGTTTCACACAGTTTCTTGCTCTCTTTCTCTTCTCCATTCACGTAGAGCTCAACCTCCATGAAAGCTCCATCTTCCCTTGGCTACATCTTACTCATTTTAGCTCCAAATCCAAAACAAAATACATACTCTTCTTAGTTAGCTTAAGCTCCTTCTTTCTATCTTTCAAAACTTCAAGAACTTCATTTTGGTGCCAAGTCAAACCACCATTAGAGGAGGAAATTCAAGTTTGGAGACTCCATTGGCATCTCCATTCTCTTAAGGTAAAAAAGTGTAAGAAAATCTAGGTTTCCACAACATTTTCTTCACATGTCCGAAAATTAGTGCTCATGGGACTCCATGTTTATGCCTTGTTCTAGCTTGTTTCTACTCTTCAAAGGAGAGAGGAGGTCCTTCTTGCTTCATATACCCAAGTTGTCTTGAGAAAACCAAGGTAAATAATCACATTAAACCTTAAAGCATATTTTAACCTAGGGCTTGTTCCTTAGGGTTAAGTGTTATCTAGTACTCATCGGAGTCATTGGATATGGTTAGAACATTGGCAAGGAGAATCACATTGGGTGACCGAGATTGAACAGAAAACCTAAGGAGAAAAGCTTTTTAAGCTTGTGAGAAAACAATAAATTACTTACCTTAAGGTGTTTTGTTGTTTAAGGGAATGAGATGTAGTTATATGATGAGTTTAGTGTAGAGTTTATATTGGGAAGGTGCTATAAAAAACCTAGGGGAAACAATGACTATTCTTGTAACTTGTGACTAAGGAGCAAAAGAAAAAGAGATAGTTAAGATATAAAGGTGAAGTACAAGAAGCATTTTATTTCAATGGGAGCCTGTTGAGTGTATTCGCAGGTTGAAGGCATATATATGTGGAAATTCAGTGGTTAAGATTATTGTTTTAAAGGGCCTAAGTGCCAAGCATTTAGGTTTTAAGCATTGTATGATGATGTGGTGAAGTTTTAGTGTAAATTGGGTGTTAAGGTGTTGTGATGAGAATTTGTGTGGTATTGGTGTTTGTTTGGAGAAAACCATATGTTAGAAGGTACTATATACTAGAGAACCCATGGCAAAATTTAAAGGAGAGTTTAAGTGTTTAAGATATTCTAAGGGAATTTAATGACTAAGGAGTACTAGAATGTTCTATAGGTTGTCTTGATGAAAAAGGGTGAAGTTAAGGTGTTTTAATGACTTATGATGACTTAGGTATCACCATGGAAGATTTAGGAATCAAGAGAATGTATTCGAGTGTTAGGACTTAGGCAAATGTTGGTGCACAACTAGGAAGGAAATAATGTGATGATGATGGGAGTTTAAACTTGTTAAGGAACTTTAAGTAATGCTTAAAAGAGTTTTAGATAGTGAGAGATGCTTGGGAGATGATGTTATAGTGGTGAAGAAAACATTTGGCATAGTGGTTACATTAGGTATGAACCACCCCTAGAAACCTAGAGGAAAACATTACAAGTGTTAGCATTATTACAAGGAAAATGCATAATGACTAAGGTGGATCTTGGTGGATGATTTAAGGTATTTAAAGGAGGGCTTAAGGGTATTTGAGGTGCCCAAATGAGGTTATAACATATTAGAATATATGAGAGAAGTTTGGAGTGAAAGAGAATTTAGAAACAAGTTTCTGGAGCCGACCGACCTTAGGACCGGACTTGCAAGGTCGGCCGGGCTCTGTTAAACTACCGGGAAATGTTTCTGGAATCGGACGGACTTGGGGACCGGACTACAAGTCCGGTCGGGCTTGTGTTTTGTGAGGGAATTAGTTTCTGGAATAGACCGGACATGGGACCGGACTTGTCAAGTCGGTCGGGCTTAAAATTTTCACGGGAAAACTCTCGGGAATAGACCGACCTTGGGGACCGGACTTGTAAGTCCGGTCGGGTAGAATTTTCAAACGGTAAAGGGTACTGGAACGGACCGGACTTGGCAAGTCCGGTCGGTAAGTCCGGTTGAGCCTAAAAACAAAAAAAAAAAAAAAATTCTAATTTCTGAGGGTGTTAATTGGTATTAGGGTGTGCCTTAGTAGGGTTAGTAATGATTAGGACCCTAAAACTTAAGGGATTAAGTTAAGCTTAAGTATAAGTTTTAATGTTTAAAGCTAAGTTTGTAAGCTAAGTGATAAAGACTTGAGAGGTTATTGAATGGAAGTCCTTAGGGACTAAGTGAGTTAAGTAAGGTGCAAATAACTAATAACCTAAAAATGAATGAATGTTTTAGGTTTGTGAGTTGGGACCCGAAGAAGATTAGTCAAACAACGATCGACGGTGAACGTACAATCCTTCTTGTGACCTGCTTGCTAACGAGGTGTCCCTCGGCTTGTGTGCTATCTGTTTAATTGCTATGACTAAAACAAGATAAAGCATGCAACCGGTTATATTGTTCTCGCTGTGATTGTTATATTTACACTAACCCGCGAGACTTTAGATTGTTACTAACCAAGTTTAGTACTTACTGAGTTAAGAATAAGAGTTAAGTTTGATGGTTGTTGGTTAATGCCCGTTAAGGCTTAGCTAGCAACATGGTGTTTAAGATGTTCTACTAACTGGAACTTGAGTGAGGAAACCCGGGACCGATCTCCGGTCAGCATGCTAAGGAAAAAGGGGGACGGTATCTGAATCAGATCCGCCCTCCGCTTAAGGATTGTCTTCGGACTTGTGGCCTAGGGCCGGTTGCGGCTCAGCTACGCTGGACTCCCGTCCAGAGTAGGTGGCATTAAGATGGTGCGGTGGGATCACCTAAATCCTAGGTTCGAATTAAGCTACAACCAATCCTTCTTCCAGGAAAGGTTTGTATACTGTAAGATTTAAGATTGAGATTAAGATGGTGAGGAAGGAACTGAGATTAAGGAAATGAGGACTAAGGAGGGGTTACTAACCCACTGGATAAGGGAACGCTCGAGTCGTTCATTGTTTGTGAACTATATATGTTCATTTTGTGGTTCTTGTTATTGCACTTCATATTATGCTTGTGTATGTAATCAATTTCCATGCTATCGACAATTAGTCGTCGTAGCCCCGTTAGCTTGGGGGCCATGAGAGGGTGTACCAGCATTCGTGCTGACCCCTCGGGGGCTATTTTACACTTGCAGGTAAGAGGCCCATGAGGACGCACTACGAGAGTAGGAGCGGTTAGACTTAGGTTGGGACATTTATTTGAATTCGGGTTGCGCCTGTGCACCCGACTGTTTATATTAAACTGATGTAAGTTTGAGATTATGTTTGAGATACTAGTACTCGGTTGGTTGTGGGATTGTGAATGTTGATATTTGAGCTGGATAATTATTTTGGTTAAGTATTGTAAAGTTAAGCCGGTATATTCTATCGATCAGACCGTGGCAAGGTCCAGGTGCTTATTATCTCCACTGCACGTATTCGATTAAGTGTTCAGATTGCGATAACCACGATAGGCTTTGGATGGGGTGTTACACTTAGTGTTTGTGTCGTTGACTCAGTCTCTGTTTTGAACCGAGTTTGGTGATTAAAATCATGCACTAACAATATGTTTAATTGGTATCTCATGTGAAAGTAAAATTGTGTGTTATGATGGATTGGTGCTTATTTTTATAGGATAAAATGGTTTATATTTTTATTGCTCATTTTTGTAGAGTAATCATGAGCATCCTGATGGATCTTTTGTGAAGAAAGCATAAACTATATTCAAAATTGTTTGAAATATTGGAGAAATAAACTTCATAAAAGATTTTTCAAAGACGGTACAAGTTTGAAAGATGTAATATGTAGCTGCCCTTCTTAGATAGACTATCAATAGTGAAAGTGACTGATATGCAGTCTAAACTAAGGGCAATAAAAATCTTTATATCTATGTCTTTCTCTTCGTTTAATATATTGTTAAACCGAATTACTAATTTGTCCCAAGTGTTGTAAAAGAGTGAAAAAGTGGATAAATACTCGAAATTCATAAAAACTACTTAAGAAGACCGTTGAACAGCTCAAAAAAGCTCAAGGTCCCTTACAGAAAGTCAAAATAGAAGCATATTAGTGTCGAGTAAAGGAATATTATGAAATAGAATGAGAGAAGGTGATTTTTATTAATTCAACTTATCAAATTTGAAAATAATTAAAAAGTTCAAATAATGAGGCTATTTATTTGAAACAATAGAGTGATTAATGTGGTTTTCCAACAAGTCTTACAAGGAGCTTAGGCAACCTAAATAGTTGGTCAAATAATAGTTGCATTTACTTAGCTAGCGTCAACGTGATATTGACATATTTGGTACAATGAAAGATAAAACTGATTATTACATCTAGATATTAATTTATTGCCAAAATAGTACATTAATTGGTGAAATCATAAAATCTAAAGTTTTAAGTTGTCAAGATGGTATGATTATGAGATCAAGACTGTCTCCAATAACTCAAGTAAGCTACTTATCATCCAACTTTTTATAGTGATCTTAGTTCGTACAGAACTCAGGAAATCATCAACCTTCCTATCTTCTTCTTGCTTTTCCAATTTATAAAGTAGATTGTCCAACTCTAAATGGATCCAATAGTTTTCTCTCTATTCCCTTCTTTTATTTTCTTTTCTCAGTGTAAAGTTTCACGGTGGAATCTGGCTTGGCTTGGGTGGTACAAAAAATAATAGACATCATGGAAGTGGTGGATCCCGGATTTCAATCCCGGGGGAGCAAAACCAACAAATATGGTTTCGATATATGAGAGATGAAGTTCAATATATATATATTAATGAATTTAAGTACAATAACTGAATATACAAAAACTATAATTGTCCCCTTTGAGTTTTCATGTTTTGAAAATGATGAATGATGACATCATCTGAAACTTGTAGAAATACATCTTTTTCAATGAACGTGACTAAACAATCATTCAAAAACTGATCTCCAATGCTGTTACGTAACTTACTCTTTACAAAAGTCATTGCAGAAAATCCTCTTTCAACACTTGTCGTCGCTACAGGAAGAACCAACACTAATTTTAATAGCTTATATACTTCTAAATATATAAGGTGCTTAGAAGTCTCCACCAACTTCATTGAAAGCTCACCGAGATCTTTTAGGTTTGAAAACCTAATATCCTCTCGCATATCAACAATGAAGTTATCAAGTTGATATTCAAAGTTGAGCAATTCAAGGCTTGTAAAGTCGTTTTGATATAATTTTAACAACTGTAGCACCATTTGCTTGTCAAAGGAGGAGAATGAATTGACTGGATTCAAGCATGCCATGCAAGTAAGAAGCTCTGTGTTTGTCTCATCAAATCGATTGTTAAATTCTTGAAGCTGAAGATCAATAACTGCAAGAAATACCTCAATCTGATAATGATGAAGATATGTGCACTGTTGAGTAAATCGCTTTGATCTTCCTTGTGGAATATATGTAGCATTCATATCTGGAACTTCGATCTTATATTCGGAGCAAAAGTCAAGAACCTTGGGGAAAAAAATTTCCCACCCATCATCTCTCATATTCTGTAACTGAAGCTTGGTCATTTTCACAAGTGACATTGCATTTACAATATCCAGATCTCTTCTTTGTAAAGCAAGACTCAGTTCACGTGTGTACCCAAATATGGCTAGCATCAAGTGAGCCATGAAGACAAAGTCAAAAGATTCAATCTTAAACAAGCAACCATAAGCTTTTGCTTGATCTTCTGATGGATTCCCATTTTTCAAAGAACATCAATTATATCTGGATATAAAGAAACAACACTTAAAATTGATTTGTGATGACATCCCTAACGAGTATCCCCAGGTCTACTCAAGCCAGGTTCTTGATTCAAACCTTTCCCAGTTTCAAGAGTTCCCTCTTCTATAGCCTTGGAAACTCTTTGAGTATACCTTTCTTTGAGCATTTCTTTTCTTTTACAAGAAACTCCAACCACATTCAGCAAAAGAGCCATTGTATCAAAGAAAGGCAAACATTCAATATTCTTCTTGGCAACAGCAACAAGTGTTAACTGAAGTTGATGAGCAAAGCAATGGACGTAATAAGCAATTGGACTTTCTCTCAAAATTAGAGCTTTAAGTCCATTGAATTCACCAATCATATTGCTAGCTCCATCATAACCTTGGCCACAAACTTTAGACAGACTTAAAGAATGCTCCATAAGCAAAGAACACACTGCAGCTTTAAGTGATAAGGCGGTGGTGTCACTAACATGCACAATTCCAAGAAAACACTCCACTACCTTACCCTTACTATCCGCATAACGTAGACAAAGAGCCATTTGTTCCTTCTGAGATACATCACTGGATTCATCAACCAATATTCCAAAACATTCATCACCAAGATCTTCCATGATAACCTTTATTGTTTCCTTAGCACATGCATTGATAATATTTTTTTGAATTGAAGGAGAAACCATTTGATGGTTTTTCGGGGTATTTTTCAAGACTACTTGCCCAACACTATCATCAATATCTGCAAGCCATTTTAGAAGTTCAAGAAAGTTACCTCTGTTATTCGAATCTTCACTTTCATCATGACCACGAAATGCTAATCCTTGCCGCAAAAGATACCTCAAACATTTCAATGAAGCTGTCAAGCGAGCTCTATACTCTGCCTTAGTCTGATCAGATTGCTTCTCAAGCGCTTGTATGATTGATCTGGTGGGGTTCTTAAGAGATTTATACTTCTCAAAAGCTAGATTGTGGGGACTTCTAATGCCACCCACATGCTTCATCAATTTCTCAATTTTTTTCCAATTTCTGACTCCTTCTTTACCAAACAAATCTTCTCTAGTGCCAACAGTAGCTCCAACATCATTCTTAAATAGGAAACAAACAAAGCAAAATGCAGCATCCTTCGCAACACTATACTCAAGCCAGAAAAACTTATCATACCACATAGCTCTGAATTTGTGTAGTCTAGTACCATACTTTGTTGTTGGGAAGTTGATTAATCTTTGTTGACATGGACCTTTAAGTATGTATGCTCGTCTTACAGCATTTTGCCCATTCACATGGTATGTCATGATTGCTCTTCTTAGCCCTGGATCATGTGGAAGCAAACTAACATCATACATGATTTCGTCACCTTGCGGTAACTTAGAATGCGCAATTGAATCATCATTCAGCTCTATTATATCTTCACTTGCCCGCCTTTCAAGAAGAGGCTCATTATGTATTTCTTGAATTTCATTTGTTTCCTCTTGAGTTGAAAATTTGGTAGCAGATGAAGAAGCTTCTAGAGATTTTCTTTTCTTTTCAAACAAAGATTGTAGTGGTCCAAGCTTCCTTGACGGTGTCGTCATTAGTAATCTGAAAGAAAGTTTAACATAATTATAAAAACACATAATTTATAAAATCACAATAGAATCATATAATATTTAAATTTACAATTAGTAATAATAACCCATAAAAAATTTTAAAACCAACAATTAACAATGTTAAAAAAATCTATAAACTTACTAATTATTTGCACATAAAAAAATTCAAAATAAGCCAAATTAATATGTAAGATTCAAATACATAGTCAATCTATACTCAATATCTTCTATAATGTAAATCAAGTTGTTGAGAACAATAGCATAATTACCTCTAGTAATAAACAGAAATCCTCGATTACAGAGCTTTCAAGTTCATCTACAGATCCTTAAGTCTGGCGGTCACTCTAAGATATTGAAGGAGAGATTAAGCCCTTGAAGATTCTCCCATCCAACAATAGAATCTGGTAAGCACTGCAAATGGTGGCGACAAGGTCAGAAACCTATACCTTGTGTTTATTCAACATAATAAAAAATGCATAATAAAAATCAAAACCAACTAAATTAATAGTGCATCTAAGGCATTAACAAATACTTTTCATATACTTAAAAAATGCGTAATAAAGACTGATTAGAACATGTTTGGCTTTATTTTTTTACAGAATACTTTTAAACTTGTATTTTTTTCCTAACTTGCTTTGATGCTTTAGGATAGGAATTATGGAATCAGATAGTCCATGATGCTTGTCATTTCATAAAGGAATAATGGAATCGAATGCACATATGAATGTAACTCGTCAAAGTTTGAATTCGATATATTACTAATTTATTATATTGACTCCGTTCGTATGGTTGTTTTGTGGTTGTTTTGGTCTAGTTGTTTTGTGGTTGTTTTATATGTGGCAGTATATTACTGAAGTAGAATGTAGGACGCACGTGGAACCCACACGGGGACCACCACATTTATACCAACAAAAAGACATGACCGAACGAAACCAATATTCATTAACATTATATAAAGTAATTAATTTTTGAAAAAGAAATTAGGGTTAGTATTTAATTTACCTATGAACTACAGTCTGTAGTTTTTGGACACTAGAAAAAGTTGTTGCTTTCCCCTTGTTGTGGTCCTACTGCCTGCGCTACCTGTTGTGCTGTGGTGGGTGGATTTTTATTTGGCTTGCGGTGGAAGAAGAAGACAAATTGGAGTCTGGAGATGGTGTGGCGGTGGGAGACAGAAAGGGGAATCGAAGGAAGTGGGGGTGGGACTGTAAATTGAAAATAGAAAGTGAATGGAGTGGGTGTGGTGAAGACGGGAGGGAATGAATAGAAAAAGGAAAAGGAAGTGGTGGGTGGGGACGGAAGAAAAGGAATGGGAAAAGTAAGAGACGGAAGATAGAAAATTGAAAGAGGGAGTGGGTGTCCATATGGCAATTTGGGTCGATGGGTCGGGTAGATATCAACCCTAACCCAACCCATTTAAAATATGATTAACCCAACCCAACCCAAAAATAACCGGATCAATAAATCATGACCCTAACCTAACCCATTTAAAATCATTCAACCCTAACCCAACCAACCCAACCCATTTTTTAAGCCAACACAATAACTTAGATCGACTTTAAATGACATGTTATGCAAAGAATCCAGAGTACTGCACAATTTCCTATGAATTCAAAAATATAATAACATGTACTCTTTACATAGGTTTCTTTTTATGAATCCTATCTAGATTTATGCATGATCCTAGTGTATTTAATAAAATAGAGAACAAAAATAAAAACCTCCATTATGCATTAAACAATCAGACCGGCGAAGTCTTTGGAACAACTCCGTATAATACTGCTACTACTACTTGCTCATCCGATCACACCAAGGTTTCGAGATCTGAAACCAGAACTACTACGAATTATGTGGTGTATAAACTGTTAGTGAAAGTGGTAAAAAAGCAACTGTATCATTATTATCAAGCATGATAACTATATATCCATCAATCAATATTATAACTCAGTCAGTTCGCTAGCTTGATTTTGAATTAGTAAATTGATTAATCTATTCATAGTTTCTTCCAATTCCAATGGATCAGGGAAATCCAACCAGCAGCAGTATTACACACCGGCAAGCTCTATAAGCAGGGTACCAAAAAACACCATCCTTTCTGTAGAGTTTCCAGTATACACCACTGCAGGTTTCCAGCACAATATTCGCACTGCTGCTACATCAAGATCATACTTACAAAAATTATACATCTCTCACTTTTGTTCACTCTTAGACACCAGCTCTAAACACACCACTTGTGTTGTATCATTTACAAAAGCCAAAAACATATTTCATTCACAAAAAACAACATCATGGAGTAATTATCAGCACATCAGCATCTGCAGCCTACCAAAAGTTCTTTATCAGTCAAGCTTATGATTGGTTAACGTCTTTATCTGCTAAGCTCAAACTAGCTGTGAGAGCCTCCAGCGTAGCATTCTCTTTTCTCAAACCATTTAAGAACAATACTCATTGTTTAACACATGTAACATCAGATATTCAAATAATATATTTCACAATAATAACTATACTACAAGTATTTACCTTTACCACTAAACAACCAATTTTTTGAACACATTAAAGCTTCCACAACCTCAAGATCAATTGAACTACGATACTGATCCAGAACTTTTCCGCTCATACTAAAAGCACTTTCAGAAGCAACACTTGTTATAGGAACACTAAGCACATCTCGAGCCATGGCAGCCACCTCAGGATATTGAATAGCATGTGTTCTCCAATAATTCAAGATATCAAACTTATTATTCATCTCATCAGAAAGCTTATACCTTGGCTCTTCCAAATAAAGATCCAGTTGAGACTTCGTACAAGTATTCTCTTCAAATTCAAGTGAGTTGAATTCCAATTAAATTACACAAAAGACCAAATTAGAACACAAACATTTTACACAAAGCATGAAATTTTGGTAGATGACAAGTAATACCTCAAGGAATGCAGTCTTGATGTTACTCTCACCATCAATTGACGGTGAGAGGGTTGTTGGTGAAAAAGATGCAGAGATATAAGGGGACTGATTTTTGCTGGTATTCTTTCCTATATACTCATTAAACACCATGTACAACTCAGCTTTTAACCAAATAGGAACTTGGGCCATTAGTTAAAAAAATTTTGGGCTAAAGTGTTATTTGGTATGAAAATAATTTTATATATAAAAATAATTTATATTTTTATTATTTATATATATTTTTGGGTTTCGGGTTGGGTCGTGGGTTTAGATCACTACCCTAACCCAACCCAAAAAATTACCTTGTTACCCTAACCCAACCCAAAAGATAAATGGGTCAATAATCAAGACCCTAACTCGTAAAAATCGGGTTGGGTAAAAATTGCCAGGTCTAGGTGTCCAGTAGTTTTTTATTTTGTTATAATCTTCTGGAGTGAAAAAATATATTATGTATAAAAAAGTGTAGTCTATGGGATTCGAACTTTAGTTATTTGGTTTAAAATGTTAACTTTTATCATTACACTACTTACGACATTATGTTATTTTTTGTCTTCTACAACTTTATAAGAAATTTTTAAAATTTTGGGGGCAGTAAAAGTGAAAAGAAGAGACGCGAGATCCGAATAAGGTCTCTTGTGTTGGATAAGCTTTGTTTTTGGAAGAGATTAGGTGAAAAAAGAACAAAAGCAAAGCAGAGAGCCAAAGTTGATGGAGAGTGAAAGAATCGTGTGCCTTTGGACAACATGCATCATTGGATACTCCACTCCACCCCACGCGATAATAAAGAAAGAAAAGCACAGCAGCATGACTCACGAGTAGACCTGGCAAAGGTGACCCGAACCAGAAAAACGGAACCGATCCAACCCGATCCAAACCCAAACTTAATCCGAATAGTGTGACCCGAAATGTGACCGGAAAATCCGAACCGAACCAAACCAAAACTGAATCAAACCAAAATTTAGTATAACCGAATCCACCCGAACCGAATCAACCTGTAACACCCCTAGTCCTAACCTGTTAAAAACGTCGCAAGTCGTAGCAAAATAAATAACGTCGCAGCGGAAAGTAAATCTATCTAACCTTGGTGTCACACGCCGTTACTCACCCTTGTGAGTAATAAGGCATTCTTACTCCATCCAACAACCTTACCTCCTCACGCTGTGATGAACAGATACTGAGCACTCTAATTAATACAGACCAAATCCAAACTAAGTGAGCAGCTAACTGAATACAACTCTTTATTGCAATACCAAATAAAATTTAAAAGTGCTTATTAAAAACACTGCAGCTACCCTGTTCCCCGCACTCCGGCTTGTGTCTTCTTCAGCAACCTGAAATGTTTTGCCCATTGAAAGGCTCAGCAATCGAAATGCTGGTATGCTAAATGTAGTCCTAAGTCATCTAGATTCCTTAAGTCGTTTTAGCCATCTTGATATTAGATTCTTTACAAGATATACCGGTTTACAATAATAACAGAAGTAACTGTAATACCCAACAATCACACAATAGTCCACCTGCAAACATCAGTGCAAGTATAACCACAACCAATAATCAACACCTGCAATCCAAACAGTAATCAACAAGATACGTGTATTCAACTGTACTTGTTAGTTGGCCACCTGGCCCTTGTCCTTTAACCAATCACTTAGACTTTTCCAATTAATTTCCATCTTAGGCGTCGTGTCAAGACAACCCTTAAAGCTTATTATTGGACAGTAGTCCCCTGGGTTCCAATGGAACCGTTACCAGCTGGCCTTATGGCCCTGGATAATATATTGACCGATCCGGTCGAACCTGTGCACCAACGGCAGTGCCCTCCGCCATCGTCGAGTGTGGACAATGGATTCCCTTGAGTGACTCCCCATTGGAGTCTCTCGTAGTGATCACGATGCGCAACCAGAAAGTTGAAACAGACTGGATTCCTCTCTTTATAAGTTAGCCCTTTAGTCAATGATACAATATCCAATCCTTGAGTTAAGACTATAACAGTTTGACCATTAATTAGGATCTCAAAATTCCTATAGGTCAGTTAGTCTCCTTTTTTTTCCAGTTTAGATGTACAAACTTCCGGTCATAAGACGTTCACGTAAAATAAAACGTAACAGTGTATGAGCGATACAGCATACAAAATTAATATACATAAAATCACAGATATCGTTCTTTAACAATTAAGCATACACGTCTGGACCTTAGGAAAATCCTTAGGACATTCAGACCACACAATTAACATACCGTTCACCGTAGTAACAGCTAGCTTGACAATTCACGCTCTAGTAATTCCTTCCCGTACGCTGTTATATATACATGCAATACCGGGTAATATTAATACGGTTGTTCACTAAATATTATAGTACTGTCATTGTAGAACTAATATTTGTAATATACTAATCCCATATGTTCTTTATTTCCCCCTGTTATTTTACAGTGACTCAGGGTAGTTCAACAGTTCGTATTTTATGTGATTTCCACATGTGATAATGAATCCTACCTTTTGGTAGTATATTTCTTTTCCTTAATTATTTATTCATAATTGTTCCACCTTTTTATATTATATGATTGGTTATTTTATTATAACCACATTATTTTGTAAAAATTCATATAACTCCATAATGTATCATAATCATAGTTTTAATTCCTTTCTATATTAAATTACAAAACCACCTTTATTAATTCGATATTTATATTTTATACCCAATAACTTTTGTAAATTACCAAATAACTATATAACTTTATTATTTACTAATTAACCACTTTAACTGTAACACCCCTACTAATCACTTAACAATAATTGAAATCGCAGCGGAAAAACAACTAAACAATAACTAAACGTTTCGGTGCTACAACGCTGTTAACCACCCACGTGGTTAACAAGGCAGGATAAATACAAGTGTACCGGTCTGATGATCAGACTCCCGAGCATTAGGTACTAACAACCATATATACATAACCAACATACCGAGTATTTAATACAAACCGTCACTGTAAACTGTACACATGAACTCCACTGTCGACTGTAACGATCGTCACTGTAACATGAACAGTACCAAAATATAACGCCACGGGAGCACAGGCACATCCCGGGCTCAACATCCAAAATAACCAAAAGTAATTCTGCAGCCTAGAATCTATAGTCATTCCGCTTCCTCGATCCTCATCCTGCAGTAAAAATATGGAGCCCCCGAGGGGGTCAGCAACCCTTGGCTGGTATGGTTAACGCGCAGCCCATCGGCTACCGGGATACGCGCAACTAATTGTCATGATGACATGGCATTCATTTTAACATATAACATATACATGTGGCATAGCAACAATATTGCATAGCACAACATCACATACATAGTGAATACACTTTCCACAACAACAAACCAAGAAGGTTAAACAACATAAGAAGCCTAGAGAATGGTTCACCCTCATGTTAAGCTTGTTACACACACTCATTACCGTTCTGTTAGTCGAACGAGTAACTTAAGTCACAGATGGTTCGGATGTTGTGACCCGAACACACCACACAAACACATGTTCCCACTAAACCGATCATAAGTCAGAATAGGTAAGCTTTGGAGGAAGCTAGCGGGAGATCGAACGCCAAATAAAGGAGAACAATCTTAACATCATAAGAGTCGAATCTGATACAGATATCTACTCTTATACTTACACGCGTGACCAGACAACCAGATTCCTCACCCCCAGTTAACAGTCGTTAGAAGTTCACTGTTGGAACTTAATAACAAATCACAGCATGTGGTTAAATCTTGTTAGTCACACACAAGGGGCATGAGTCACACTTCAACAATACAATAATATAAACAACTATAAACTCGTTACATGACTTAAGTCTTACAAGGTCATAAACATACAGAAAAACAAACAACACACAAGCCGGTGTAAACCGGTAGGCAACAGACTGCAAGAAAACCATACCTTGGTCCTTGCTTCGATTGATTTTCACCGTAGGCCACTCCTATACATAATTAAGAATGTCGGTTAATTAACTTACTTAACTTCAAATTTACTAAGTGTTTAACATGGTTATATGTCACGTTTTAATGCCCAAACTTATCCTTGATTACCTACATTATACCCCCTAGGGTTAACTACTTAAGCCACACTTTGTTTGTTTTTTTTTTACAAGTTTTGGTCCGACCGAACTTACCGACCGACCTTACACAAGGTCGGTCCATTCCAGAACACATTACCGTTCAAAAATTCTACTCCAACTGACCTTGCAAGTTCGGTCCACAAGGTCGGTCTATTCCCGAGAGTTTTTCCCCTTTGAAAACTCAGGCCCGACCGATCTTGGCAAGTCCGGTCGCACGATCGGTCGATTCCCGAGACTCACTTACATACAAAAATTTAGGCATGACCGACCTTGCCAGTCCGGTCCCCAAGGTCAGTCCATTCCAGAAACCATTTCTCGCAGGGTAAAATGGGCTCGACCGACCTTGCAGGTCCGGTCCCCAAGGTCGGTCTGCTCCAGACCCTTGTTTTTAATTGCCCAATTAACTCCAAACTTCACCTCATATATCCTAGTATGTCCTAACCTTATTTGGGCACTTCAAACACACCTTAAGACTTCCATTAAACTCCTTAAACCATTCATCAAAATCCTCCTCAAGCATTACACAAGTTCTTATAAAAAGGTTTACACTTGTAATGTTTTTCACTAAGTTTCTATGTGGTGTTTCATACCTATAACTTTCACTATTCCCAAATGTTTTCTCACCACTACAACATCATTTCCCAAAACACTCACTTGCATCTTAAATCCTCTAAAACATTGCCTAAGTCCTTTTTATCCCTTAGAATACCTTAATGCATGTTTCTTTCACTAGTAGAACACTTAACCATTCTAAACACTTCCTAACTTTCCAAACTCATTTTAAACACCCAAAACTTCTTATGCATTATCTAAATTTCGACATGGGTTCTCCTAGACATTACTAAGCCAAAACACATTGTTTCCACCATTAAACATCCAAGAACACTAAAATCCATCAAGAACATTCTTGTACACAAAACTTCACTCATTTAACACTACATCACAATATAGTGCATAATTTAAATTGCTTGGCACTTAGGCCCTTAAATAACATGGCTCTTAGGCCCTTAAAGTGCATAAACCATAAACACTGAATTTCCACAATATATTTGCCTTTGACCTGCAAATACACTCAACAACACATATGCCCTTTTACTAGTCTCCTTGAGAACATTTTACTAAGTCATTCACCATTGGCTCCTTAGATCATTTCAATAAGCAACATAAGCTCATTTCTCCTAAGACTTTAAACTACATTAGGTTAGCACATTTACCTCTTTTCCCCACAAACTTCTTTCTTGTTTCCTTGATTAAAATCGGCAAGGCTTTAGTTGCTTGTCAACTTCTAAACATTATACAAATGATGAAATGAGTATACAAGCTTTATGCTTCATCTCATTGTAAACCCTAGGTTATACATTGTTTTAAAACATTAAGATAGTTGTTTTACCTTGGTATTTGAAGGGAGTTTGAATATGTATCAAGAGAGGACTCCACCAAGTCCTTGAAAGGTTGAAATGAAGCTAGAACAAAGCAATATAAAGAACCCCATCAATGGTGATTCTCGGTCAACATCAAAACAAGAAGGAAATGGAGTTTTTATTTGAGTTTCCTTACCTAGAAGCAAAGGAGAACAATAATATGTGAAAAGATGAGCTCAAGCTCCTCCCATGGAGATTCCTCTTGGCACCGAAATGGAGCCCTTGGAGTTTTGAAAGGATGAAGTTGAAGAGCTTGACAAGACAAAGAGAATGGTGGTCTTGGTTTTTGATTTGGCAAAGGGAGCTAGGAATTACAAGAGGTTGAAGATGACAAATGATGGTGGTGCTGTGGCTTTACCGTGGAAGAGAGCAAGAAGGAAGGTAGAAGAGAGGTTGGAGACGTGGGAAATGAAGAAGGAAGGAAGCAAATGAAGATAAGTTTGCTTTTGTAAGATATTTACATGATAAAGTAAATAGTACTTTGTTTAGTCATTATTTATTTGCTTAATAAGCTAACATAAGTGGTGACTCAACACCATAAAAACCGGCCCCCTTTATGTTACTAAGGGTATTTTAGTCTTTGTTGACCATTTAACTTACTTATTTGACTTATGTTATAAACTTGCTTATTTTAGTTACTATTCATAAAAACAAGGCACATTGTTGTGAAATTTTTGATTTCCCATTGATTTAGACTTCCAAATGTAATACTAAGTAGTACACATGTTAATTAAAGAGTAATGATGGACATTTAGCCATTTAAAACCCATTTACAAGACAATTTTTCAAAAATGTGCTTTAAGACTCCTTAAAGCACATTTTGTGTTTTAACTTGTTTTCAAGCTTGGTTTTCTTTGGTATTTGGTTTAATATGTTCATTAATATATAAATAAGGTCTTGGTAAGCTCATTAGGTCTTAACCAAGCTTATCCCAAGCTTAGGGCACATTTTAGCCCTAATTGACTTTAAGGTATTTATTTGTGTTTTCTATGGTTTAAATTGTTTACTAATGTTTCTAAGACTCTTTTTAGTCTTAATATACCATATTTAAATGTTTAAACAACATACTAAGGTTTAGGGTATTTCATTAACATTTCGGTAATTACCAAAATAAATATTCTAATCTTTATAAATTACCAATTGACCACAAGTACTTTTCGGTTTTAATATTAACTTTCACATAATTACATTTTAACCCTTAAAACTTTATATATGTTACATATTAACTTATAAACTATAGTTTTAACATTTAAATTTCTTAAAATACCGAAAAGACCCATACCTTTTTATTATTTATGCTCTCGCCCCTATTTCATTTCGGTTTTATTTTTAAACTTTCATAAATTACCTTTTCACCACAAAACTTTTATAAACTTAATATTTTATGTCATAAATCATTTTAACCCAAAGTTTTTGGTCAACACTTTGACCAAGACTTAATTTCATAATTAATACTTTAATATACTCATAAAATCATGTATATACTCGGTTAAACTCTAAACTTTCCAATAATTACAAAATAGCCCCAAAACTTTATAAAATGTTATTTTAACACTTTAACACTTATTTAAATTCACCAAAATTCATAATATTAATTCCTACCTTATATTATACCATAAATATACCAAATGGACCCTTATGTTCTCGGCAATCATATTTAATATCTCAAACTTTTCAAAATTTACATTTTAGCCACATAACTTATTAAATTAGCCATTTAAATACTTGTAGCTATTTTTAATATTCTCAAAATTTATAATATAAGCTAATACACTTATATATATTTCAAAATTCACCATATAACACATACTGTTCTCGGCTTTACTTATATTTTACCATATGGTTTTAAAACTTGATTTAAACTTTATAATATATATAAATGTATATAAGCCATATAACACTTCTAAAAATTATGGTAATGACTTAGAATGATTATAAACTTAAAATAGAACATTTTATCCCTAGAGTATTCGGTTTGGTTATTTGTGTAACATAATTAAGTTTTGTGACACAAATATATACCTTAAGGTAATAATCTTACCTCATGTGTTATAAATTATTTTCTTGACATTTTACTCCAATGTTTTTGGGCCTTAATATATTTAGAAGTTATCCATAATTTTTATACCAAAATTTGAAGCTTAAAACAAACTTAAGCTTAATAAATCTTAGTTATTTAACTTACTCCTTAAATCAAGACAATTCTTGTACTTGATTTCTCCTTGAATTCCAAGCTCTCCAAATGATATTTTGATGAAGGTATTTCGGCCTCCTTGTACACATGTAGGAGATCCATTTGTTAGACTTCTGACAAGAATTTATATATAATATTTGTAGTAATTTTGCAAGGGTTTACCTTAGGAATTTAACAAGGTATTTTTGGTACACCTTGGGATGATTGTAGATCCAAGTTTCCTTCATGAAATAATGAAGAGAATATGGATTTAGAAGCTCTTAATTTTTGAAAATTGCTGAAATACCCCAAACTTAGATATGGTGTTTAAATGATAAACTAAGATATAAGGAGGCTAAATAACGCCTTAGAAACATTAAGAAACATTTCTAATCAAAGAAAATATAAGGAAACACCAAAAGAGCAGTTTAAGCAAAAATGTGCTCTAAGCTTGGAGAGACTTGGGAGAGTACCCAAATATTGTTCTAAGACCTTAGTAATATCCTAATGGTCATTTTAAATCAATTACCAAAGAAAACCAAGCTTGAAAACAAGTTAAAACACAAAATGTGCTTTAAGGAGTCTTAAAGCACATTTTTGAAAAATTGTCTTGTAAATGAGTTTTGAATGGCTAAATGTCCATCATTACTCTTTAATTAACATGTGTACTATATAGTATCACATTTGGAAGTCTATATCAATGGGAAATCAAAAATTTCACAACAATGTGCCTTGTTTTTGTGAATAGTAACTTAATTAAGCTAGTTTATAACATAAGTCAATTTAGTTTACTTAGTTGGTCAAACAAGACCATGACTAGCCTAATTAATAAAGGGGGCCGGTTTTCTAAGGTTGTGACTCATCATGAGTAGCCAAATGATATTAGAAAAGAAGAGGGAAAAGTAAGGAGTTACTATTTACTTTAAGGAAACAAATATCTCACTTTACTTACCTCTCTCCTCATCTCTTCATTCTCCATCTTCTCCACCAGTTTTCTTTGCTCTCTTTTTCTCTCTCACGTAAAACTCAACCTCCATGCTAGCTCCATCTAGCTTTGATCACTACTTGCTCATTTTAGCTCCAAAACCAAAACAAATTACATATTCCTCTTAGTTAGCTCAAGCTCTCTCTTCTATCTTTTCAAAACTCCAAGAGCTTTGATTTGGTGCCAGCCAAACCCCATTAAGAGGAAATTCAAGTTTGGAGACTCCATTGGCTTCTCCATTCTCTTTAGGTAAAGAAAGTGTAAGAAATCTAGGTTTCCATCATTTCTTCCTTGTCCGAAAATTTGCACTCATGGGACTCCATGTTTATGCCTTGTTCTAGCTTGTTTCCTACTCTTCAAAGGATTGAGGAGGTCCTTCTTGCTTCATATCCAAGCTTGTCTTGAGAAACCAAGGTAAAACAATCACCTTAATACCTTAAAGCACATTTTAACCTAGGGTTTGTTCCTTAGGGTTAATGTATTATCTAGTACTCATTGGAGTCATTGGATATTGGTTAGAACATTGGCAAGGAGATATATATGGTGACCGAGATTGGGCAAGAAAAATCTAAGGAGAAAAGCTTGTGAAGCTTGTGAGAGAACAAGGTAAATTACTTACCTTAAGGTGTTTTTTTTTAAGGGAATGGGATTTAGAGATGTGATGAGTTTATTGAGAGTTATATTAGAAAAGGGTTATATAAAACCTAGGAGAAACAATGACTATACTTGTGAACTTGTGACTAAAGAGCAAATGAGAAGAAGAGATAGTTAAAACAATGTTGAGATGAATTATAAGAAGCGTTTTATTTCAATGGGAGCCTTGTTGTGTGTATTCACAGGTTAAAGGCAAATATATGTGGAAATTCAGTGGTTAAGATTATTGCCATTTAAGGGCCTAAGTGCCAAGCATTTTAAGTTTAAGCACTATATGATGATGTGGTGTAGTTTGGGTGTAAATTGGTGTGTTAAGGTGTTGTGATGAGAATTTGGGTGATGTTGGTTGTTTGATGGAGAAAAACCATGTGTTAGGATGTGCTATGTACTAGAGAACCCATGGCCAAAATTTAAAGGAGTACTTAAGTGTTTAAGATGTTCTAAGGGGATTTAATGACTAAGGAAGTACTAGGAAGTTTTAGAGGTTGTCTTGATGAAAAAGGGGTGAGATAAAGTGTTTTAATGAGTTATAATGACTTAGGCATTGCTATGAAGGATTTAGGAATCAAAAGAATATACTTGAGTATTTAGGACTTAGGCAAATGTTGATAGACAACTAGGAAGGAAATGATGTGTAGATAGATGGAAGCATAAGCTTGTGAAGAAACTATGAGTAGTTGTGTAAAGGAGTTTTAGATGGTGAAAGATGCTTGGGAGATGATGTTATAGTGGTGAGGAAGCATTTGGCATAGTGGTTATACTAGGTATGAACCACCACCTAGAAACCTAGTGAAAAACATTACAAGTGTTGGCATTATTACAAGGAAAATGCATAATGACTAAGGTGGATCTTGGTGAATGATTTAATGTGTTTAGTGGAGGGCTTAAGGTGTATTTGAGGTGCCCAAATGAGGTTAGAACATGCTAGGATATATGAGGTGAAGTTTGGAGTTGAATGGGAATTTGGAAACAAGGTTCTGGAGCCGACCGACCTTAGGGACCGGACCTGCAAGGTCGGTCAAGCTCAGATTACACTACCGGAAATGGTCTCTGGAACCGACCAAACTTGAGGACCGGACTTACAAGTTCGGTCGGGCTTGTATTTTGTGAAGGAAATAAGTCTCTGGAATCGACCGAACATGGGACCGGACTTGGCAAGTTCGGTCGAGCTTAAATTTCCCACGGGGGAAACTCTCGGGAATGGACCGACCTTGGGACCGGACTTGCAAGGTCGGTCGGGGTAGAATTTTCAAACGGTAATGTGTTCTGGAATGGACCGACCTTGGGTAAGGTCGGTCGGAAGTTCGGTCGAGCCTAAAAATAAAAAAAAGAAATTTTGAATTCTAAGGATGGTAATAGGTAATAAGGTATACCTTTGGTAGGGTGGTAATGATTAGGACCCCCAAGAACTTAAGGGATTAAGTTAAGTTAAGTATAAATTTTAATGTTTAAAGTTAAGTTTGTAAGCTAAGTGGCAAAGACTTGAGAGGTTATTGAATGGGAATCTTTAGGGACTAAGTGAGTTAAGTAAGGTGCAAATAACTAATGGTCTAAAAATGAACCAATGTTTTAGGTTTGAGAATTGGGACCCCGGAGGAGGTTAAACAAACGACGATCGACGGTGAACGGTACAATCTTTCTTGTGACCTGCTTGCTAACGAGGTGTCCCTCGGCTTGTGTGCTATCTGTTTAATTGTTATGACTAAAACAAGATAAAGCATGCAACCGGCTATATTTGTTCTCGTTGTGTATGTGTTATATTTACACTAACCCGCGAGACTTGAGATTGTTACTAACCAAGTTTAGTACTTACTGAGTTAAGAATAAGAGTTAAGTTTGGTGGTTGTTGGTTAATGCCCGTTAAGGCTTAGCTAGCACGTGGTGATTAAGATTTCTACTAACTGGAACTTGAGTGAGGAAACCCGGGACCGATCTCCGGTCATGCATGCTAAGGAAAAAGGGGGACGGTATCTGAATCAGATCCGCCCTCCGCTTAAGGACTTGTCTTCGGACTTGTAGCCTAGGGCCGGTTGCCGGCTCAGCTACGCTGGACTCCCGTCCAGAGTAGGTGGTATTAAGATGGTGCGGTGGGATCACCTAAATCCCAGGTTTGAATTAAGCTACAACCATTCCCTTCCAGGGACGGTTTGTAAACTGAGAATAAGTTGAGGTTGAGATTAAGGTAAGGTAAGGAACTGAGATTAAGGAAATGAGGACTAAGGAGGAGGTTACTAACCCACTTGATAAGGGAACGCTTGAGTCGTTCATTGTTTGTGAACTATATGTGTTCATCTGTGGTTATTGTTATTGCACTTCATATTACGCTTGTGTATGTAATCAATTTCCATGCTATCGACAATTAGTCGTCGTAGCCCCATTAGCTTGGGGGCCATGAGAGGGTGTACCAGCATTCGTGCTGACCCCCTTTGGGGCTGTTTTTACACTTGCAGGTAAGAGACCCATGAGGACGCACTACGAGAGTAGGAGCGGTTAGACTTAGGATGGGCTGTTTATTTTGAGTACGGGTTGCGCCTGTGCACCCGTCTGTTTATATTTAAACTGATGTAAGGTTGTGAATATGACTTAGCTACTTGTACTCGGTTGGTTGTGGTATTTTGGATGGTGATGTTTTGGATTGGTCATTCATTTTGGATAAGTGTTGTAATTGGTAAGGCCGGTATATTCTAACGATCAAACCGTGGCAAGGTCCAGGTGTTTATTATTTCCGCTGCGACGAATTCGATTAAGTGTTCAGTTTGCAATAACCGCGATTGGCTTGGGATGGGGTGTTACAATTGCTTAAGGTAATTTACTAGGATTTTCAACACAAAAATATACCTTAACTTGATCTTGGTGTTCCTTGTGTTGTTGTTGAATCTAGGAACCTCCTTGGAACACCTATGCTTGGCGAAAATTGTAGAAGTTGCTAGGTTGATTTCTTGCTTCAAGACTTAGGAGATTTAACTAGGAAATTACATTAAAATGGTGTTAGAACTTGATACACCATTGATGGAGCTTGAAGCTTAAGGGATTAACTTAGCAAAGGAAGAAGAGAAGAGAGATCAAGAGGAAGCTTACCAATTCGGTTGGTGTGGGCAAAGGGGAATGAAGGGCTACGTGAGGTATTAAGGCAAGAAAGGCAAGGAAGCAAATTGGAAATTATTGGTATGATTCAAGGCATTATTTTATGTCTTGTTTTTGATTAATTTGACTTGGAAATTTGACTACAAAAGTCTCTTAATTGGGACAATTTTTCGGCTGATTGAAGAGAAAATAATGGAGACTTGTTTGATGATTGAAAGCTAGAAGACAAGAGGTATGGTAGGTAGTTGTCATCTTTGAATTTTCTAAGTCAATTAACATGTTAATTTCTTCCCTCTTTTTCTTATGATTCTCGGTTGCTTAGGTGGTAGATAGCAATTGATTTTTGCTTGATTGGAGACAAGAGATAATGCTTGTTAGGTTTGTGTTTTATTGACTAATAAATGAGGCAATCAAACCTCATTATTCTAGCTTGATTTCGGTAGTCAAGGCTACTACAAGGACCTTGATTTTGTTTATATTAGACATAGGTTTATGCTAGTTAGGTACATGTTCCCTTGAATTAATTTAGTAGCAATCATACTCCCCTCCTTCCTGATTCCAATCGGCACTTACATGCCCATGGAACAACTTGTTCTCTTTGTTTAATTGCCTAGTCAAAAGTATGACTAGATTTGCATTTTAATTCCATTAACTTAATACAAGCTAATATTCTTTGTTTTCTTGCAGGGGAAATCGGCCATGGAGGTCCATTTGACTGATTTAGATTGACATATTATCACATGGTACATGCTAAGGTGAGTCACCATTCCATAAGTCAATTTACAACTAAAAACTAGCCAAAAATCACCTAAAATGGCGCCCCATATAGAGGCCAAATGGGATTGATTTTTAATTTGATTTTTGTTACACTATATTTTACTAAGATCATACTAATATGTGTAATAGGTTCCAGCATTTGATTGGTGTATTTACATCATGGTAAAAGATAAAAGTTTTAAGGTAAAAATGCTGATTTTAGGTACCTTTTTGATCCAAAAGTCGCCCCTACTAGTACTGTGAATCTAGTACTGGAATTAATTGATTTAGATGTTCAATTTATCCCCTTTTAATATTTTCAACTCGTGGCTCCTCAAAAACTTCAAGGCAATTGCGTAGAACGCGTTTTCGTGACACCCGAAGGTGCGTTTTTGTGCTTTAAGAATTTTCTGGAAAATAATTAGTCGCTATGAGTTCCAAGTGTTTAGTGACATTTTTTATAGTCAATAATAATATGTTAAGGTGTTACATCGAATCCTATGGGGTTATAACAACTTGTAACTCATGATTTCCGGGCTAACGGACCTCCCGGGGCAAAAAGGAGCGTTAAGAAATTCGTCCAAGCACTTTACTTATTTTTGAAAAAGTGGCTTGAGCATTCTCTTTAGAATGGTGAATATTGATGATAGGAACTCTTAGAATAATTTTTATTAGAGTTTGTGCCGCTTCGGTACCCCTCCGGGGCACTCCTAGGGGTTTATGGGGCCCTCATCGGGAACCCCCGAGCACTTTGCCTTTAACTGAGAATTTAGCTTGAGAACTTCATCTTAAATGTTTATTAAAGTGTTATTGTGCATTTAGAATGAAGTGTAATGCTTTACTTTATTTAATAAGGTATTTCCGGGACTATCGGGCCTTAAGGGCCTTTAAGGGAACTCCCGAGCATTTTATATTTCTTCTCAGTTTCAGATGAGGTCCTGTATTCTAAAGGTCATACAATGATCCTTGATTATCTTCATATGAATTTTATAGCTTATATAACTTGTTTAGCTTAAGGTCGGGCTTTAACGCACGTTTTTGATCTTAAGGAGTTTAGGTGCGTTTTTAATGCCTGAGTGTTTTTATACTCTCTTAGGGTTTAATAATCCCCTAAATAATATATATTTCACATTATTTAATGAAATACCCCAAACCTTGGTATGTCATTTAAACATTTAAATATGGTGTATTAAGACTAAAAAGAGTCTTAGAAACATTAGTAAACAATTTAAACCATAGAAAACACAAATAAATACCTTAAAGTCAATTAGGGCTAAAATGTGCTCTAAGCTTGGGATAAGCTTGGTTAAGACCTAATGAGCTTACCAAGACCTTATTTATATATTAATGAACATATTAAACCAATTACCAAAGAAAACCAAGCTTAAAAACAAGTTATAACACAAAATGTGCTTTGAGGAGTCTTAAAGCACATTTTCAAAAAATTGTCTTGTAAATGGGTTTTGAATGGCTAAATGTCCATCATTACTCTTTAATTAACATGTGTACTACTTAGTATTACATTTGGAAGTATAAATCAATGGGAAATCAAAAATTTCACAACAATGTGCCTTGTTTTTGTGAATAATAACTAAAATAAACTAGTTTATAACATAAGTCAAATAAGTAAGTTAAATGGTCAACAAAGACTAAAATACCCTTAGTAACATAAAGGGGGCCGGTTTTTATGGTGTTGAGTCACCACTTATGTTAGCTTATTAAGCAAATAAATAATGACTAAACAAAGTACTATTTACTTTATCATGTAAATATCTTACAAAAGCAAACTTATCTTCATTTGCTTCCTTCCTTCTTCATTTCCCACGTCTCCAACCTCTCTTCTACCTTTCTTCTTGCTCTCTTCCACGGTAAAGCCACAGCACCACCATCATTTGTCATCTTCAACCTCTTGTAATTCTTAGCTCCCTTTGCCAAATCAAAAACCAATACCACCATTCTCTTTGTCTTGTCAAGCTCTTCAACTTCATCCTTTCAAAACTCCAAGGGCTCCATTTCGGTGCCAAGAGGAATCTCCATGGGAGGAGCTTGAGCTCATCTTTTCATATTATGTGTCTCCTTTGCTTCTAGGTAAGGAAACTCAAAGAAAAATAACATTTCCTTCATGTTTGCATGTTGTCCGAAAAACACCATTAATGGTGCCCTTACCTTGCTTGTTCTAGCTTCATTTGAATCTTCCAAGGGCTTGGTGGAGTCCTCTCTTGCTACATACCCAAACTCTCTTTTATATCCAAGGTAAAACAATCATATAAATGTTCAAAGACAATATATGTATCTAAGGTTTACAATGAGATGAAGCATAAAGCTTGTATACTCATTTCATTATTTGTATATTGATTAGAAGTTGACAAGCAATCAAACATCCTTACCGATTTTAATCAAGGAAACAAGAAAGAAGTTTGTGAGGAAAAGAGGTAAATATGCTAACCTAATGTTGTTTAATGTCTTAGGAAAATGAGCCTATATTGCTTATTAAAACTACTTAAGGAGCTAATGGTAAATGACTTAGTAAAATGCTCTCAAGGAGACTATTAAAGGGCATATGTGTTGTTGTTGTATTTGCAGGTCAAAGGCAAATATAATGTGGGAAATTCAGTTTATGGTTTATGCAATTTAAGGGCCTAAGAGCCATGTTATTTAAGGGCCTAAGTGCCAAGCAATTTAAATTATGCACTATATTGTGATGTAGTGTTAAATGAGTGAAGTTTTGTGTACAAGAATGTTCTTGATGGATTTTAGTGTTCTTGGATGTTTAATGGTGAAAATGTGTTTTGGTGTAACAAGATGTTAGTAGAACCCATGTCAAAAATTAGTTAATGTATAAGAAGTTTTAAGTGTCTAAATGAGTTTAGGTGGACTAGGAAGTGTTAGAAGTGACTAGGTATATTACTAGGGAAAGAAAGTGTATTAAGGTGTTTTTAGAGTGTAAAAAGAACTTAGGCATTATCTTAGAGATTGTAGAAATCAAATGAGTGTTTTTGGAATGCACCAAAGTTATTTTGGAGTGTGTAGAGATTTAGGCAAATTTTGGTAAATAAGGAGAAAGTATAAACTTGTAAAGGGATTTCAAGAATGACATAAGGAATTTGGTTTGTAAGAAAAGATGCTTGGAAGATGATGTTTAATGGAGAGGAAAATACTTTGGCATAATGGTTATTATAGGCATGAAACACCACTTAGAAATCTAAGGATAAAACATTATAGTGTTAGGAGTTTTGGTAAAAATGAACAAGTGTTTAAGATTAGAAAATGAACTTTCCTACACGTCCGAACTTCTGTCCGAATTTGGAAGTCCGGACGTGCCCTGTTGCGTTAAGTTTTCTGAGTCTCAGCCACTGTCCGAACTTCTGTCCGACCCTAGAAGTTCGGACACCGCCATTTCTTTTCCCTGATTTTTCCTCGACCTATGTCCGAACTTAGGAAGATCGACACAAGTTCGGACATACGTCTGGGTTCACCCTTTGAGTCTCGACTTGCGTCCGAACTTGGGAAGCTCGGACACAAGTTCGGACAGGCCACTGTGTTGGCCAAAAATGTTGTTTAAGGCTAGAAAACTTTTCTAAAAATGGTGATTAGTTAGTAATGATGATGTGAGGTTGTCTAAGACATGTTAGGTGAGTTATAATGGCAAATAAAAGGGTGAAAAGTTATAACAAGTGTGAAAATAAATAACTAGTTATGTGAAGTAATAGTTAACAACGAACTAGTGCGTTAATTAACCGATGTTACTAAATGTGTATAGGATTCTCCAACAGTGGAAACCAGTCGAAGCAAGGACCGAGGTATGGTTTTCTTGCAGTCTGTTGCCTACCGGCTTACACCGGCTTGTGTGTTGTTTGTTTTTTCTGTTTTTATGACCTTGTAAGACTTAAGTCATGTAACGAGTTTACAGTTGTTTATATTATTGTATTGTTGAAGTGTGACTCATACCCCTTGTGTGTTGTCTAACAAGACTTAACCTCATGCTGTGATTTGTTATTGAGTTCCAATAGTGAACTTCTAACGAGTGTTAACTGGGGGTGAGGAATCCGGTTGTCCGGTCACGCATGTAAGTATAAGAGTAGATCTCTGTATCAGATTCGACTCTTATGATGTTAAGATTGTTCTCCATTATTTGGCGTTCGATCTCCCGCTAGCTTCCTCCAAAGCTCCTATCTGACTTATTCATCGGTTTAGTGGGAACATGTGTTTGTGTGGTGGTGTTCGGGTCACAATATCCAATCCATCTGTGAGTTAAGTTACTCGTTCGACTAACAGAACGGTAATGAGTGTGTGTAACAAGCTTAACATGAGGGTGAACCATTCTCTAGGCTTCTTATGTTGATTAACCTTCTTGGTTTGTTGTTGTGGGAAGTGTACTCACTATGTGTGTATTGTTTTGCTAAGCAATATTTCTTGCTATGCTATATATGTTGTTTGTGTAAAATCAATGCCATGTTATCATGACAATTAGTTGCGCGTATCCCGGTAGCCGATGGGCTGCGCGTTAACCATACAAGCCAAGGGTTGCTGACCCCCTCGGGGGCTCCATATTTTTACCGCAGGATGAGGATCGAGGAAGCGGAATGGCTATAGACTCTAGGTTGTAGGAATACTTTTGGTTATTTTGGATGTTGAGCCCGGGATGCGCCTGTGCTCCTGTGGCGATATATTTTGGCTCCGTTGTACTACAGTGACAGTATATTGTCGGTTTACAATGAATGAATGTAATTAAGTACTCGGTATTGTATATGATGTATTTATGGTTTTAGTTCTATGCTCGGGAGTCTGATCATCAGACCGGTACACTTGTATTTATTTTGCCTTGTTAACCACGTGGGTGGTTAACGGCGTTGTAGCACCGAACTGTTAGTTATTGTTTAGTTGTTTATTTCCGCTGCGATTTCAATTATGGTTAAACGCGTAGTAGGGGTGTTACAAAAAGTGGTATCAGAGCAAAGTATCGCTCTGATGACTAGAATACCGAGCTTAGGAATATACCGAGTTAGGAAACCTAACCACAGTTACCTAAGTAAGCAGTCATGTAAAGGTTAACCACTAACTAAGTGTGGCGATGCCTTATTGTCTGGAAGATGTTACAACCGTTGGACCGATAAGTTTGAAAGCATGATGCTAATGAAAGTTCGTGTGAATTCAGATGTCAGGTAGACCACGAGGTCGAGGCCGCGGGCGCGGCATTGGTGATACCAGGAACCAGGGAGAGAACCCTACGGCACAAGTTATGGCCGATGCTGTAGCGGCCGCCGTAGCCCAGATGGTCCCACAGTTAGTAGCTGTGATTCAGTAGGGGCAACAGCCCGAAGTTCAACCACCACCGCCACCACCACGAGAGACCAACTGGGTCAAGGCATTAGATGATTTGAGACCCCCGTCGTTTAATGGGGAGACCGACCCTCGTAAGCTGGAGTCGTATATCTCCGAGTTTGAGACCACCTACGAGACCTTGGATGTGCCTGCTGGAGCCAAGGTCCGTCTTGCCGCTTACTACCTGAAGGGTTCGGCACAAAGTTGGTGGAAGCTTGTGAGAGAGGACCGGATGGCGGATCCTCAGTTTGGTTGGAGAGAGTATACGGCTCTGCTGCGAGCCAAGTATTATCCTGTGCATGTACAAGAGGCCAAGCGCCTGGAGCTGGATAGCCTGAGGCAGGGGGATAAGATGTCGGTTGATGACTACTACACCGCTTTCACCGGCCTTATCCACCTGCTACCGGACCTGGGATACTCGAACCGGGTACTGGTGAACCGTTTCTACAACGGTCTTAGCCACCGTCTTCGCTACGGGATGGGGCCAGCTGAGTATACTACCTTGCAGGTAATTTGAATGAAGTGTGATGTGATAAGTGTAATCCATAAGTGAACATTAATGTGAGTTGTGAGTTATTTGCGGGGCATGACTGACGTCCTGAATTCAGGAGTGCTATCATGCCGCTGCCAAGGTTGAGATCACCGTCCGTCTGAGGGACGAGGAGAATGCGCACAAGCGCAAGGCCACGAGCGAGGGCCAGAGTTCGCAGGGGTATGGGGGAGGAAAGAAAAAGAAGCCCTACCCTCAGCCCTAGAAGAGTCAGCACCAGGGTGACAAGGGCCAAGCCCAGACCACCGCAGCTGAGGAGCCACTGAAGCTCACCTACGCATATGCGGCGAAACCCCTACGCTCTTACCCGCCTAAGGGTAATTACTTAATCATGTGTGTCAAGTTGAAGTGTATGTTGATAAGATATGAAGTGAGTATTGATTGTGTATTGTGATAGCAGCCAACACGGGTTCTGGACCGGAGCGCCACTACTACTGTAAGTGGTGTACCGGAGACCACCCCGGCAAGGACTACAAAGGGAATGACGTGCAGTGTCGCTACTGCGAGAAGTGGGGTCACCGTGACTATGAGTGCTACCGGAACCCCAACAGCAGGATCAATAAGCCCAAGGGGCAGTGGAAGGGTAAGGCCACAACGACCATCGATGGCCCGAAGTCGGCTAACCAGCCACCCACAGATTAGAGGAACACTGATTCCCAGAAGGGGAAAGGGTCGGGACCTAGCAAGGCCGCCCTGAATGTGGTGGACCAGTCTGAGGTGCCAGGGCCCTCTACTAGACCAGGTTCCGCCTAAACTGTTGAGTGAAATAAGTGATTGCATACCGCATTTCATGCATGTGTGTTAGTGAGTCCAAGTGTACTACCATGTGAGTAGAGAATTAAAGTATAATGTGAAAGTCACCTAAATAGGTCATTTGTAAATTTAGGAACCTTCAATATTTGTTATCCAATCCCACCCACACCAAACCCTGAAGAAACCACCATCAACATCACCGACTTTCCAATGGAGCAATGTCAGGTCCTCCAACCAGGTATGATACTCTTAAATGGATACCTGACACCGGAAGCACAAATCCACATCATCAGACGATGCAATGAACTGGGAGCAACACCCGGAGGTTTCTACACACCCGAATACCCGAGTGGATCGAGAATGAAATTGAAGATGGTGTGCATGGGTAAGGACTGGAATCCTTACACCAAGACATATCAAGAAGTGCGAGCTAAAGATGGGGCGACTGTACCGATGATACCAGAGGAGTTCCTTGCGGTCGTTAACCACGCCGTGGGAATTGCTCAGCAAGTTGAATCAGATTCAATACCAAGTGTTAAAGCAGATGTATGTATTGTGAACTTCTACCAGAAAGGTGGACGGTTAGGGTTACACCAAGATAAGGACGAGTCACCCGAGTCTCTAAGTAAGGGAGTACCCGTGGTGTCTTGGTCCATTGGTGATACCGTAGTGTTTGTGTACGGCGAGCAGAAGCATGCTGATCTCGCAAAGAAGCTAGTGTTGAAATCAGGAGATGTGTTAATCATGGGTGGGCAGTCAAGGATGCTATATCATGGCATCAAGAAGATCAAACTGAATACCGCACCATCGGCAGTGATCAATGCCACACACATGAAACCCGGACGTTTGAATTTGACCTTCAGACAGTTTTAAAGCCTTATATAATCATGTAATGTGTTAAACCAGTGTATGTTAAGGATGTTGTATGTGTTAGTTATGTTAATAGTTTAAACCAACGTATGTTGTAAAGAGTGTGTTAATGAATAAAGTGGAGTTGTTTGGAGTATGTCAACCGTGTTATTACCGAATACTTATTAGTTTGCCAATGAATTAGGCTGTGCACTCGGAATGGGAGGTATACTGAGTGTCTGCAATGAGGCAGAAGCCGGCAGGAGCGGCACAATCCTCACCGGTACCATTCCAGTCAATGGCGTGGACGCTTTGATCTTGTTCGACTCCGGAGCCTCCCATACATTTATTTTGCTGTCTTTTGTGAAGAGGCTGGGGTTAGACGGTGAAGAGATGCCAGACTTTCTAGTCACTCTCCCGTCGAAAGAGCGGATCAGGTGTACCCGCTACCACCGAGATATTGTTGTACGAATTAGAGATGAAGAGTTTCCGATCGACTTGATAGAGTTTGAGGGACTTGGTTTTGATGTGATTGTCGGGATGAACTGGTTGGAGCGGTACAAGGGCAGAATCCTGTGTGCCGAGCATCGTCTACTGCTTCGGAGTCCATCTGGGGTTACAATATCTTACCGCTAGAGGCCCAGGGAGCCTTCGACTCAGATCATCACCGCCATGGCCATGTATCATGAATTACGACAAGGGAATGATGTATACCTCTGCTATGTCCAGGACATAGAGAGAGACCCAGAGTTTAGCCCAGATGTGCCGGTAGTGTCGGAGTTTCCTGATGTATTTCCTAAGGAACTGTCGGGCATGCCGCCAGCACGGGAAGTTGAGTTTGAGATTGATTTGATTCCGGGCACCGGACCAATTGCGAAGGCGCCCTATCGTATGGCTCCAGCAGAGATGACAGAGCTCAAGGAGCAGGTGAGAGACCTACTCGACAAGGGATTTATCCTCCCTAGCATTTCACCATGGGGAGCGCCAGTCCTCTTCGTGAAGAAGAAGGACGGTAGTCTCCGCCAGTGTATTGTTTATCGTGAGCTGAATGCAGTTACGGTGAAGAACCGTTATCCTTTACCACGCATCGACGACTTATTTGATCAGTTGAGAGGAGCATCAGTATTCTCCAAGATAGATCTACGATCCAGATACCATCAGATTGCCATCCGTGAGAGTGACATTGAGAAGACCGCATTCAGAACCAGATATGGACATTATGAGTTTACGGTTATGCCGTTTGGTTTATCCAATGCACCAGCCAAGTTCATGGACTTAATGAACCGTTTGTTCCAAGATCAGTTGGACAAGTCAGTGGTAGTCTTCATCGACGATATTCTTGTGTACTCGAAATCGAGAGGTGAGCATGAAAGCCACCTGAGAAATGTGTTACAAACATTGAGAAAGAATCAGTTGTATGCTAAGTTTTCAAAGTGTAAGTTTTGGTTGAACCAAGTATCCTTTCTTGGTCATGTGATTTCTGAGGCCGGGATCGATGTTGATCCGGCAAAGATTGATGCAGTGCGCACCTGGCCTAGGCCGAAGACAGTTACCGACATCCGGAGCTTCCTCGGTCTGGCAGGTTATTATAGGAGGTTTGTGAAGGACTTCTCCAGTGTCTCGAAGCCGATGACTTCCTTGATGAAGAAGGATGCTCCATTCGAGTGGACAGATGACTGCGAGAGTTCTTTCCAGAGTCTCAAGGATGCTCTAACATCTGCACCAGTCCTGACCTTACCAGACGGTCCAGATGGTTTTGAGGTCTATTGCGACGCATCAGGCAGAGGTATGGGTTATGTATTGATGCAACACGGGAAGGTCGTAGCATACGCCTCCCGACAACTGAAGAAGCATGAAGAGAATTACCCTACCCATGACTTAGAATCGGGTGCCATTGTCTTCGCACTGAAGATATGGCGACATCACTTGTATGGGGTAAGTGTGACAATTTATTCTGACCACAAGAGTTTAAAGTACTTGTTCACTCAGAAGGAGTTGAACATGAGACAAAGAAGGTGGGTCGAGTTTCTAAACGATTACGACATCAATCTACAGTATAAAGAGGGTAAGGCAAATGTGGTAGCTGACGCATTGAGTCGCCGAGCACACTCTCTCCATTCGCTAGTCTCTCATACTAGCTTGGTTGAAGAGGTGCGGAGTGCTCAGATGACGGATCAGTATATGTTGGAGATTAGACAGAAGCTTGTTGATGGCACATTCGAGGGTCAGAAGTACGACTTCCGACTCCACGATGATGACCTGATTAGGCTTAATGGCCGACTGTGTATTCCTAGGAGTAGCGCTGAGCTGAAGGAGCGCATACTGAGTGAATCCCATTGTTCTACGACTTCGATTCACCCCGGAGCTTCAAAGATGTACAAGGATATGAAAAGATATTTTTGGTGGACTGGAATGAAAAAGGATGTGAACGATTATGTGTTAAGGTGTCTCACTTGTCAGAAGGTCAAGTTTGAGCACCGACGGCCTGGTGGTATGGTACAGCCAATGTCAGTGCGTGAGTGGAAGTTCCATGACATTTCTATGGACTTTGTAGTAGGGCTTCCGCCTACAAGGGGAGGTCTGAATATGATTTGGGTTGTTGTTGACCGACTGACCATGGTGGCTCGATTCATACCGATGAAGGACACCTGGAAAGTGGCAAAACTTGCAGAGCTTTTCGATAGAGAGATAGTACGGCACCATGGGGTACCGAAAACGATTGTGTCTGACAGGGATACCAGATTCCTCTCGAGGTACTGGAAATCCACACGGGAAGCGCTTGGTACCGAGTTGAAGCTAAGTACAGCGTTCCACCCACAGACAGATGGTCAGAGTGAGCGTACCATCCAGACACTCGAGGATATGTTACGTGCACGTGCACTTGATTTTCAGACCAGCTGGATTAACAAGTTACATCTGATCGAGTTTAGCTACAACAACAGTTACCATGCTTCGATCAAGATGTCTCCCTTCCAGGCTTTGTACGGTAGACCATGCCGCACGCCATTATGCTGGGATGAGTCGAGTAAGATGGTCATTATAGGACCAGAGTATCTGGAGCAAGTTCAAGCAGAGGTACGACAGATCCGGGCTAACATGAATTCAGCTCAGGATAGGCAGAAATCATATGCCGATGTGCACAGACGTGACCTGGAGTTCGCCGTGGGCGATCAGGTATTTCTTAGAGTATCCCCCATGAAGGGAGTGTTTCGTTTTGGCCAGAAAGGCAAGTTGAGCCCGAAATAGGTAGGGCCATATGTTGTGACGGAGCGGATCGGCCCGGTAGCTTATAGACTTGATTTACCCGCCGAGCTGGGCAAGGTACATGATGTATTTCATGTGTCCCAGTTGAAGAAATATATGTCTCATCCGTCTCATGTATTTCAGCCTGAAAGGCTAACCTTAGAGCCGACCATGCGATCAGTGGAGACTCCGGTACGGATTCTGGATACTATGACTCGAGACACTCGTCATAAGTCTGTGAGTCTGGTGAAGGTTCTCTGGTCTAACCAGGACGTTGAGGAGGCCACTTGGGAGCTGGAAGATAAGATGAAGGTGAAGTACCCGTCATTGTTTACTTCTTAGTATTTGTATGTATAGGGTACGGGGCGTACCTGTGAGCCTCGATTTTAAACCCTATCCTATGTTGATGAAGTTGATTGGGATCTAGTCGGGTTTTAGGTCCACTTATAACCTAAGGTTAATAACTATGTCATATAACAATAATTATTAAATCCTATACTAGCTCACCGGAACCTATTGTGAGTCGCCACCTAATTTTTACCTAGAGTAAATTAGGAAAGGTAGAGTTCGGGTTCGAGGGCTTGATATTCGACTTAATTAGGGTTCAATTACTTTCATTACCCCTAGAAGTCGTTTTTCCTCTACTTAGTTTAATTACGGCTTATTACGAGTCGTTTTAACCTAAGTGCGCGAGCTTCTGTTTCTTTTGTTTTTAGCATTTTTTGACTGAAAATAAAAGTGAAAGTTGAAATTACCTAAACTAGGGTTTCGGAGGCAGAATTAGGTCAAATTTTGTTTCCGTCCGTAGCCACGGACCTAATGTCCGTAACCACGGACCCTAGTTAATCTATGTGAAAATAAAAGTCGAATTAAACAGAAAACAAAAATTTGAAAAGTCCGGGGCCACGGACAGGATGTCCGTAGGCCCGGACATATTTAACAAAACCCAAATTTTTAGAATTTTAAAATCCCGCTGCCGTTCGTGGGTGTCCGTGGCCACGGACAACCCGTCCGTGGTCCCGGACCATAGGTCCGAGATCCCGGACCACCCACGGACAGGGGTTTTATGGTGGTTCCCGAAGGTGTTTTCGGCTCAAAATTTATGCACGTGTAGCCTGAAAGGTATACAATTCGTTAGTAATTGAAAGATTGCAGTTTGAAGTCGAATTATGTACGAAACTTGACGAACAAGTAACAAGGCAGAAACAAAAGTAATTAGCAATACAGAAGCGTAAAAAGGTTAGTTTGAACCCAAAATTTGACAGAGAGTTAATAAGGTCGTGGAGAGTTAGAAAAGTAGAATTGCAACCTGTTTTACCTTCGAATTAGGAGGATTCTTCACGTCGGGATTCTTCGGAGGCTCCGATGGTGCCGGTTCCGGATTGAGTTCGACCCGAGCCTCTGGTTGTTGATTGTTGAAGGGTGTTCTTCACGTTTTGGAGGTGGTTTGGTTGATGTTTGATGATTGTTGATGTGTTGGGAGTTGAAAAATGTGTTTAGATGGTGATTTCGGGGGATTTTTGATGTGATTTTGGTGCTTGGATGTGCAAAAACGTGAAGAGAATGAGACGGCTGCCTTCTTTGAGGGTCTAGGGTTCTTGAGGTTCTCTTTGATCATGGGATAAGGTTCCTTATATAGGCTTCCTTAAAGATAGAAAAATCCGGTAAAAACCGAGATTTACCGACGTTTTAGCTTAAGGGCTTCCAAAAGGAATTTGATTATGAAATTTACACATGGGTAAAGGATGATATTTCTGAATTTTCTAAAGTGGAATCGAATTTTTTGGACATTGGAATATTTTAAATTCAATTTCTCGTCAGATTCAATCAAATTACTAGAAAATTATTGGAATTCGAAAAATCAAAATTCCAACGCCATTATGCTTCAGATGTCATCCTCTATCATGGGTTAAAATTTCAAAGCATTTTGAATTGATTTGACCCTTATTTGGAGGAGAGAGAAGCCTATAGGGGGCTTAGGAGCCTTGAAAAATTACAAAAATGCCCCTGGAGATGACTAAGCTGTCCCTAGTACTCTGAAATGTGCCGATCGAATTGGGAACCCTCGCTACTAGCCTATTAGTAGACTCTCTTCCAGGGGGGTTGAAATTTTGGGTATAAAGATTGCCCCCATCAACTAGACTTTGTAATGGAAATGAAAAGGCTAGTTGATGCTTGAGTGATACCCCAAAATTTTGGATCTTAAAAGACCACACGTGCAATCCGATAAGTTGCGTCGAGCTATTCTAAGGCGCTGACTACCTATGAGTAAAGTGGAAGGGTATCGAGCGGTTCTAAGGCGTCGACCACCTAAAGGTAATAATGAAGTAATGTCAGACTATTCTAAGGCGCCGACTACCTATAAGGATGATATGACGTCAAGCTATTCTAAGGCGTTGACTACCTATAATGAATGAGATGATGTCAAGCTATTCTAAGGCGTTGACTACCTATAATGAATGAGATGATGTCAAGCTATTCTGAGGCGTTGACTACCTATCAGTGATTGAAAATTGGTGTTGGGTCGAGTTCTTCTATTCGGGTGAGTTCTGCTGCTCTAGTGAGTTCTGCTGCTCTGGTGAATCTGAATCTTTGGCTGAGAATCTGTATCTCTGAAGAATCTGTACCTTCGGCTGAGAATCTGTATCCCTGAAGAATCTGTATCTTCGGCTGAGAATCTGTATCCCTGAAGAATCTGTACCTTCGGCTGAGAATCTGTATCCCTGAAGAATCTGTATCTTCGGCTGAGAATCTGTATCCCTGAAGAATCTGTATCTTCGGCTGAGAATCTGTATCCCTGAAGAATCTGTATCTTCGGCTGAGAATCTGTATCCCTGAAGAATCTGTATCTTCGGCTGAGAATCTGTATCCCTGAAGAATCTGTATCTTCGGCTGAGAATCTGTATCCCTGAAGAATCTGTATCTTCGGCTGAGAATCTGTATCCCTGAATTATGACGAGGAGTCTCATACGAATAGATGCAATGGTCTTGATGAAAGTTAATTATGAAAGTGCCAAACGTGGCAATGAGGATGTGCATGTCAAAATACGATCAAAGTGTATGTAAGAAATTTGTCCAAAACAAGAATTGCTGAAAGAGGTGCCAAACGTGGTAGTGTTTGAAGAATGATCTGTTTAATGAAAAGGAAAGCGAAATTATCATTTCCTAACCATAGCCTTCGGACTTGTAATTTATCTCCTAGGAGATGAACATGCCATCGGTGGGGTATGGTGTATGATGTAAAGATAAGGTCTTATGTGGGCCTGTGGTGTTTGATGTGGAGGTAAGGGCTTATGCGGGCCGGTGGTGTGTGATGGTGGTGGTGATGTTTGAGCTCTGGGTTCCAATTGGTGTTGTCATAGCAATTGTTGGAACCAACAATTGCCCCCAGTATTTTTCCCTTAAGACAATCTGAGCTAGAGTTCGTGGCAATCGATCGTTCCGATCGATTGCCCCCAGTATTTTCTTTTATTAAACGTGCGAACGAGTCTCGTCCTCACAGGGTCAGGGCTTATGTTTTTATGTGGTGCTTCCTAACCTACACTCGGCGTGTTTGGTGCTTGCACTCGTTCCTCACCTACAGTCACAACTTCTAGACCATTGAATTCGATATTTGATGGATTTACGCATTTGATCTGTTACTTTCACGTGATTGGACGCACAACTATCAAGTCGGAAGTCTTTAAAGCTTATAACGTGGCCACGGGGTGTGATGAAGGACAACGGGACCATGGAGGGATATTTGAGGTATGTGGAGCTTAAGTGGGTGACCAAAGCTGCAACTTGCGTCTTCTCTCAGATTCATCTTCCTTGTCTTGAAGTCGTCTAACTGCTTCATGTTGACGTTGTTTTTGAGCTTCTGGACTTGGACTTTTGAAGTTGTCCTTTACACCATTTCTCTTTTCGTCTTTTGGATTTCTTCGAGGCACTTCGGTTTTGCCTCTTTGTTTGATCCTTTCTTGACTTTGCCTTCGGGGTTCTTGTGTTTCCCGGTTTTGAGTTTTGAGAGCTATTTTGATGTGAGCTCTTTTGATCCTGTGTCACTTTGGGACCATTTGCGGATCACTTCGTCATGCTGATAGCGGCTTTGCTTCTCTGGACTGATGAAAACGTTATCTGAGAGTCAGGCTCCTCGCTTCCTTTGGTCACCGGGTTGGTTATTCATCACGGGCTGGCTTGCTCTGTGGAGCTTTGCAACATCGAAAAGGGATATATGAAAGGCTCAGCGGGGGTGCCTAGAGTTTAATGTCAGGGTTTACAAGCTTTTAGCTATGTGGTGTTGTACCTAGGTGCTTCGTCATTCCTGATAGTTGTGTATCCGTTCGTTGTTACTTTTCGCAGGTCTAAGAGTAAATTTACAAATTATCTCCTTCGGTCGGAGTTATGCCGTTTACCTCACCTTTGAATGTGGTCTCACCGGAGTCGTGTAAAAATGACATGCTCGTTCACTCTTGGTTTTTCCGCTCAAGTCACTCTCGTGAATTCTCACTCTGAGACTTGTTCGCATATTTAAACGAAAGGTGAAAGATGACGAACTTAAACTCAGATTGCCCCCAGTATTAATCCAGGGTTTATAACAACAATTTGACAAATGTAGACTTGAACCGCTTCGTGGGTTGCTTGGATGTTTTGGGGTGAGTAGTGGTGTTTGGTTGGACATGTTCATCTTCTTAGAACAAAAGACAAGTCGTTTTGTTCAGTTGCCAAGAAATGACCGTTTCATGAACATTAGTTTTAAGAAATGTTTGCTAATGAGCAAGATGCAAGGTGAACGAACACATTTCTTTTATTATCATTTTTGTGATTACAAACTGAAAAAGTCGAAAAAACTGAAATTTTCAAATCTAAACTTCATTAAAAGAGAAATGTGATAAACTTCCCACACAATTGAAATGAGTAAACAAAACACTGCTAGACTTTTGCCTACTCAACAAACTGGAGTCCTTGCTCGATAAGGTCTTCGATCTTGTGCTTCAATGCTCTGCAGTCGTCAGTACTGTGTCCTGGTAGTTGATGAAACTGGCAGAACTGATGGAGATGTTCCCCGGCTTGGGTGATCCCAGGACTAGGTGTGAGAGGCTGTAGTAAGTCTAGCTCTTGTAGCTTCACGAGTGCTTGACTGAGAGGCCGGCCAATGTCGGTAAACTGTCTCGGTGCAGAGAACCTCTTGGATCGGGGTGAGGCCTTGACGCTCTGTTTTGCAGCACTGGGTTTTTGTATGGTGCTCACTCGGTACGAAACTTGAGCTACTCTGGCCGGTCCTGACTTAAAGGTCTCGATACTCACACCCTGGGCTTTGGGTTGTCCCAGCTTCAGCTCGCCTTTGTGAATCTTTTCTTCCATGACCCTTACCTGTCCCATCAGCATGTCGAAATTAGGGAAGTATGTGCAACTCAGCTCGTTGTTGTATTGTCTCTGCATATTGTCCACAATCATTCGAATTTGTTCTTGCTCATCCATTTTTGTAGGCATAGCAGCGGCTTTCATCCTCCACCGTTTGATGAAGTCGGACATTGATTCACTGTTTCCCTGCCGGGTACTGGCAAGGTCGGACCTGGTGACTTCAAGATTCTTAGCATACTCGAAATGGTGCAGGAAAGCCTCACAAACCTCTTCATAGGTTTTGGTGTTCATCCTCTGAGTCAAGTACCAACGTTGAGGTATTTCATCGAGATAACGGGCGAAAACCTTGGCCTTCTGCATGTCATTCAACCTGAGGATGGACATTTCCCTATCGAACATCGCCAGATGGACCTGTGGGTCTGAGGAACCCTTGTATAGAGCAAGTGTGGGTAGCTTCAACTTTAGAGGGAGATTAACCTCGGGGTACGATTCCATAGAAGAGTAATCGAAACCAGCTGGCTTGCTAGCTTTTTCCATGCGCTCAATCCTTTTCAGGGCCTTCCTTAATTCTGCAGTTAGTTGGCGGTTCGGGACGACTTGCCCTACAAATCTTTGTGCATCCTGGGCCTCAACAGAGTTAACTTCGATGTAGTCACGCAATCTTTCCTGAAATTTTTTCCTGATGACCAACCTCAAGGGAATTGATTTTGCTTTTCAGCTCTTCGATGATGGTGACATACTTAGCCTCCATGTCATTAGTGGTGGACCTATGTTTCTGTTCCATGGCATCAAAGGCAGCCATGTACCTTTGCTCTAAGGCTGCAAACTGGGCCTCCATGCTGACTGGATTTCCTCCCTCTACCATACTTGGGATTCGGGCTTATCTGTTGGAAAACAAAAGTGGATTGAGCTAAAATTCTGGACCGTGAAGAAGTTTTAGGTAAAAACTTGTTTGGGCTGCAAGAAAAGCATATGAGCTGGAATGTTTCGAAGATTGTGGGTAGGCACTGAGACCCGACATGGGCCGGAATGATTCATGAGCTGTGAACTAGTGCCTAGGCTGAAATTTTTGAAGAGCGTGATTCTTGAGCCGGAATGTTCTGAGAATTGGGCGCTTGGGCCAGAATGTGTTTGGGCTAGAAGTAAAGCGCATGGGCCGAAGTGATTTCTAAACCATGTTCTGGATGTGAATTGGAATTTGGGCCGAGTGATTATGATTGGGCCTGAAGATGATACCCATGCCTAGGATCGTGGGTCAAAACCTGAGTGAAAAAGTCTTCCTGGACTAGAATGGGCCTCGAAAAGGAAAGGCCTGATGGATTTTTATGGATCGCTTTAGGTGGATTTGTTTTTTTTTATGGGCCTGGAACTAAATTGATAATTCAAATTGGGCCGAAAGAGAGAAATCACCTAAGTCTAAACTTTTGGGCCGAAGCCCAAATGTTTCACATATCAAACCAAACAGAGCCTTTGGGCCACAAACAATAAAGCCGTAAATTCAGGTTGGGCTGAGTTGATGTAGGAAAAGTTCCTATCAATTCCTAGGCTGGGTAGTGGGCCGATCACACAAGCAGACAAGGCCCATACAAATTCCACATGTCCTCACTTGACACTTATCCAATTCGGGTATGGATCGATCCGGAGAGGTGCTTGGGGCGTGGGCCCAGGTCACCACAAAGGAATAGGGCTTGCACGCTATTCTCTTTGGGCTTCCCCACTTTTTTCACATCACCTGAAGGTGTGTGTCTACGGTCGGGTCTTTGACTGACCAAACAATGGGCTAGGTAAGGGCACTGCCAGGAAAACGCTTGGGGCTAAAGCCCAGGTATTAAGGGGATGTGGTTAGACGACATCCTCCTCTTTTCCCCCCGCTTATTCACATCACCTAAAAGGTGTGAGTCCCTGACAGGGACCCTCAAACGGGTCCCGGGGTGGAATAGGTTTGCGTGGACCCTCGCTCTCATATGATGCAAAGGTACAGAAATTTAAATTGCGCACAAAAGTAAACAAACAAAGAATTAAAGCCATAAATAAACATTTTCGAGTTAAGCCCTCTTTCTTAAAATTAAACAAGTTAAAATTAAGAAGTTTGTCCCCAGCAGAGTCGCCAGTCTGTGAGCCTCGATTTTAAACCCTATCCTATGTTGATGAAGTTATTGGGATCTAGTCGGGTTTTAGGTCCACTTATAACCTAAGGTTAATAACTATGTCATATAACAATAATTATTAAATCCTATGCTAGCTCACTGGAACCTATTGTGAGTCGCCACCTAATTTTTACCTAGAGTAAATTAGGAAAGGTAGAGTTCGGGTTCGGGGGCTTGATATTCGACTTAATTAGGGTTCAATTACTTTCATTACCCCTAGAAGTCGTTTTTCCTCTACTTAGTTTAATTACGGCTTATTACGAGTCGTTTTAACCTAAGTGCGCGAGCTTCTGTTTTTTTTTTTTTAGCATTTTTTGACTGAAAATAAAAGAAAGTTGAAATTACCTAAACTAGGGTTTCGGAGGCAGAATTAGGTCAAATTTTGTTTCCGTCCGTAGCCACGGACCTAATGTCCGTAACCACGGACCCTAGTTAATCTATGTGAAAATAAAAGTCGAATTAAACAGAAAACAAAATTTTGAAAGTTCGGGCCACGGACAGGATGTCCATAGGCCCCGGACATAGTTTAACAAAACCTACATTTTTAGAATTTAAAATCCCCGCCGCCGTTCCGTGGGTGTCCGTGGCCACAGACAACCCGTCTGTGGTCCCGGACCATAGGTCCGAGATCCCGGACCACCCCACGGACAGGGGTTTTATTGGTGGTTCCCGAAGTGTTTTCGGCTCAAAATTTATGCACGTGTGCCTGAAAGGTATACAATTCGTTAGTAAATTGAAATATTGCAGTTTGAAGTCAAATTATGTACGAAACCTGACGAACAAGTAAAACGGCAAGGCAGAAACAAAAGTAATTAGCAATACAGAAGCGTAAAAAGGCTAGTTTTGAACCCAAAATTTGACAGAGAGTTAATAAGGTCGTGGAAGAGTTAGAAAAGTAGAATTTGCACCCTGTTTTACCTTCGAATTTAGGAGGATTCTCCACGTCGGGATCTCTCGGCGGAGGCTCCGATGGTGCCGGTTCCGGATTGAGTTCGACCCGAGCCTCTGGTTGTTGATTGTTGAAGGTGTTCTTCACGTTTGGAGGTGGTTTTGGTTGATGTTTGATGATTGTTGATGTGTTGGGTTGAAAAATGTGTTTAGATGGTGATTTTCGGGGGATTTTTGATGTGATTTTAGTGCTTGGATGTGCAAAAACGTGAAAGAGAATGAGACGGCTGCCCTTCTTTGAGGGTCTAGGGTTTGAGGTCCTCCTTTGATCATGGGATAAGGTTCCTTATATAGGCTTCCTTAAAGATAGAAAAAATCCGGGTAAAAAACCGAGATTCCGACGTTTTAGCTTAAAGGGCTTTCCAAAGGAATTTGATTATGAAATTTTACACATGGGTAAAGGATATATTTCCGAATTTTCTAAGTGGAATCGAATTTGTTGGACATTGGATATTTTAAATTCAATTTCTTGTCAGATTCAATCAGAAATTGTAGAAAATTATTGGAAATTCTAAAAAAATCAAAATTCCACCAACACCATTATGCTTCAGATGTCATCCTCTTCATGGTTAAAATTTCAAAGCAGAATTTGAATTGATTTGACCCTTATTTGGAGGAAGAGAAAGCCTATAGGGGGCTTAGGAGCCTTGAAAAATTACGAAAATGCCCCTGGAGATGACTAAGCTGTCCCTAGTACTCTGAAATGTGCCGATCGAATTGGGAACCCTCGCTACTAGCCTTTAGTAGAGACTCTCTTCTCCGGGGGGGGTGAAATTTTGGTATAACAGTACCCCTATTTAAGGGGGTAGAGCCGTTTCGGTTATGTGTGCGACATGTATCGGATACATTGTCTATGTGTTATGTTGTTATGTTACTACCTTTGTTATGTTCAGACCGTGTGTCTGAACGATGTTGTGTTGTTATGTTGTTTTGGACCTTGTGTCCGGTGCTATGTAAGTATATTTTTAATGTGTTATGGAAGTATTGTTTATATGTGTTCCCGTGTTCTAATATTTGGGATATGTGGGAAGTATGAACTTTGGGGACAAAGTTCTTTAAGGGGGTAGATTGAAATACCCCAAACCTTGGTACGTTCATTTAACATTTAAATATGGTGTATTAAAGACTAAAAAGAGTCTTAGAAACATTAGTAACAATTTAAAACCATAGAAAACACAAATAAAACCTTAAAGTCAATTAGGGCTAAAATGTGCTCTAAGCTTGGGATAAGCTTGGTTAAGACCTAATGAGCTTACCAAGACCTTATTTATATATTAATGAACATATTAAAACAAATTACCAAAGAAACCAAGCTTGAAAACAAGTTAAAACAACAAAATGTGCTTTAAGGAGTCTTAAAGCACTTTTTGAAAAATTGTCTGTAAATGGGTTTTGAATGGATAATGTCCATCATTACTCTTTAATTACAAGTGTACTACTTATTATTACATTTGGAAGTATAAATCAATGGGAAATCAAAAATTTCACAACAATGTGCCTTGTTTTTGTGAATAATAACTAAAATAAGCTAGTTTATAACATAAGTCAATATAAGTAAGTTAAATGGTCAAAAAAGACTAAAATACCCTTAGTAACATAAAGGGGGCCGGTTTTTATGGTAATGATTCACCACTTATGCTAGCTTATTAAGTAAAAGAATAATGATAAAGCAAATCACTATTTACTTTAAGCATAAATATCTTACAACTTAACTTATCTTCATTTGCTTCCTTCCTTCTTCATTTCCCACGTCTCCAACATCTCTTCTACCTTGCTTCTTTCTCTCTTCCACGGTAAAGCCACAGCACCACCATCATTTGTCATCTTCAACCTCTTGTAATTCCTAGCTCCCTTTGCCAAATCAAAAACCAATACCACCATTCTCTTTGTCTTGTCAAGCTCTTCAACTTCATCCTTTCAAAACTCCAAGGGCTCCATTTCGGTGCCAAGAGGAATCTCCATGGGAGGAGCTTGAGCTCATCTTTTCACATATTATTGTTCTCCTTTGCTTCTAGGTAAGGAAACTCAAAGAAAAATAACATTTCCTTCATGTTTGTATGTTGTCCGAAAAACACCATTAATGGTGCCCTTACCTTGCTTGTTCTAGCTTCATTTGAATCTTCCAAGGGCTTGGTGGAGTCCTCTCTTGCTACATACCCAAACTCTCTTTTATATCCAAGGTAAAACAATCATCTAAATGTTCTAAGACAATATATGTATCTAGGGTTTACAATGAGATGAAGCATAAAGCTTGTATACTCATTTCATTATTTGTGTATTGTTTAGAAGTTGAGAAGCAATCAAACATCCTTACCGATTTTAATCAAGGAAACAAGAAAGAAGTTTGTGAGGAAAAGAGGTAAATATGCTAACCTAATGTAGTTTAATGTCTTAGGAGAAATGAGCCTATATTGCTTATTAAAACTACTTAAGGAGCTAATGGTAAATGACTTAGTAAAATGCTCTCAAGGAGACTATTAAAGGGCATATGTGTTGTTGTATGTATTTGCAGGTCAAAGGCAAATATAATGTGGGAAATTCAGTGTTTATGGTTTATGCAATTTAAGGGCCTAAGAGCCATGTTATTTAAGGGCCTAAGTGCCAAGCAATTTAAATTATGCACTATATTGTGATGTAGTGTTAAATGAGTGAATTTTTGTGTACAAGAATTTTCTTGATGGATTTTAGTGTTCTTGGATGTTTAATGGTGAAAACAATGTGTTTTGGTGTAACAAGATGTTAGTAGAACCCATGTCAAAAATTAGTTAATGTATAAGAAGTTTTAAGTGTCTAAATGAGTTTAGGTGGACTAGGAAGTGTTAGAAGTGACTAGGTATATTACTAGGGAAAGAAAGTGTATTAAGGTGTTTTTAGAGTGTAAAAAGAACTTAGGCATTATCTTAGAGATTGAAGAAATCAAATGAGTGTTTTTGGAATGCACCAAAGTTATTTTGGAGTGTGTAGAGATTTAGGCAAATTTTGGTAAATAAGGAGAAAGTATAAACTTGTAAAGGGATTTCAAGAATGACATAAGGAAATTTGGTTTGTAAGAAAAGATGCTTGGAAGATGATGTTTAATGGAGAGGAAAATACTTTGGCATAATGGTTATTATAGGCATGAAACACCACTTAGAAATCTAAGGAGAAAACATTATAAGTGTTAGGAGTTTTGGTAAGAAATGAACAAGTGTTTAAGAGTGTAGAAAATGAACTTTCCTACACGTCCGAACTTCTGTCCGAATTTGGAAGTCCGGACGTGCCCTGTTGCGTTAAGTTTTCTGAGTCTCGGCCACTGTCCGAACTTCTGTCCGACCCTAGAAGTTCGGACACCGCCATCTCTTTTCCCTGATTTTTCCTCGACCTATGTCCGAACTTAGGAAGATCGGACACAAGTTCGGACATACGTCTGGGTTCACCCTTTGAGTCTCAACTTGCGTCCGAACTTGGGAAGCTCGGACACAAGTTCGGACAGGCCACTGTGTTGGCCAAAAATGTTGTTTAAGGCTAGAAAACTTTGTCTAAAAATGGTGATTAGTTAGTAATGATGATGTGAGGTTGTCTAAGACATGTTAGGTGAGTTATAATGGCAAATAAAAGGGTGAAAAGTTATAACAAGTGTGAAAATAAAATAACTAGTTATGTGAAGTAATAAGTTAACAACGAACTAGTGCGTTAATTAACCGACGTTACTAAATGTGTATAGGATTCTCCAACGGTGGAAACCAGTCGAAGCAAGGACCGAGGTATGGTTTTCTTGCAGTCTGTTGCCTACCGGCTTACACCGGCTTGTGTGCTGTTTGTTTTTCTGTATGTTTATGACCTTGTAAGACTTAAGTCATGTAACGAGTTTACAGTTGTTTATATTATTGTATTGTTGAAGTGTGACTCATACCCCTTGTGTGTGTCTAACAAGACTTAACCTCATGCTGTGATTTGTTATTGAGTTCCAACTGTGAACTTCTAACGAGTGTTAACTGGGGGTGAGGAATCCGGTTGTCCGGTCACGCGTGTAAGTATAAGAGTAGATATCTGTATCATATTCGACTCTTATGATGTTAAGATTGTTCTCCTTTATTTGGTGTTCGATCTCCCGCTAGCTTACTCCAAAGCTTACCTATTCTGACTTATGATCGGTTTAGTGGGAACATGTGTTTTTGTGGTGTGTTCGGGTCACAATATCCGATCCATCTGTGAGTTAAGTTACTCGTTCGACTAACAGAATGGTAATGAGTGTGTGTAACAAGCTTAACATGAGGGTAAACCATTCTCTAGGCTTCTTATGTTGATTAACCTTCTTGGTTTGTTGTTGTGCGAAGTGTACTCACTATGTGTGTATTGTTTTGCTAAGCAATATTTCTTGCTATATATGTTTGTTTATGTAAAATCAATGCCATGTTATCATGACAATTAGTTGCGCGTATCCCGGTAGCCGATAGGCTGCGCGTTAACCATACCAGCCAAGGGTTGCTGACCCCCTCGGGGGCTCCATATTTTTACTGCAGGATGAGGATCGAGGAAGCGGAATGGCTATAGACTCTAGGTTGCAGGAATACTTTTGGTTATTTTGGATGTTGAGCCCGGGATGCGCCTGTGCTCCCGTGGCGATATATTTTGGCTCTGTTGTACTACAGTGACGGTATATTGTCGGTATACAGTGAATGAATGTAATTAAGTACTCGGTATTGTATATGATGTATTTATGGTTTTAGCTCTATGCTCGGGAGTCTGATCATCAGACTGGTACACTTGTATTTATTCTGCCTTGTTAACCACGTGGGTGGTTAACGGCGTTGTAGCACCGAACCGTTAGTTATTGTTTAGTTGTTTATTTCCGCTGCGATATCAATTATGGTTAAACGCGTAGTAGGGGTGTTACATTTAATTATTTAAATGTTAGGGGTATTTCACAACCCGAACCTAATCCACCCAAATGTTTTGCTAAATCTAAATCTACTATAGTTGTTCCAACTGTAAAAATAATCTTGAAACCAAAAACACATAATGGAGATTTAGACATCCAATAAGTGTTCATTGCTCACAAATGATATATATATATATAAATATTGAACATCTTCAAGCATCTCAAGCCTTGTAGTAATAAAACATTCATAAACTGTGTTGTTACTCTTCCCACACATGGATGTTTTGCTAAAAACTATAGATGTTTTGCTTTAAAATGTTTTATAATACAATTTAATGTGTATCATTACTATTTTATAATACTATACTAATTTTGATTTTAATAAAATTAGGTTTTTTTATGTTTAGGACATGAGACTTGGGAATGGTTAAAATGTTGATGAAGTTTAATTATAAAACCTAAACTTTTTATTTGAGACATATACTATTCAAGATTAATGTGTATATGCTTAAAGAAAATTATGCAATAAAATAAGGAAAATAAATATTCCAAATGGTAGATTATTGTGAATCGTGAGATAGACTAGCATTTTGGAGGATGAATAAGGTTTGGAAGATGAATAATCCCCACCTTATTCCATCTACCTTAACAACTTAACCTAAAATGTTGTATAAGACAATGTAATGTGTATCATTACTATTTTATATTACTATACATTTTATAAACTTAGGTTTCTTTATATTTAGGACTTAGGAATGGTTTGAATGTTGATGGATGGGCGTGGGTGTATGACGCTTGTGCGAGGCGGTGATGGATGGGTGTAGATGTGCGACGCTTGTGCAAGGTGATGAGCTCAGGGTGTGACGGGCGCAGGATGATGGGAGGAACGGCGTCGGGCGTGGGCGGGGTAAACTGGACGTCGATTGCCGAATATTGACCACTAATTCACAAAAACTTAATTTGTACTTAGTCTATACAATTAATAGTTTAAATTTATTTAAAAAATTTGTCATCCAATTTGATTTTATCCAACCTATACACAATAGAAGTCTTGATCAACAGTAACACTATATTAAAAGAATTTGGAGCCGCATATGAAAATCAATGCAAGTTACGAAGGTTGCTCAAAATTTATGTACTTTAAAATTTTTATCAATTCACCCAGATAAGTCACCCGAATTTGACCTATAACACGAAAAAATTGAATGACTCAAAGGCTAACCCGAACCGAAAGCACCCAAACCCAAACTCAACCAAACCGAAATAACCCGAATCAAATTTAAACCATTGAACCCGATCCGATCCGAACCAAACCGAATAGTAAATATCTACAAATTGACCCGACCGGAACCGAACCGAACCCGAACCGAGTGACCCGAATTGCCAGGTCTACTCACGAGACTTGACGACAAATATGGAAGTATGGTATCTCTCTTTTCCCATTTCTCAAATTTCCTCGTTCCTTTTGACATTATCTCAAGTCAACGTTAATACCACAAAACCCCACTTTACGCTTTCTTTAATCCTTCTTTTTATCAAAAAGAACCCCGCTTCCCCCTCTCCTAGAACCACTAGAGAATCACGGAACTTCCTCTCTCATCATCGTACTTACGGGTTCTCCTCAATCTGTTATGTGTAGCACTATAAAAATTGAAATTGACCTTCTCCTCCACCTCCAAAAGTCAGCGCCTTCATCTGTCTCATACCTATCTCTCTCTCATACCGTTCAGATTTCACAGACAAACAAAACTGACAAGTAAGAAATTTACAAGGACAAGAGACATGAGATATATGGATTTGGTATTGCGGAGCGGCTCTCGTGACTTCGCAGGAGATCGAAGGCACGGTGCCTTCGCTAATCTAGTTCGTTTGATTTATTTTTTTTATGATCTGATGGTCTATATTTAAAATCGGAAATTTAAGGGTATATGGGTAATCTTTCCGTTTTGTCAGAAGTATTGAGGGGTACAAGGGTAAACATCTACTCACTTACAAATCTTTTATGTTTCTGTACCATTTTTCACATCAGTCTTCATTCCCCCTCCCCCCAAAATTAGATTGATGATAATATTTGTGTCGTCCAGGATGTCAAAATTATATCAATTAAATGAATTAAAATTGTATTAACTCCTATAAAATAGGAGAAAGGAACTGACCAAAAAAATAAGAGAAACACGTTAATATATTTATGTTACTAGTTTTAAAATATTTTATAAGTTTTTTTACTTTTAATTAAGTTCTATAGCTTGAGGTAACTAGTTTTTATGTTTTTTTATATGAGAAATAATAAACTAAATTTTTGAAGGTTAAGAAAGTAGTAGTTATCCTATATGTCAAGCCTTTTTAAAACTTATTGGTGGTATTATTTTTATCCACGATCAAAATTGTAAAAGAAAATAATTCATTATTTACATAATTTAATATTTATTATTTATATGCTATTTCTAAAATATTAAAGATTAATATATATATATATATTATTATATATATTGAATAATAGACTAATTATAATTTTTTTATATAAGTACATATAAAACGTTATCAATTTACTCATAATTATTTGGTTTATATGATGTTTTGTTCAGGGCTACCTGCCATTATATTGGGGAGCTACCTGCACATCTAGTGATTCAGCTACCTACGACACCAAGGTGAGTTATCTGCACTTTTGTGCTGTAGCTACCTGCTTCTTTTCTCTCGAACAGTTTGACCAAACCCTGTCCATGTGTGACTATAGTCAAACATTGCGATCCTTTTGGTCACGATTCTATAGTCTGTAGTCATTTTACTGTATGATTACGTGAGTGAATATGTATTCGAGGTTCTATAAATTCTTAATGTTTTTATGGCTCATTTGTCTTTCTTTTTAATGATTAATCATTGGTTTAAATCTCTTAATTATATTAATCTCTCCTTAATTAAGGTGATTAATGTTTGGGGTATTTCATCTAATGATATTTTCAAAATATTAAATACTAATATATATATATATAAAATGCTTTGAATAACAGAATAATTATAAATATTGTACTTAAGTACATACAAAAATTGTCTATTTCCTCTTAATTATACTGTTTATTTGTAAGTTGTGATCCATTTTTGTTGAATTACCGTCTCGTGACTTATACATATTTGAGAATGATGAATCAGGCTGATATTAAATGATAAAAACAAATATAGATTGAGTAGAATAAATCATCTTAATTATACTGTTTAAATTATTGTATTTGAAATTCACCATCTCTCCACTCCTAACTAATAGTATCAATAATAGAAATTTAGCATTATTTTCCAAAAATTGAGTAGAATAAATCCTATTAAGTAGGACAAAAAATGATAAAAACAAATATAGATTGATTTTACAAGAAAAAATTTTAGATTTGTTGAAATAAAGTTTACTTATTTGTTAATAAAAATTAAAAAGTATATATCTAATATTTAACTATCTTTTACACTGAAACATATGTGACAGGTATTTTTTATAAACATATTTTTCCCAAAAAAATTTATATACATATTTAATTGCAAATTTTGTCTTAATTTTCTAAGAATTGTATTAAACTAAATGTATTATTAAACAGGAGAAAGGAAAAAAAGTAAAATTACTAGTTTTTAAAAAATTATATCAATTAAATGCACTAAAATTGTATTAACTCCTATAAAATAGGAGAAAGTAACCGACCAAAAAAATACGAGAAACACGTTAATATATTTACGTTACTAGTTTTAAAATATTTTTTAAGTTTTTTTTTTTGCTTTTAATTAAGTTCTTTAGCCTGAGGTAACTAGTTTTTATGTTTTTTTTATATGAGAAATAATAAACTAAATTTTTGAAGGTTAAGAAAGTAGTAGTTATCCTATATGTCAACCCTTTTTAAAACTTATTGGTGGTATTATTTTATCCACGATCAAAATTGTAAAAGAAAATAATCCATTATTTACATAATTTAATATTTATTATTTATATGGTATTTCTAAAATATTAAAGATTAATATATATATCTAAATATATATATAACAAAATGCTTGACTAATTATAATTTTTTTATTTAAGTACATATAAAACGTTATCAATTTACTCATAACTATTTGGTTTATATGATGTTTTGTGTAGGGCTACCTGTCATTATATTGGGGAGCTACCTGCACATCTAGTGATTCAGCTACCTGCGACACCAAGGTGAGTTACCTGCACTTTTGTGCTGTAGCTACCTGCTTCTTTTCTCGCGAACAGTTTGACCAAACCCTGTCCGTGTGTGACTATAGTCAAACATTGCGATCCTTTTGGTCATGATCTATAGTCTGTAGTCATTTTATTGTATTATTTCGTGAGTGAATATGTATTCGAGGTTCTGTAAATTCTTAATGTTCTTATGGCTCATTAGTCTTTCTTTTTAATGATTAAACATTGATTTAATCTCTTAATTATATTAATCCCTCCTCAATTAAGGTGATTAATGTTTAGGGTATTTCATCTAATGTTTTTTTGATAATATTAAATACTAATATATATAATAAAATGCTTTGAATAATAGAATAATTATAAATATTATACTTAAGTACATACAAAAATTTGTCTATTTCCTCTTAATTATACTGTTTATTTGTAAGTTGTGATCCATTTTTGTTGGATTACCCACTCGTGAATTATACATGTTTGAGAACCATGAATCAGGTTGATATTAAATGATAAAAACAAATATAGATTGAGTAGAATAAATCCTCTTAATTATACTGTTTAAATTATTGTATTTGAAATTCACCATCTCTCCACTCGTAACTAATAGTATCAATAATTGAAATTTAGCATTATTTTCTAAAAATTGAGTAGAATAAATCATATTATGTAGGACAAAAAATGATAAAAACAAATATGGATTGATTTCACAAGAAAAACTTTTAGATTTGTTGAAGTAAAGTTCAATTATTTGTTAATCAAAATTAAAAAGAAGAAATCGTTGAGATAAAAAGCCAAAGTCAAATATACAAGTTAAGAAATTAGCTTGACCCAATCTGTTTACTTTCATTTATCCAGATGTTAAAAAAATACTATAAAAACATCTCTCTAAAAACAAATTATAAACGTTATAAAACATGATTTATAAAAGATATCAAAAACAATATTGATAGTAATTAATAAATATTTAAAATTAATTATTGTAAAATAGAATATAAATTTTTTTAAATGTCATATTACATAAAATCATTAAAAATGATTTATGAAGAAATTATATTAACATTTAAAGATAAAATTTAAAAAAATCTAATATAAAGCAAATTCAAAAAAATTGTTAAAACAAATTGGAAGCGTAATTAGGGTAATAACGTTACGAGGGTAATTTTCTTTCTAAATGTTCTCGTTATCCGGCCTTCAAGGCCCTTTGTTCGTTATCCAGCTTTACGAGAGTTATTGGAGTCTCATACTGTAACACCTCCACTCCTAATCTCGTAATAATCGAAAGCTCGTAGCATAATTAAGACGGCTCACAACGAAAAATAAATGTAATTCCTTTAATTCGGGTGCTACACACCGTCACTCACCCTTGTGAGTAACAAGGCTACCACTTACCAAATACTTCTAACTTATAACCGCTGTGATGATCCGAGATATTCAACAACTAACATAAACATAACTAAATCCATAATCCAAATAGAAAGACCTGTGAGCATCTAAACCATCCCAAATATTTACAACCATAATACGTAATACAATCCGAGTCTAAAGTGCGGTATCAAAAACAAAAGTCCTCTACTCGAGGTCCCACACTCCGGCTTCATAGCTTGATCATGTCCCTGCAATATGTTGTCGTATAGGCTCAGCAAAAAACGTCAAATATGCTAAAAGTGTAATCCTAGGCCCTTTAGATCACTTAGGTCATTTAACCATCTTCACATGAGATTAATTTCATGTTGTTTCGGATTACATATTATAATGAAAGCTGTAATTGTTGTAATCATTTCCACATGTAGTCATTCACATAAACGAACAATAACGAGTAAAAGCGATAAATCGCGAAGTTCACTTTCTACGATCGTACTCGTACTACGGTATGTCACATACTCATAGTCTTAGTCATTTTACCTTTACTCTTATCATATAGTGGATGTCATGTTAGGACAATCTCATTTATAATTCATAATATTTATCTAATTGGACAGTCATCCTAAATGCACCATAGGGGCGCCCATATTGCCAAGGATCCGGAGATCCCGGGACTTCCTCTCTGCCTTAAGGCAACCTTAAGCGGCCGGAGCCATGTACCAATAGCAGGTACCATTTGTTAAGTCAAGGACCTTAGTTTTGATGATAGCAAACCTACGGTGTTTATCTTACATGTTTGTCAAGTTTATCATTCAGATAAACAGGTGAATAGTGGCTTAGCACGCAATGTTTACAAGCGCACTTAAGTCATGAGTGGCTTAGCATGCAAGGTTGCAAGCACTCACCCTACGACATGTGCCCAACCAGTCAGGCACCTGTCTACGAGAGCTCCGTAGAAGTTCTAGCACATACAAACAAGTCAGACACAACACGAAGATATCTCTCATGCTTAAGAAGAAAATCAAAGACAACAGACTACAAAAGGATCGACATATTCAGACAGACTCATATACTCACATAATCAACTAGCTCATGACAAAAGGAGTAGTTCATTAATGCACAAGATAACAAAGGTTATTAATGAACATCATTACATAGCTGCAATAAATTCAGAAGAGGGCATTTATGAGCATTTAATGAACCAAACATAATCAGGCAAGTGGGGCACACAAGTGGTGCTCGACCAATCAAGAAGGTTGCCGCCAACGTGACCAACCATGAGGCGACAGGTAGTTCAAATGCCTCCATATCAAGTTGAAGATTCTCTGCAAGTCCACAACCAGTCGAGGACACATCAGGAGCTCCAGCCTGTTTCACCATTTGACCAACAATCCTATCGGGCTTGTCTTGTTGGATTTTTCCAAGAGCGGACCCGATCCGGGTATCCTCTCTAGTGATCGATCACTATGTGCAACCAGCCAGTCTGGAGACTACACTGGATTTCTCCCCTCATCATATACCAATTCTCTCATATGATTAAATACATTAATCAATTTCCTAAGATATACTCTTAAGTTATGAAGAATACAATTTCATATAGCCATCATCAAGGTCATACGTAGTTTCCTAGAAGTCGTCTAGGTCATATTCATGTTTGAGAACAACACTCTAGAGATCAGTTGTTAATGTTGATGTTTAAGGTTGCTAGGAACTTAGGGATTTTATAATCCTTAGTGTTTAATGTGAATACTTAGAATTATATGATCCTTAAGGTGTTGGAATTTAATTGTGGGATAAGTATGCTTAGGGGAGAAAACCTCAGTCACTAGTATAATGGCCTTAAGGGTATACTTACACCATTACATAAATGGTTAAGGTTTTGTTTAAGGAGATTAAGTAACTAGGAGTATGTCTAAGGTCATCGTAAACATGTTGACTATATCAACTTTGACCTAGTGAAAATGTTGACCAGATTAGTGTTGACCTCGTTGACAAACCAACTAAGTAGACCAAGGGGTCAAGCTGACCAATTCATTTAAGTATATAAGAATTACAGGGCCTAAGACCATCTATACCGAGGGTCAAATCAAAGTCCATGCCATGTAGTAAACTAAATCAATGTAAGTGTATACATATGATTGAAAGATGATAAGTATGATAAGGACTTAATGCTAAAGGTTGTATAAAACTATACAACCATGTTAGCTACTAACAACGAGAAAATAAATTAGTAATTAGTAATACGCTTGCCTCTTTCTTTGGTGTAAGGTATGTTTTTATGTGATCCGATTGTTCCTGAGGATCACCTTAGGTTCATATGTGTGATTGATTGATAAGATGATATGTATGGATGCATGTTTATTGTACCTTGTGTATTATGTGCTCGAATACATTGCGCTATTAACTTTACAATTTTCCACCATTTCAAGCTATCTTCCAATTTCAAGTTTTCACCAATCATCTCAAAGTTTCAAATTCAATTATCCTACAAGTGGTGCTAAACAGACCCAATTTGACATTTTCGATTTCCACCCTAACCTTTCTTAAATTTTCAGATCCCCCCTCAAATTTTCCTAAATTTTCAAATCTACCACTAACTCACTACAACATATCTTACAATTAGTGACACACACTATTAATGACACATATTTTTGTGTCTCTAAAACTAGTATATAATGACACATAACATATGTCAATAAAACACTATTAGATTTATTGACTCATTTTTCAAAATGTCAATACATATAATACATATACTGACACATAATTTGGGATAACTATCCCATTTTTGACTTATATAAAAATAAGTCATTATATGTATCTCATCCTATTTCCTAATCCTAAAAGTGTATTATCTAAAATTTTATATAAGTCACTAAAAACTATAAGCGGGAAACTGAAATAAGAGAGGGAATTAGGGCGCGACTTAATTTCATAATAGATCGATCGTGGGAGCCAAGACCTGTCCTCGGTTTTCTTCTTCCTCAACTTCTTTTGTATTCCACCGTTCTTCATATCTTGGAAAATTTTGCGCACCTTTCTCATTTCCAGAACAGCAACAGTCGGCTTCGAGAAGAGTTTGAAGTGGAACTTTCATCGATTCACAGGATACACTTCTCCACATCTCTATTAAGACTAATCTCACAGACGACGACTTTTCCCCCCCAAACTGCTAATTGCCTGCCATTCACGCACCATCTCCACCCTCCTGCATTGCCTCACCCGCGCCAAAGATAAGCTTACCACTTTCTTCTTTTACCCGCGACGCAAAAGCTACTATGAAGAAAAATTATCTAAAAATAGTTGCTTCGTCTCCAGCAAACATTCATCGGCGCCTTTCGGTTGCAGTGACGTCTACTCTTAGTCTTCACCGCAAACACTCATCAGCTAGGACTCTCCTTTGTCTTCGCTGGTTGCACTGAACATCAAAGAGGTACACTTCAATCTTCTCCTCCCCTTCGTTTTAATTTGTATTCAATTTTAGGGCTCTAAGTTTTCCCCCAAAATCTAGAACCTTGTCAAGCAGCTTTCCAGATTGGTCTGACCTAAATTGTCAACCGAAGATATTTTAGAACTGAGGTGTACCATATATTGTCACGCACGTTAGATATAACAACCAGTACTTAGAAAGAGGCCAAGCAATACCATTGGCATTAAACTACTACCTTTTAGATGAAACAACGAATTAAACATATATGAAAACTAGAGAAGAGAAATAAGTCATTAAATGTGGAATACTGACATCAATAATAGACACACATCTGAGGCATTATGCTTGAGATTGATTTTCAATGAAAACTCTGTGTTACAAATGATGAAGTGGAGAAACCGAGCAGCCTATATGGTTGCACATTCATGCTTATAGGGTTTGTCTTGGATTTTCTATTCGAGTATGGAAAATTTTCTGACGATATTATCATGTAAAATATTTATTATGCAATCGTGGAGAACCTGAACATTGATTTGTGAAATTTTTTGTTTAGTTATGGGAAAAGTTGAGGGCCAGGGTGAATCTTGGCATGGCCATGTTATTGCTGTTACAGTTGCACCTGAATATTGTCGACAACAATTGGGAAAGAGACTAATGAGTCTTTTGGAGGAGATCAGTAACATGTAAGTATCCTACTCATGCAACCTACCAACCGGGGGCCTGAGCAATATGTATTGAATTCAAGCAGTGTGGCTAAACCTAGAAAAGATTGTTCTTGAATCTCTTTAGCAAATATATCCTTTTTGGCTTGAACTAAAAGCTACATTGTAGCTAGTTTACATTAATGTATAAATAAACCTTTTACTAAAGTAAATATGTTGGAGAATATATCCATATAAAGGGGTTCTGACCTAATCTATACTACTTAGGAAAACAACCCTCCATGATAATATTTCTGGAAAACAAATCAATAACTACTAGGATACCAAAGCTTGAGCATAGGAGATGCTGAGTGTGAACAAATGATTAGATCGGGCTGTTATGTTTTTATGAATTGATGTTTAATTCTCTTGGTGTATTACTACTCACCAAAGTCCATAATGAAGGTCGCGGGTAGTTCAAGGATGCTCCTTGGTATCTTTTTTATGATTATATACATCTCCCTTCTGCAAACGGATGTAGTCTTGAGTTAAAATGTATAAGTTTTTTGGTTATAGGTTGGTATGTGGTAGAATATCCTTTTCTTAATGTACTCAGACCTTGGCATACAACCAAGTTTTGTAACTATATATACTAGATCTATATTTGATATGTCTAATCACGTTATGTATTTGATCTTTGAAGTTTCTGAAAAGTAATGAATTCTTGAAATATGTCGAACACAATTATATCATTGAGTAATTATGCTTTTCCTCTAGTTCATCTAAAAGACAGATACTAAAGTATTTTTCATAGGAATATACAGATGAAACTGTCATATTCCTTTACTGCACAGAGTAAGAGAAGTCCGGGATTTCCTTAAAAATGAAAAAATTAAACTACATCTACAGTTATAACTAACATTGCTTATTGGAACTTGAGTTACTTCGTCATAGTAAATTCTCCAATTTTCAGCTTCCTACTTAGCCATTGCTTTTAATATTCATTTGCAAAATGTAATTGCTTATTTTTCTACTCATAGAGTGCTGCTATTTTCAGTGATGAAGCATATTTTGTGGATCTCGTTGTAAGAGCATCAAAAATACCAACCATGAAGATGTATGAACAGGTAATGCTCTCTTCTTCAGATCTCTGGAACTTAGATTTGTTGTTATGTTGCTGCTTCTTGTTTAGTATTGTAATTTAACAGCTGCTGTTAAGTTGCTGCTTCTCGTTTAGTTAATTTATTGTTGTTAAGCTGCTGCTGTAGCTCAGTAAAAGGTGCTCCTGTGAATGAGGAAGTCCCACCACTGCTTGAAGCTGGTAGAAAACTTGATGTATATGAGTCTATCATTCTAGTTATTATGTTTTTCTAACCAGTAACCTTTATTTGTTTATTTTTCTTTTTGTTTCTTTCTTTTCTTCGATTATGGCAGGTTTCTTCGTCACCCTACAAAATGCCTTGACCCTACATCAGTCGTATGGCAGGTTGCTTCGTTACTCTTCATTCGGTACAGACACTCACCTGCTCGCTCTTGCTGTTTTATTCAATTACCCGAGTTTAGTTTTGTGAATATTATCGCAGATTGGTTCGGATTAATTTAAGTTCATGTTTCTTTACTACGTCATCGAGTTCATCAGATCAGATGTGAGACCAACTAGAGTGGTCTTTAGCTTGTCTTACTTGGTTGATTCCATAGTGATTGATAAGTTCTTATTTCTGAACCTACAGCCTGGATTTAGCTTCTACTCCCATTTTGAATCATCTGAAACATACCAAATATGAGCTTCTAGTCCCTCATTTTACAAGCTTGCAAATCTCACATCTTTTGCACAAAATGATTTTTCAACTCGAGCTAATATGCTTTTCAGCTAAATTTAAGTTGCCTTGTCATGAGTAAATTGTTTATTACATTTTGAATTCCATGATCAAGTTCTTGGTAAATTGAACTTGTTAATTATCACCCCTACAGGTAAATTGAAGCATCTTCTTGCTCTGACTTACCATTCTTAACTGCATCACTCAGACATTGTTTAAATGTGAAAAATTCCCTCTTAAGATCTCAGCACCCTGCTCTCTACATTTGTGTTGAAATAGATAGGTTATCTGTCTCTGAATTGCTGAAATCTGTTACACAGCTATTATTAATCTTATAGCAGTTAAATCTCGGTTCATACTCAAATCTCACACACTTATCTGCTTTACTATGCTACTACGTCTACTGCTCTTTTTTACTTTTGATAGCTTAAATAGTCATTATAATCCCTGAAATTTGACCCCACCTGTTCTAGTTCATTACTCTCAATTATTGGAATGTGTCAAAATTTATAATTATAATTATACTACTGTTGTACTTATTTATGACAGCAAGTAAATATGAGCTTATGGTCAATTTCATACACTTTTGCTCTGCTCTTCTTTGCTTCTGCATTTGTTTCTGTTGTGTCTATTTTGAAACAGCTTAAATGACCCAATTCTAGTGCATTGTCATTAATTGTTGACAGACTATATTGCCGAGTTATGATATCCAATCTGGTAGGCAATGTTTCGATCTGAAAAAGTACTTCATAGTGAACATTAAACTGCCTTAAATACTCAATCTGTTACAACAGTTTGTGAATGCTTAAATCTGTTTCTGTTTTCAGTTTCCTTTATATGATTTAAGCTCTGTTCTTCCAGCATTTCTTCTTTCAGCATGTCATTGTTTCTCCTGGTCTATCGAAGTATACAAATATAAGCATACTGTTCATTTTATATGATATATGGCATTAGCTTACTGAAGGTAATTGGAATAAGACTTTTGTAGCTAGATAGTTTATTTTGGGTAAATGTAGGTAGACAACATATCTCTGATGGAAACCATAGATTATGAAGGATCCACTTAATCGTCTGCAACATCTAGAAGAGTGGCCTAATTCTGTGTTAGCATCGCCTTATTTCTATTATTATTTTTTAAAATGTTACTATTACAACCTATGAATACAATTAGAACGATGACTATATGCAAAATTAGTTTGTGCTTGAACTAATATGATGAGCAATTATTAACTCACTTTTCAATTTGTTATACTGGTACTAAACTGAACATATGCGATGATAATTTATGGGTTATCCTATTAAGTAATCTGGATATGCAAATCCTGACCCAACTTCCTTGCCTTTTTTATATACAATTGGTTGCCGGTACTGGGACGATCATTCTAGTACCTTTAGGTTGGCATTTGTATTTAAACAAAGAGGTGGCAATGATGAAACTTAGTTTTATAATAGGATTTGATAGATGAGTAAGAGATGCTACTGTAACACCCCAACCGCTAATTCTTCCATCATCCTCTAATCAATCCCATACTTACCCTTCTCGCAGCGGAATACCTACTTACTCCCGGCGGGTGATACACACCGTTAACCATCCAAGGTTAACAAGGCTACTACTACTTACCGTTTCGGTCTGATGATTAGAATGAAATGCATACATACTACTTACTTTACAATACCAAATACTTACTTACATTTGATTACCGAGTATCCCAATTTTACGAATTACATTCCAAGATTACTTCTCAAAAATGAAGAGTTTATACATCCTCTCCTTACTATCCAATCAAGATTTCAATATCCAAAAAGGTGTACCACATGGTACACCGGCTACTCCAAAGGGCCTAGCCGTGTACAACACGGTACACTATTCCAGTCCTACTGCTACATTCCAAAAAGAATCACATCACGTCCTTACCCTACTGTCACGCCTCGCGGGTACCTGTGGAGTAAAAACATTCCCCCTAGGGGGTCAGCTTACGCTGCATATGATAACCGCATACCCCGCGTACTAGCGAGGGTACGCCAACTATTTGGTCGAGTACATGCGGTTCGTTTCATTCATACATACATACATGCTTTATACAATACAATTCAATACATTCATTTCACAAGCATACATACATACAATACATACAAGGAAGACAATGCAAGTCAACCGTCCATACTTACCATACTCACCGCATCACGGAGATACAATTCTCCAGTACGTACAAGGTCTTGTTAGCCTCATTACACACCCGGGTTAATCAGGTGCTCAATACTCTTTTACTCTGGGTCAGTGACTTACAATAGTCAAGACCAATACAAATACAATACTTCTTACATACTTTACTTCCAGTTAAGTCGGTATAACCTCCGGGCAGGGATTACTACATCCCACCACCGGGCTTTAGGGTGGCCCACTAATCCAGGATGATACCCATTCAAGGGATTTGGTCCATGGAAAAGATTATAGCCAGGATTCGGATCCAACCTCTTGTGTTTCCTTATCCTCACGCGTGGCCGAAACTATATCGGGCTTCTACTCATTCCATTCTACTCATTACTCATGTTAGGAGTTAGATCGTTAGGAATTAGTAGAAGTCCATACTTACTTTCCATACATACATACAATACACAAGTACCCATACTTACACATACACTTCATTTCCATTCATACATTTCATGAATTATACAAACTAAATGTTCAAGAAGATTCAACAAGAACGAAATAGTTCAAACACAGTTAAGTGCAATATAAGTCCGATTCGTGCATTTATCTTATTGGTGATCACATAAGCACACAAATCGGGGTAACCAAGTTAGGATACAGGGCATGAAGAAATCATACCGTTCACCGTCGTAGGGTACTACCGGTTCCTTTGGAGCTCAACTATGGGATTCCTATACATACATGAAGTAGTATGATCAATGATCTATTATTGATCTACTTACTCCTTCATTGATACTTTCAATGTATACTTACTACTTCATTACTTTCTTACTTGGTTATAAAACCATTCTTTTCCTTATTACTTCTTAAGCTTGCTTCCTTACTCATTTACTTACTTTCTTACCATTACTACTTCATTAATGGTGTGTTACATATATATGCATATGTGTATATAGGCATATATATGTATATATGATTACTATAATCATATAATTAAAACTTTTTTTTTTGACTCGACCGGACTTGCGACCGACCTCGCAAGTCCGGTCCATTCCAGTAGGCTACATCGTGTGAAAATTCCAGGGCCGACCGACCTTGCAAGTCCGGTCCCAAGGTCGGTCCATTCCAGTAAGTTTCGCAGTTGAAATTTTAGCCCGACCGACCTTGCAAGTCCGGTCACAAGGTCGGTCCATTCCAGTAGCTTGCATTACGGGAATTTTTCTGGCCGACCGAACTTGCAAGTCCGGTCGCAAGTTTGGTCCATTCCAGAAGCTTTCATCTGCGGAATTTTTCTGGCCAACCGAACTTGCAAGTCCGGTCGCAAGTTCGGTCCATTCCAGAAGGTTTCAGACGGGAGAATTTTCTGGTCCGACCGAACTTGCAAGTCCGGTCGCAAGGTCGGTCGATTCCAGAAGGTTTCCCGTCTTGTAAATCTGGGCTCGACCGACCTTGCAAGTTCGGTCCTAAGGTCGGTCCGGCCCAGTACTTCAGTTTTAAAATCTGTTTTTGGGTGTTTTCTTTACCCATTGTTTCCCCAATCTTTACCAATGTTTCCCCACATGATTTAGCACTATTTACACACTCTAAATCACCTTAATTCATTCTCCAAACTTACTACTCCATTCTTACACAACTTACTCAATATTTCCTCATTTCAATTCCAACACTTACATTGGTTTTCTTCACACTAATGCTACAGATTTTGGTTTCCACATTATGCTACAGATTTTTCCCTCAACACTTATCCTCCAATACTCCCTCAACTAATGCTATTCCTAGCATCCAAAATACATTACCTTACCCTCTAGTTTCATCCCATTTACAAACTCATTCCAAAATCTGTTTCAAGACCCTAAACACTCCCACTACTCTTCTCCCAATACACCTAGTTATTACCTAGGTTACTTCCTCTTCTTAAACACTTAAGTCCTCTCATTTCCTACACAAAATTTGACATAGTCTCCCCTATATTTTTAACATTCTCCACACATTATTTCAGCTCGCATATGCATATTCTCACAACCTGTTTACACAACACAACTTATACACATTCCAACGCTACTACAACAACATAATTTCCTACACACATACACATTCACTACCCAATGTTTTCCCAAGTTTTAAACATCATTTAAAACTTCAAAAACTGTTACATTCTTTTCTCCAATACACTACTACATTACTACTACTCATACTACTTACATTTCACATTGTTAGATACTTAAAATTTGTTACAATGTAATACACAAGCTAGCCCAAGGTAAGAGCATTTACCTTGTCTTGCTAGTTTTTCCTTCTTTCTTTTCCTTCTCTTCTTTCCTTCTTCTTGTTCTCGGTTTTTTAATCAAAGAATGGGCAATGCTACAGCAACCCATATCAATATACACAAACACTTAGCATCCATTTTATACTAACCCTAGAATTTAGGTGTTTTAGGGTTTAGACAAGAGTATTACCTTCCAATGGATGAATGGAGTTCTTGACTAGCAAGAGAACAAGATTCCTAGCCCAACAAGAGAGCCAAAATCGGCTGGAACAAGGAGGACCAAGCATTCAAAAACTGAAAATTCTTAAAATGCTAATGAGAGCTAGAAACGATGGATTTTCGAACTTCTTTTTACCTCAAGATGACAAGGAGGTGAAGGTGCTTCTAATGGTGGCCTCAAATCTTCAAATGGGGAATGCCCATGAAAACGAAAATGGAGTTTTTGGATTTTTGAAAGGAGGAAAGTGTTCTCCTTTGCAATGGGATTACAATGGTATACTTTTTGTTGAGTTTCGAGAAGATTTGAGTGTTCAAAGAGAGGAGAGAAGGTGAGAGCTGTAGGGGACTCCAAAAATCGCCATTTGCAAGCTTGAGGAAGAAGAAGAGAAAAGAGAGAGAGGGGCTACGTGAGGGAGAGGAGTGGGGATAGGAGAGAGAATTTGTTTTTGCTTTTTATTTATTCTCTTGTCCTTTTGTTACTGAAGGCAAATAAAGAAGGGAAATTAAGAGAGTGTGAGAGAGTGAGCTGGCCGCCCCCCTTACACACACACTCACAAATTTTTATTTTTATTTGCAAAGTGGACACACTTAGTTTGTTTATTTGCACTCTCACCCCACAACTTCCCGGTTGTTACAGTTCTCACTAACCGGAACCCGTTTTCCGGAATTCTCTCTTTTAATTAATTTTCTTGGTTCTAAAGCTTCACTAATATTTATTAATGATTATTTAGTTGACCAAAACTGTTACGAGTCTATTTGACCCGCTTAAAGTCACGTTTTCCCGGTTTCCTCGAAAAACGCGCTTTAAGGTTCGTTTATGCTTTTAACCCATTTTAAAGGTCCGTTTTCTTCGGGATTTGTTCCCTCGTATTTATTTTAGTGTAATTAAGCTTTTAAAAATATAATTAGCCTAATTAATCACTGATTTTAATTACGGGGTATTTCAGCTACACAAATTTTGTGCCAAAAAAAAGGAAGTTGTGAGTTCATGTGTGTTTTATATTCCGCTGATTTACTGTGCTAAATGTTATGCATTAACATCCATCAAATGCTATGATATCTAGCCAACAGTATACCTGCATATGAGAGGGATGTTTGATCTGACCTGAAGAAAGACCAAATCTACATTCAGGTCACACTTCATGTACTAAAGTCTTCAAAGTAATTATTATAGTTCTGAACTATTACCTTTTCTTGAAGCATTAACGTTGTTATTACTTTGTGATTGATTACTATGATCTAATTGTCATGTGGTGTGTTTATATTGTAGCACTAATGCAAACCCACTGTTTTGGATCCTTATTCTCGTCGGAGCCCCTTGCTGAAACTGTAGTATTCAGTGTAATAGCAGGTACATGATGCTATTTTAGTTAAGATATAGATTGTGTTTATGACAGCCTCGGTGCTTGTAATTCTAACTTCTAATACAGACACATGCTTATGTATCTGCACTAATTTTGAGCTCATTTTGTATGAACTGATGTTATTGTTAGACACATCCGTCCTCCTTTTACAGAGGGAAGTGGGTTTGCTCGCTGGAGTGAAGCAAAGTATCTTGGTGGTGCTGACAATATGTTTGATAGAGTTCCTCTCAGAGAAAAACAGGTAGGGATTAGAGAGATTGAATAAGAGAGGCTTGAAGGTGTTGGTATTTGTAAGTGTAGAAATGTATGTTGTTCAGAGAGACGAGCACCAAGAGGTTGTGCATTTTGACAAGATCACTGCGAGACTGAATAAATTGAGTTATGGGCTCAGCACCGACCGTTGTGATCCCGTCCTGGTTTCTCAAAAGGTCTATATGGGAGTTTACAAGGGAGTAAGCACCAGCCAACTCGATGAATTGGCAGCTGAGACTGCTGCCACCATGACTTGCAACCACCCTGAGCATAGAGGACATAGATGACACTCTTGAAGAATGTGTTGTTATTAGCAAGTCAGCTGGAGGGATTTGTGTTTCTGTGTATAATATTCGTGCCACATCATTTACATTCGTGGAACAAACGGGGCTTCAAATGATATTGTTCCAATGTTTAGGGTATTTAATTTAATGACACTGCTCGTTGTGTTGATCAGAGGAGGTGAAAAAAGAAAAGGTGTTTTTTTTATATATATATTGATTTCTGTTATACGGACAATAGGTGCTTTTGCTGTGTACTTGGAATTTAACTCTTGCTCTATTTTGTTCAAACTCCTCAAGGCTACCTACCACACAACAGTGATTACGGTTAGAGATATTTCATCATTTTGAAAACTTGTTTGACCAAACCATTTATTTACGTGACTAAAATTAAAGTGTATTAGTGTATTAATTAGAGTACTCTCACTTGTAGTCATGGATTTGTACATTTTAGCAAGGCAGCCGACAATTGATCTCTGGTGCTGCTTATCTCTTTCCATGCATACTTGTATTTATGATTAAATAAAACACCAGTGTGATTAAAAAGATTGATGTGTAGTTTTTAGTTTTAATATTAGTCTAATTTGTATAAGTTGTTTTGACCAGACCCTTTCGATACCTGACTAATAGTTGAGGTTTACCACCAGTTAGTCATAAATATCTACTATGTGGTCATACCAAAGTGTGATCTAGTCATGTGGTACAAATCTGGTCCAGTTTTTGGCAATATATTAATTCTATACTGTACAGGGCTACCCGACTGTACAACAATCAATAAGCTACCTGTCCGTCATGTGATGTAGTCACCTGAATCTTTTTCGGCTAACTGTTTTGCCCAGGCCCTCTCTATACCTGACTTTTAGATAAGGTTTACCACCATCTTGTCATAAAAATTTACACTCTGGTCATACGAAAGTATGATCTAGTCACGTGACACTCATCAGGTCTAGTTTTTGGCCAACCTATAGAATTCTAAATCCCTACAGGGCTACCCGACTGCACAACAATGAGCTACCTGCTCTTCCTGTGATGAAGCTACCTGAATCCTCTCCGGCCAAGCTTTTTTGACCAGACCCCCAGATACCTGACTTATAGCCGAGGTTTACCACCATCTAGTCATAAAAATCTACTATATGGTCATACCAAAGTATGATCCTGTCATGTTGCACACATCAGGTCCGTTATTTGTACTTGAATATAATATTAATAACTATTTTATTATTCAAAGCATTTTATATATATATAATATAATATTTTAGAAATAACATTAGCTATATTAATAATTAATATTAGCTTTGTTTTCTTTTACAAATTTGGTTACGGATAAAAATAATACCTCCAAAAAGTTTCAAAATGACTTGTCATATAGGATAACTACTACTTTATTAACCTTTTAAAAATTAGTTTATTATTTTTCCTATAAAAGCATAAAAAGAATTAACTCAATCGAAAGGACTTAACTAAAAATAAAAACACTTACAAAATTTTTAAAACTAGTAATGTTTAGTATATATATTGTTACTTTTCCATTCTCCTGTGAAATAGTTTATTTAGTTAATACAATTTTTAGAAAATTTAGGATAAATCTGCTTGTCACTGTTTATATAAATATTATTGGGAAAAATATGTTTATAAAATATATATGTTTGATAAATTCCAGCGTAAAAGATGGTTTAAATTTTAGATATATACTTTTTATTAACAAATAAAATAAAGAAAACACTAGGTAAAAGTTTCTTCAACAAATCTCAATTTTTTCTTCTAAAATCATTCTTTATTTATTTGTTTGTCTTTTTTGTTTTCTCACCCAATATTTTTTATTCCACTCATTTTGGAAAATATACTAAAATTTTTTTATTATTAGTTACGAGTAAAAAGGTGGTGAATTTCAAAAACATAATTTAAATTTAAATGTATATATTTTTCAACTAATTAAAAATCAAAACTATTTATATCATAACTGATGAATCTAGAAACTGGATTAGTTTCATCAGTTGTGGGTCAAATTCAGGTGGCTTAGATTATCTGACATCAGTGTGTTGCTGTAACACCCCTATAATAATAAAACAACAGCGGAAAATAAACTAAAGGTGCTACAGACCATCGGGCTCCAAACACCCGTACCAACCTCACCAATTACAACCATTACAATTAACTAAGTTACGGTCTGAACTTCGAGAAAACTTAACATAAACATAACCATAATAAAATACATTCACTCTTCATAAACCTAGTCCCATCCCAATCACTCATGCTTTTCGTGGCCACCTGTCAATTTGTACCTACAAGATGAAACCAAGCAGCCCACCCCGAGAGGGGTGAGTCAGTTCCCTGGAATGGAACTGGTACAATCTCCAAAAACAAACTTATAAAACATAACTCTTCAAAATAAACGTAACATGAAAACAATCTTAAAAAATAAAACAGAGATAAAGCACTTCAAAACATCAAGTTAAAGAGAAAAGAAAACAAGACAAGATAGAGATAGAGACTTCCAAACCAAGTCATCCACTTAAGTAGTCACACCACATAGTTAGTAAGCATCCATTGTTGATGTTAGAACCAATTCTGGTTAAGAAGAGAAAGACTTAAGTAGTCACAAAGGACTAGGAGTGACATTAATATTCATACCTGTGGTAGACAGTTTATGTCTCCACCATTTCAGAAGATGATTCCCATAGACAAATATACTCAAGATGGAATAACCAATTGGGAGAGATGGCCCCCACCGCCAGTCAGTTGTCACAAGGACGAGGTAAACAGACCTCCGCTGTCAGTTGTCACAAGGACGAGGTAAACAGACCTCCGCTGTCAGTTGTCCAGATGGACGAGGTATTGCAGACCTCCGCTGCCACCGACCCGTTCTCGTCATCGGTGAAAAGTGTATGCACCACTTAATAGAATAATCCATACTCAATACCAAGAATAACACTTTCCTCATATTCCCATTAGATTTTTAACTGCACGAGGGCAATACCAAAACACTCAGTCCTACAGAGTGCAGAGGCGTAAACCCTCAACAATTAATATTCAATAGAAAGAATCCATTTCCAATAAGCGATCAAACTCGACTCATGGTTGAAACATTACCCATTATCCAAAGGAAGAATTACCACTACCAGATTTTTCTATATTCCCAGTCACCCCACTAGATCATTAACTGCACAAGAGCAATACCAAAACACTCAGTCCTACAGAGTCAGAAGCGTAAACCCTAGGCATTAATATCTAGTGAAACACTAGATAGGAGGAACCAAACCAATGAAGTTTCACATACAGGCTCAGTTAGTCACTCAAGCTCAGTTAGTCACACAACAGTTTCATTTTGAAACCCATTCAAGATCAGTTGGTGTTCCAAAACATTCCATAAAGTCCATCAGTAAAAGTATCGAGTATGAGAAATCGTACAAAACATTCCATAAGGTCCAAAACACACAAGCTGAGTAAATCGTACAAAATTCCATAAGGTCCAAAACAACAAGCTGATACGAGAAATCATACAAAACATTCCATAAGGTCCAAAACACAACAAGCTGAGTACGATAAATCGTACCTGGGTAACGCTGTAGCAGTTCTAGTCAACTTGCACAAACAATCAACAGTACTCTGAAGAATATTAAAGGTAGTCTATCATCAATCACTTGTAGCCTAAGTTAAGCTTAAATAAACTCCTTACTCTTATTCCAAAGTCTCAATTGTCTTTTAAGCCCTCACTTATGTGTTATGTAAATCTTTGAGTTATTTGAGAACGTTGTATGCCCAAGGTGGTAAGATCATGGAATGTATCTTATTAACACCTGCTAACTGACCACTCATATCCACTTTATTCATATTTAACCACAATCCTCACGTTCAAGACTTTTGAGACCTTTATAACACAATGTGTTTACATTATATAACTAAATCTAAGAATTCCAATAGTAATCTTAAGCTGAATACCTTTATTCTTAATTTAGAATAAACATTGTATTATGACCTATGATGGATTCATCCCATAACACTATACTATTATTTCACAATGTAATGATTATTATTTTATCATATCTACTAGATAATCCATTGTGATTAAGTTTTCCCCTTAACTTAATTAAGATCTACATCTTGTATATTGGAACCATAGTGTTGTAGACGCATTATATCATAACCTAATTGAGTTACTAACTCATTTATCTTATCTTTAGTCCAGAAAGACTTTTTATTACATCCAGCTAATAATCTTGACATAAGATGTTAAATTACTTTTCATCTTGAAACAACTATATTATAGTTGACTTAGACTTATCGAACTCTTACATTTAGTATTCACAAGGTACATTATTTGCTTAATTATTACCTATATAATAAGGTGTTTAGTATAACCTTTTATGTATCCTTACTTACATTTAATTTCCTAAATGTCTTATTTTTACACACATTCTCTCTATAGACTATGCACAATCCTTTGTACTAATCCTCATTAAACTTAAGCCTTAAATACGTTTTAAATTGCTTTACACAACCCAAGGTTTCAAAGGATAACCTAATAAATAAATTTCCTTTATTATATTTAGGATGGACAATATATCTACATAGAGTAGAATTTATCAAAGAATCAAATTCTGGTTCGTAAGTGAAATTGTTAATTATTTCATAAGATAATCTATTATGAAAATTCTCATATTTTATATTCAAAATAACATTTCATAATTTCCCATTACCGTAAAAGTATATCAATATAATATCTTATGTAACTTAGTTTTATCTAATAAAAAAGTTCAAAGGTTTTAAGTATCAAATTCCTATCTATAAACCCTTCTATAAATTCTCACCACTAAATACCTCACTTAACTGTAAACTCACATCCTGAATATTGGTAATAAACGTATTTTATATGGCTTATCTAATTCTAAGAAACTTAAGGATAATTATTTAGATAAATTCCCAAATCATCGTTTAATATAGTTTTATATCATAATCCTTTTAATGTTTTTATCTTAAAACATTAAGTTATATTTCAATACCATAAATGTTAAAAAATGATTAAATCTAGACTTACTAATCCACCTCACATTTAGATGTAAAAGTATTTTATTTATTTTATTATCGTATATATATTAAGAACATTTAGATGTAAAAGTATTACATTTATTTATTAATTATATAGTAAGTTCTATTTGTGTAAAATCTAATTATAAATATTCCTAAATTTTAACTTATTAATTTCTTAACCCAATTATAGATTTATATTGTGGTCATTGACTAAATATATACATGTATTTTAGTACTGTTTATAAAACTTAGAAATTCAAAGGTAACTCAAAACTCAATTTCATAACCATAAATTAATACCACCTCATATAATATTCTTTTATTAGCAATATGTAGAGGTTTAGTTTAACTTATTAATTCCTTCGTATTATATTTCCTATAAGGTATTTAATTTTATTTATGTTTAATGTGTGTATATTTATATATACTAGGATTTGTTCAAAACATTATTTATGTAGTTTTATTGTATTTAATTATGTTTAATAACTTTTAGGCATAACTACCACCGATATATGGTTTAATAAATAAAATGTTTCCCTTTATTTATTTAATACATATATACGTATACCTGTATTAGAATTTAATTAAGACATCCCCTATGTAACCCATTATATTTAAACTATCTTATTACTACAACCTTTAACTGTATTCCAAGTATGTTTCATAAAGTATATTTTTACTATTTCTTAGGATACTAACTCTTATACTATTTAGTTATTATAAGTGTTAATTTATTAGCTTACTGTTTTACTCTAAGTTGCTACTTTATTCCCTTTTAATATATGTGTAATATATATATATATATTCCCTAGTTTTAATTAAGAATATTAACTCCCATATAAATATAATAATAAACAATGTAGCATAATAATTAAATTCCTTGATTTAACATAAGTTTCCACTTAAATAAGTATATATACATATATGTAAATAATTTCACTTCTCTTAAAAGCTAATACCAAACATTTATAAACTTACTGTTATAAAATGTTAATTTAGTGTTCCATATTTTCCCAGCTTAAAAGTTTACTAACAAACCATACTTTAATTTTTGGTTACATTAAAACCTTATATTATAGGTTATTCTTATGAAAACTCATAAACACAATTTTTAAAATCTTTTGCCATTGCCAAAAATTACCAAATTTAATATACAGTACTATAACATTTTAGACATATTATAAAATTTTTATTTCATAAAATATCTTTTTAATTTAGCTAAATAATTCCAGAAAACCCGTAACTTGCAAAAATCATAACTTATGTTTAAAAACTCCAAAACCTTATTAATTTACATCAAAATAAACTAGATTTAATAAGGGATCTATGGTTAAAATTTCAAGGCAAAATACATTCGGGAAAGTATTTAAATTAATTCAACAAGTTAGAGTTAAATTCTGAAACATTATAAACTTAAAATATCTTTATTATCCACGATCTAATCTTGGCCGTCCATTTCCTTAAGTCCAGATCGGACGGACGCTGAAACCCCAGTTCTTCATCAAATCCAAAATCGAAGTCGAGTACTAAATCGACAATATCTCCCAATCTACAGAACGAAATCGAGTGATTCTTGTTTCTATGGTTTCGAAATTAAATTACGGTTCTAATGAGACCAATTTCCCCAATTATAATGCAGTATTCATCGGGTTTCGATTTCTGTTTCGAAGCTAGGGTTCTTAATGGTTTCCGAATTCAATTCTCCCAAATTCACTCAATCTAAAGCGTAATTGATGCAATTGAAACATGTTTTTGACCGAAAATGTAATGTAGATTAGCAAGGTAGAAGGAATTTGAAGGAAACTTACCGGAATTGCAACAACGGAGCAAATCGAATTCGGAAATCTAGAAAGTTTCAAACTTTCGAGCAGTTCACGGGGCCGACTTTGAGGATCTATATCTTACAGTTAAAGATCGAGTTAGCTATGTGTAAGGGCTTAATCTAAAGAGGGAACATAGCTCTACACATTGATACAGAACTCACTCTAAATCGCATACACAGAAAGAAATCTAAGTCGAAAGTTACGAGTTTATACCTAACGTTTTCCGGAAAAATCCATGATTTTATGAGATGACAAATCCGAACGGTTGGGAATTAGCTTTGGTCATCAACATGAAAGTTGTAGAGGGATTAGAGATCTTCAAAACGAGCTAAAGAACTGAATTTGGCTGAGAAACGAAGAAGTTATGGCAGACGAAGTTACTTGATTTCAGAGAAAACCAGAATTCGGGTTACGAGTTCTCAAGGTGGCAACTTTGGATCAATATTCCGTTCGATGTAGGATGAGTTAGAAGATGTATGAGTTATGGTTGGAAAGAGGAGATTAAGGAGAAGAGAATGAAAAAAGAAGCACTCGAAAATTCCAAACGGAGGAAATTTATGAAGGTCACAAGATAGGGCAAAAAAAACTGATTTTTGTTGGCGAAAAACAAGGAGAAAATCGACTAAGTGTTGGGCGGCATGTGATTGACTGACACGTGGCAGATCTCAAAGTTTTGACTCTAAACTTCATCTAGCATAACTTGGCTAGGATGATCAGTTTTTGACGTTCTTTTTATCGATCTTCAGGTTTTCCATAACCTATTTATTGGTATAGGTTTCATGTGCTAGTTTGACATTCTCAAAAAGTCAACCCTAGCAAGGCGTAATAAGCTTTAAGGTTTCTATAATTTTATTTTGACTTTTATGTTTCAAACAATGTTCCAATCTTTCTAAAATCTTTATAAGATACTTGGAGTGTTTAGAAATTTTCCCAAGATTTATTGACTTATAAATCTTATTATTAAATTCATAAACTATATCATAATATAAATAATAAAATTTAATTGTATTCTTTAGAGTTAAATAGGAGGAATCCCCTTAAAATAATTTCCATAATTCCATATAATATTAATATTCATAATTCCATACAATAATTTTAATATTCATAATTCCTTATACTAATTTAATATTCAAATTCCATATAATAATTTAATACTTAATAGTATTATTAAGGTTTAATAAAAGAAATCCCCTAATTAATTTAAATTAATTAGGGTATTTCAGTTGCAGGTGAGCCTATGAAGATAGAGCTACTGGCTAATATATCAATTCAATAACTGTACCGGCTATCCGGCCACACCACATGAGCTACCTGTGAAGCAGCTACCTGTGAAGCAGCCACCTGAATCTCTCCGACCAGATTTTTTGACCAGATCCTCTCGATACCTGAACTTATAGCTGAGGTTTATCACCATCTAGTCATAAAAATCTATAGTGGTCATAAAAAAGCATGATATAGTCACGTTGCACACAGATCCATTTTTTGGCCAACATATAGAATTCTATACCCTACAAGGCTACCGACTGCACACCAGTGAGCTACCTGTCCGTCTTGTGATGCAGCTACCTGAATCTCTCCGGCTAAGCTGTTTTTGACCAGACCTTTTCGATACATGACTAATAGCCGAGGTTTACCACCATCTAGTCATAAAAATATACTCTGTGGTTATAAAAAAGTATAGTCTAGTCACGTTGCACACATCCGTTTTTTACGAACGTATAGAATTCTATACCTTTACAGGGCTACTCGACCACACACCAATGAGCTACCAATCCGTCATATGATGCAACTACCAGAATCTTCTCCGACCAACAGAGGCGGACGCAGAGGGGGGGCTGGGGGGCTCTCCCCCCCCCCCCCACCCCCCCCCGCCCCCCCCCCCCCCCCGAAAATTTTAAAAATTTGTCAATTACTCTTATAAATTTTTAAAAATACAATATAATATAAAGTTTTAAAGAAAATTAGTGTCAAAAAATATTTTAGCCCCCCCTAAACAATTTCTACGTGTCAAAAAAAATTTAGCCCCCCTAAACAAGATTTCTGGATCCGCCACTGTTGACCAAGCTGTTTTGACCAGACCCTTTTGATACTTGATTAATAGCCGAGGTTTACCACCATCTAGTCATAAAAATCTACTTTTTGGTCATAGCAAAGTACGATCTAGTCACTCATCAGGTCTGTTTTTAGGCCAGGATATATAGAATTTTATACCCGTACAGGGCTACCCGACCACACAACAATGAGCTACCTGTCTGTCCTGTGATGCAGCTCCTTGAATCTTATCCGACCAAGATGTTTTGACCAGACCCTTTGATACCTGACTAATAGCTTAGGTTTACCACCATCTAGTCATACTTCATACTTCATATGTCAAATGGTGCGACATAAATTAATTAAATAGAAAAATAAGTGACCAACAACAACTAAGTATTATGCCGAGACCCGAGAATGACTTTGTGACATTTAAGTTATGTATCATACTTCAACAATACAATATCCTTTATTGTTATTGAATATTGACTCATAATGTTCATCTTCTTCATCTTTACGTTACTAGTTTTTAAAATATTTTGTAAGTGTTTTTTAATTAAGTGCTTTAGATTGAGGTAACCAGGTTTATGCTTTTTATAAGAAAAAATAATAACAAAATTTAAAGGTTAAGAAAGTAGTTATCCTATAGGTCAAACCTTTTAAAAACTATTGGCAGTATTATCTTTATCCAAAATTGTAAAAGAAAATAATTCATCATTTACATAATTAATATTTATTATTTATATAGATAATATTATTTCTAAAATATTAATATATATTCAAATATATATAAAAAATGCTTTGAATAATAAACTAATTATAATTGTTTTATTTAAGTACATATAAACCGTTATCAATTTACTCACAATATTCAAATTTTTAATCAGATGTTTTAACCGTTAAACTGTTTTCTCTATATACTTTATAGGCTCACCTGCAATACACCGATGTTTAAAGCATGAATTTGACCCACAACCGATGAAACTAATCCAATTTCTAGATTCATCAGTTATGATATAAATAGTTGTGATTATTAATTAGTTTAAAAAAATATCTACATTTTAAATTTAAATTATTTTTTTTGAATTTCACCACCTTTTCATTCGTAACTAATAATAAAAATTTAGCATTATTTTTCCAAAAAAAATAGGTAGAATAAATTCTACTAAGTGAACAATAAAAAATACAAACAATATACTATTAGAGAATGATTTTAGAAGAAAACTTATAGATTTGTTGAAGAAATTTTTACTTAGTGTTTATTTTATTTTATTTTATTTGTTAATAAAATGTATATAACTAATATTTAAATCAACTTTTACGCTGGAATTTATCGAACATATATATTTTATAAACAGAATTTTCCCAATACTATTTATATAAACAGTGACAAATAGATTAGGTCTTAATTTTCTAAAAATAATATTAAGTCCTTTAGATTGAGTTTTTCTTTATGTTTTTATAGGAAAAATAATAAAACTAATTTTTAAAAGGTTAAGAAAGTAGTAGTTATCCTATATGACAAGTCATTTAAAAACATGTTCGGTATTATTTTTATCCTTGGTCAAATTTGTAAAATAAAATAATTCATATGTAATATTTATTATTTATATAGCTAATGCTATGTCCCAAATATTATATGTATATATATCATAAAATGCTTTCAATAATAGAATAATTATAAATATTGTATTTAAGTACAAATAACGGACCTCATGTGTGCAACGTGACTATATCATACTTTGGTATGACCATAGAGTAGATGTTTATGACAAAATGGTGAAAATCGAGTTAGTAGTCAGGTATCGAAAGGGTATGGTCAAAACAGTTTGGCCGGAGAAGATTCAGGTAGCTGCATCACGGGACGGCAGGTAGCTCATTGTTGTGCAGTCTGGTAGTCCTGTAGGGGTATAAAATTATATATGTTGGCAAAAACTGGCCTGATGTGTGCAACGTGACTAGATCATACTTTAGTATGACCAAAGATTAAATTTTTATGACAACATGATGGTAAACCTCAGCTAGAAGTCAGATATAAAGAGGGTCTGAGCAAAAAAGCTTGTCAGAGAGGATTCAGGTAGCTGCATCACAGGACGGGCCGGTAGCTCATTGTTGTGCAGTCGGGTTAGCCCTGTAGGGGTATAGAATTATATATGTTGGCCAAAAACTAACCTGATGTGTGCAACTAGATCATACTTTAGTATGACCACAGAGTAAATTTTTATGACAACATGATGGTAAACCTCGGCTAGAAGTCAAATATAAAGAGGGTCTGATCAAAAAAGCTTGTCAGAGAGGATTCAGGTAGCTGCGTCACAGGACGGATAGGTAGCTTATTGTTGTGCAGTCGGGTAGTCATGTTACAGGAATTGATATATTGACTGGGTAACTCTATACTTTATAAGCTCACATGTGATACACCGATATTCTAAGTCACCTGATACACCGATATTCTAAGTCACCTGAATTTAACCCGCAACCGATGAAACTAATCTAGTTTCCAGATTCACCCGTTATGATATAAGTAGTTTTGATTTTTAATTAGTTAAAAAAACATATACATTTTAAATTTAACTTATTATTTTTGAAATTCACCACCTTTTCACTCGTAACTAATAATAAAAATTTAGCATTATTTTCCAAACGCACCAACAAATATTCCGAATCTTGTAAATCACTACGTTTGGCAGTAAAAAAATGTAACCAGTAATGCTGTGCAAAACACAACCGAGTTTTTACTACTAGATGCTTCACCAGTAGAATACGTGGATATAATTTGGAGTTTTACATTACAGTACAATACATAAAATATCGTACTTACAACTTATCAATATGAAAAAATACACCTATTACACATCTTGACTGTAAATGCAGCAAGTATATAAGTGATTCAAATCAGAAGGTACACCTTTTTTTTCTCACTCCCATCAACAATAAGTCATCGAGACCTAATTCAATTTTTGTCAACACACCCACAACGGCTCCTGGTCAGCTCGCCTCCATGAACTTCCATGTCCAAGTTGCTTTCATGAACCTTGTTTACATGAGCCTAAATCAATCATCTAAGAAACATAATGTCCAGTAGAAGCATATCCAATCCAATGTCATCTACTTCGTAGATAACAAATTTCGCAACAAAAACAATAAGAAAAGTCCAAGAACGTTCCACAAGCTAATTTATAAATTCACCCAATGTTTTGTATTTGCTGCACAATCTGGGACAGAAGCAAACTTATAGCCTTTCCTCATTCTTACCTCAGTCTTCCACAAAGGTGTACAAGGGTCCAGCAAGTTACTACAAGTTACCACTTCTAAAGCAATCACCACATAAGGATCATTGTACCAGAGAATCTGAGAAATCAAGAAGAAAGCAAATTATGAAGCTTACCATGAATGTCAATGTTCCAGCCTCTACAGCCAGAATTCCACCAGACACAGGAGCATCGAACATAACAGGGTGCTCCCACTCACCAGCATGAACAGTAACTTCAAGAAGCAGCAATCCTTAGCATCCTCACAAGGCAAGGTATGTTTGTCTATAGCTGGACATACTAGAAGTTTTGGATGATAAAACATTTTGAGAGCGTATTAAACATAATGATCACAAATTATCTACATAGGAAGTAGCATCAGTATTTTCTTTCAAGACTTTCTGAGATACAATAGGAGAAACCTTCCTTGATGTTTGTACATCAATTGTGGACGAATCAATGAATAACCATGGCCATGAAGGCCTCCCCTTTAGGAGCATCCCACTTGACCCTGTATACACATTCAATACTTGCATTAAACAAAATACAAGAAATAAGTACTGATAAATAAGCAGGAACAAAAATCATACTGATTCACGGTAAAAGCTTTGTTGTACATTCTTCCATAGTACTACAACATAGAGGGAAGAAACAGCGGAGATAAGTTGAATTATATTACCGGTTCCAGAAAGCGCACAAAAGAAGGGAATGAAGAGGGAAGAAACAAAAGAGGAGAACGGTGAATGGCGAGAAATGCAAGCATAAGAATCAATATCATGTACACATAAGATCATTTTTCACCCCCACAAAGAAACAGAACTTGAGCACATCAAAGAAAAATGGAACCAGGGGAGAAAAAAGAATTAATAACTCACATTCACCATATCACAAGTAAATACAGATGGATCGCTGGAAACAAGATCAAAAGAGAAGACCTTATTCACGACACTCTTTGCTAAGTGTGTGTTCCCTAGAATAGAAATAATAAGACCAATAAGGATAGTAATGTCAGAAAAGAAGATTTGTTAGCCTAGGTTCTCAGTAGGTCAATTTTCACAGGATAAATAAATGAAATAAGCAAGGTTTCACCGCATCCAAAATCAGCCACAGTAAGAGAGGTCTTGTGATCTTTCAACCATTTGACGATTATATTAACAGGTTGTTCAGGCCAGTGTGACATCTGTTCTTGATATCCCATGTGATACTATTAACATGTAAGAAAAAGAAAGGTTCAGAAATGCAGTAGTGATGATTTGATCATAATGAACAAGGTATGAACACCAATAAACCCATGATGAAATGTTAGCAGACCAAGCAAAATTTTTTTAAAGAGAGAAAACAGACTCAACCCCTCAAGCTATTATCCTAGATATCTTGTCCTGGTGACCCCCAGTGCCATATATCATATTGATATTACCAGTTGGTGTAGCAACACAAACTGACAAATTCAAAGCATTTCAATTACCAACATCTAACAAGTTTAGAAATTGAAAATATGGTACTGGCTGACCCCACCAAAATCGACAAGAGAGACAAGATAAAGGGACAGTGTAATACCCCAACCCGAAATCCAATAAACTGAACGGCGATCACTCCCAAATAAAATACAACTGCAGCGGAAATAAATACAACAACCGGGCGGTATTACAATGCCGTTGGCCACCCTTGTGACCAACAAGGCTAAGTCCAAATACAATCCTCAAATGTCACGGTCTGGAATACAGATACAACCCGAGATACTAGGAATCAAACTCAAAGTACATACTGAAATAAAACAATAACTAATAGTAGACTCCCAAAGCTTGGTCTACCCCACCTACACTCAGTGTGTGTTCTCAACTTCAGGTACCTGAAAAATGGGGGTGCCCCCAAAGGGGCTCAGCAAACAATGCTGGTATGGAAAACGTGCAGCCCATCGTCTACCGGGCCACACCAACTACTTTGTCGAAACACATGCAGTTCATTTTTATAAAGCTGTAAACAAGCATAGTCTGATAATAACAAGTATCCATACAAGGACAATAATGTCACATAGAACAAGACACAGAAGGTCGAGTTAGCTGAACTGAAATTCTTTACTGATAGTCGGTCCACACAATGGGACTGACGTTATAACTGAATATCTGAAATAGTGGAGGTATAGTGACCTCGTTATAGAAAGGTTGGGTATAAAAACCCCAGGAGATAACGTAGTTAAACCCTGAACTGAATGGCGTGGGAAATAAGAACCCACTAGAGGAATAAAGTCTTCCTCGAACTGAAGGGCATTTGAATCCCGGAAGGAATAAAGTCTTCCTCCCAACTGAATGTTCCGTCGCGACGTAGTAGGAGACGACCTGAGACAGGTACAACTCCCGTAGCATGCATGGCCAGATCCAACTGGGCTCCTCATTCTCGAAGTATTATTGTTAAGTGTCATATAAAGACGTTAAACAAAACACAATGTGTATTGTCAATTATCACGTTTAGGATAATGACGTTTGTTATAAAGTGAAGTTAGTGAGAGACTTGAGTACAAGTCCTCGGTATACTGAAACGCAGGTATTTAATCCACTGGTATAGTAGTGTTTGTATGCGTGGGACATACACGTTGTAGTCAGCAACAATCACGCACATAAATAAATAACAGTGCAAGAGTAAAACAACAGTTTACATTAATTATCTTGGTCGTTATTTCAAACAACAGATAGCACACAAGCCGGTGTAATCCGTTAGAAAACAGGTTGCAAGAATCCCATACCGTTCACCGTAGACTGTACTTGTAAATTCCCGGTCAACGTCTGGTCAAACAAAGTCCTAGAATAGGATTAACTGAGAGGGTTAATTTATGTTACCCTTATATAATAATTCTATTGGATCTTTTAACAAATCTCATATTGTTATTTCATGTGAGGTTTATTTCTTTTAATACCTCATGATTTAATGTATAACTTATTTGTTATTCCTTTTGATTTATTTATAAATCCTTTAATGCACATATATGTGTTTATTGCATTTGTTGTTATTTTATTTGTCTAGGTGACATAACAACTTATAATTCTTAACTATATTTATGTCATACATAGACATAAAATTCTTATAGTTTTATTATTCTCCTTTTAACCATAAATAATATTTATTGTTTATTTTAATTCCTTATAACCATGTAAGCCATAGTTTAATTCCATAATTCCTTTAATCAAAATTCTTTCTTCTAATTCCTCCAAATATCCATGTAGGACCTATATTTATTTAATCTAAATTCTTACTTATATTTCGGTTATTTACAAAACAACCACATAATTCATAAATTATATTAAATTCTAATCTCTTTATATTATAGAGTTTTAATTCTTATTTAGCTAAATTACAAAGCCATCCCTAATATTTTGGTATATAGCTTTTAAATATTATAACTCTCAAAAATTACAACTTAGCCCCTTAAATTCTCGGCTTTAATAATTTATTTCTTATAATTACAATCTAACCACAAAATCTTATAACTTTTACATAATGTCATGTAAACTATAGTTTTAATTTTAATTCTCCATAAATGCCGAATATATATATAAATTCTTAAATTACCAAACTAACCCCAAAGAATTCGGCTTTGGTCTTGAACTTTCCATTAATTACATTTTCACCCCAAAACTTTATAATAATTTATAAACTATAGTCTAAATATTTAATTCCTTAAAATTTCGAAAGTGAACCTAATAATTCTCTTAATTATGAATTCGCCCACTAATAAATTCTAAACTTTCATAACAACTTTTATAAATTACATAATAGCCCAAAACTTTATAAAAAGTTATTTCAAAGCTTGTTTAAATTATCTAAAATTCTTAAACTTAATTCCTAACCTTATATTATATTATAATTACACCAAACAGCCCTTTAGCTCTCGGTTTTTATATAAGTACACTAAACTTTGTAAAAATTACATTTAACCACATAACTTAATTAGTCATTTAGACACTAATAGAATATTTTAACTCACCAAACTTTATGATATAAATTTATATACCTAAGTAGCTCATTAAAATCCATTTAACATAAACATTCGGCCATTTATTTGTGACCATATAGTATATAAAAGTGGATTTATATGTCTAGATAATTATAATAAATTCATAGGAGTATATAACTCATGTATAAATTATTGTAATGTCTTATATAAATTCTAGCTCAAAATAAAGAACTTTTGCCCTTGATAATTCGGTAAAATATATGTAACATAACTAAAATTTGTGACACAAAAATGTGTCTTAAGGTAAATATTTTCTTATATGTTATAGTTATATTTTTGGCATAAAAACCATATAGCTTCGGTATTATTTAACCTAAGAGGTGTACATAATTTTTGTACAATTTTTAGAAGCTTAACAAAGCTTATAATATAAGGATTTACTTAGTAAACTTACTTCTTAACAAAGGTGGTTAAGTGCTTGAACTTCTTCTTGAATCTCCAAGCTTTCTCCTAGGTAAACTTGATGCTCCTCTTCGGTTTATGCAAGAGGTGAAGGTGTTTAGGAGTTAGATCTTCAATAAAGATCTTAAGTAGATTTGTAAGTAGTTTTACAAGACTTTACCTTAGACTTTTCTCCTTATAATTTCGGCACCTAAGGTAGATGAAGAACAAGTTTTCCTTCATCAAAATGAAGAAGAAAAGAGACTTAGAAGAGGTAGAACTTGGTTACACACAAAAATGTGCTTTAAGGATTTTCAAGCTTTAAAACTACCTTAAGATAACCTTGAGATGCTCCTTGGTTTAATGTTGGTTTGGACAATCCCTTGGAGAACTAATGTGCCGAACCACCTTGTTATGCTAGGAAGAGTTTTGCTTCAAGACTTGCCAAGAAATGCTAGGAAATTACCTTAAGATGAAGATAGAAGTTAAAACTCCATTAATGGACTTAAGAGCTTCAAAGGAAGAAGATGAAGCTAGAAGAGAGAGGGGGAGCTTACCAAACCGTGAGAAATGGCAAGGAGGGAAATGAGCTCACTCACGTAAATGAAAGAAGCATTTGGAAATTGATTTTGTTTTGTCAATTTTTAATGTCTTGACAATTTTTTCCTTAGTTTATTCATGGTTGATTGGCTCAATAAATGACCTCTTTCCAGCCAAAAACCGGCCATGTGGGTGTGACTAAGCAAGAGTTGGAAGGACAATTATTTTGGCTAGAAGACAAGGTGAGAAAAGGTGAGTATTCCTTTGATTTTTCAATGTTTGTTGTCTTCTTCTTCATGTAGAGTCACGAATTGGAGGTTGAATGGAGCTCAAAAACCGGCCATGAAGAGCAAGGAAAAGCAAGGAAGGTTACTTGCTTAAGAAATCAAAAGGCAAAAAGAAAAGGAATCTACTTTTTGCTTTTAGCATTTGTTTTTGTCTAGCTCACATGGCCTTGTTCCTAGCTAATTTCGACAGCTCTCTGGTCAAATGAGTACATACTTTGCATTAAGTAATATAACACATGGGATGATGAGTCATCATGTTTTAAGCCTTTTATAAACTTTTAAGCAAATTTTATACTAGTTTTTGCCCTTAAAATCGGCCCCTATAGAGACCTTGTTGACTAGTCACACCAACTGATTTAGAAGGTCATTTTAACCCTTTTTAAGATTACCAATTCGTGGCATGTCAAAAACTACAAGGTAATTGCGTAAAACGCATTTTCGTGACACCCGAAGGTGTGTTTTTGTGCTCTAAGGAAATTTTGGGAAACCAATTGTTCTTATGAGTTCCAAGTGTTTGTAAACACTTATTATAGTAAAAACATATACTAAGATGTTACATTGAGTTATATGGGGTTATATCAACCCGTGACATAATTTACGGGCCATCGGGACACTCCCGGGCCAAAAAGGAGCGCTAAGAAATCCTCCTTGGTTTTTGCTGAATTTTGAGAACCACTTCGTGGGTTCTCTTTAGAATGGTAAATAATGATTAGGAACTCTAGGAATTAATTTTATAGGAGTTCGTGCCACCTCGGCACTCCTCCGACTTTTCGTGCTTTAAGGGCGGTGTGAGCACTCCCGAGCGTTTTGCGTATTTGACTGAATATAGCTTAGGGAATATATTTATATATTCATATAATAATTGTATGACCATTTAGTTTGTTTAGAGGTCATACAAGGTCATTGACCATATGCTTCTAAGGCGTTTTAGCGTTTATGGTGAAACGACTTTTTACGTAACGTTTTCATGCATGGGTTTGCATGCGTACGTGTGAATGATTTATTTGGATTATATTCCAATAAATAATGATTAATAATATTATTTAGATTTGGGGTATTTCAATCTACCCCCCTTAAAAAAGGACTTCGCCCCGAAGTCTCATATTAAAGTATAAGGTTGTGGGGGAATCAAGTTCCACTAAGTATCCACAACTCAATCTAATTTTTAGGGATCAAGTCCCAAGTCTCTATATCCCTAAGTTCATAGTGTATATCAAGTACAACAGAAATACTTGGAATGTCATAACATATACTTGCAGTGTAAAGCAAGGTAGTGAACACAATCACTTTTCATTTCAAATGGTGCAACGTAGTGCATATAATATTTCCATTGTAGTGTAATGAAGTACACACAATCAAGTAGAAGTACAAGGTACATTCAAACACAGTGTTACACAAGAACACATACAAGACAAGGTGTCACTGAAATGCACAAAAGTGCAACAACTGAAATGCACAAAAGTGCAACAACTGAAATGCACAAAAGTGCAACAACTGAAATGCACAAAAGTGCAACAACTGAAATGCACAAAAGTGCAACAACTGAAATGCACAAAAGCAACAACAAATGCAATGCACAAAGGTGCAACAAAGTGCACACTAAACTCAAAAATGAAAAAGGCTCTACCCCCCAAAAAGAAGGGGTACGCCCCCGTACCCTAGACTAAAGTGCCTAGTCGGTAAATAATGAGGGAAACTTCGCTCGCATATCAGCTTCGAGTTCCCATGTGGCCTCTTCCACATCGTGGTTCGACCAAAGAACCTTCACGAGGCTCACAGACTTGTTTCGAGTCTCTCGTGTCTTCTATCTAAGATTCTTTGCGGTGTTTCCACATACCGCATTGTTGGTTCTAAAGAGAGTGTCTCTGGTTGTAGAACATGAGAAGGATGAGGCATGTATTTCTTAAGCTGAGACACGTGAAAAACATTGTGTACTTTGCCCAACTCGGCTGGCAAATCAAGTCGATATGCCACTAGGCCCACCCGCTCTATGATAGCGTAGGGTCCTACAAATTTCGGGCTTAGCTTGCCCTTCTGACCAAATCTGAATACACCCTTCATGGGTGAAACTCGTAGAAATACCTGGTCGCCAACTGCGAACTCAAGGTCTCGTCGCCTCTCATCAGCATATGATTTCTGTCTGTCCTGTGCTGCTTTCATATTGTTTCTGATCTGCTGAACTTCTGCCTGGACTTGCTCCAAGTACTCAGGCCCAATGATGACGGTCTCACTAGACTCGTCCCAGCACAAAGGTGTGCGGCATGGTCTGCCATATAAAGCCTGAAAAGGTGACATCTGTATAGAGGCGTGATAGCTGTTATTGTAAGCAAACTCGATGAGATGTAATCTATCTATCCAGCTGCCCTGAAATCCAAGGCACATGCTCGTAGCATGTCCTCTAAGGTCTGAATAGTCCTCTCTGACTGACCATCTGTCTGAGGATGAAATGCTGTGCTAAGCTTCAACTCAGTGCCAAGTGCCTCGCGAGTAGCTCGCCAGTATCGTGAGAGAAATCTAGTGTCTCGATCTGAAACAATAGTTTAGGTACTCCATGATGTCTGATAATCTCTCTCAAATAGCTCTGCTAACTTTGGCACTTTCCAAGTGTCTTTCATCGGAATAAACCTAGCAACCTTAGTCAGTCGATCAACAACAACCCAAATCATATTAAGGCCTCCTCTCGTAGGTGGTAGTCCCACCACGAAGTCCATAGAATATCATAAAACTTCCACTCTGGAACTGGCATAGACTGTACCATACCTCCTGGTCGTCTATGTTCGAATTTCACTTTCTGACAAGTGAGACATCGAATCACATACTCTGTCACGTCGCCCTTCATACCACTCCACCAGAAATACCTCTTTAGATCTTTGTACATCTTAGAAGTCCTGGATGGACAGATGTGGTAGAAGTGTGGGACTCTCGAAGAATATGCTCCTTTATATCTGTGCTGTCTCTGGGAATACACAATCTCCCTTCAATCTGATGAGTCCATCATCATGTAGCTGAACTCATACTTCCACCCTCAAATGTACCGTCAGTCAACTTCTGACTGATCTCCATCATTCGCTGATCACTCTGCTGTGCGCGTATGTCGTCATAAGACTCGAGCTAGCCACAATGGCATTTAAGGAATGTGCTCGTCGACTCAATGCGTCTGCTACAACATTAGCTTTCCCTTCCTTGTACTGCAAATCAATGTCATATCCTTAAGAAATTCAACCCATCTTCTTTGTCTCATGTTTAACTCCTTCTGGGTGAATACATACTTCAAACTCTTGTGATCCGAATATACGGTCATCTGGACACCATACAGGTAGTGGCGCCAGATCTTCAAGGCAAAAACAATAGCTCCAAGCTCCAAGTCATGTGTGGGAATTTTCCTCATGTTTCTTCAACTGTCGGGAAGCGTAGGCGACTACCTTCCCATTCTGCATGAGTACACACCCTAATCCTTGCCTGATGCATCACAGTAAACTTCATAACCCTCTGTGCCTTCAGGTATAGTCAAAACTGGTGCTGATGTCAAAGCATTCTTCAAAAGCTCGAATGAGGTCTCACATTCAGTAGTCCATGTGAAGGTGCGTCCTTCTTCATTAAGCTGGTCATAGGTTTGGCTATTTTGGAGAAGTCTCTGACAAACCTTCTGTAGTATCCTGCTAAACCAAGGAAACTCCTGATGTCCGTAACGGTTTTTGGCCTAGGCCAAGTGCGAACTGCTTCTATCTTTGCTGGATCCACCGCGATCCCAGCATCTGAGATGACATGTCCTAGAAAGGAAACTCTGTCTAACCAAAACTCACATTTGGAGAACTTAGCATAAAGCTGGTTCTCCCTTAGGATCTCAAGTACATGTCGGAGGTGACTCTCGTGCTCTTCCTTAGACTTTGAATAGAAGGATGTCATCGATGAATACAACTACGGTCTTATCCAACTGCTCTCTGAATAATCTGTTCATCAAATCCATGAAGACTGCAGGTGCATTTGACAAGCCAAAAGGCATAACCGTAAACTCATAGTGGCCATACCGTGTTCTGAATGCTGTCTTTTCTATGTCTTGCTCCCTGATGGGTATCTGATGGTAGCCTGATCTCAAATCGATCTTCGAAAACACTTTTGCTCCTCTCAACTGATCAAACAAATCATCAATCCGTGGTAGTGGTATTTGTTCTTCACCGATACTGCATTAAGCTCTCTGTAATCAATACATAAACGAAGGCTTCCATCCTTCTTCTTCACAAAAGACTGGTGCTCCCCAAGGAGATACGCTAGGTCGTATGTATCCCTTGTCCAATAAATCTTTCAGCTGCTCCTTCAGCTCAGCCATCTCTGCTGGTGCCATACGGTACGGTGCCTTAGCTATGGGACCGGTACCTGGTAGTAATTCGATGGAGAACTCTACCTCTCTGGATGGCGGTAAGCCTGGAAGTTCCTTTGGAAAAATATCTGGAAATTCCGACACCACTGGCATAGCTGGATCAAAATCAGGGTCATGCTCTACATTCTGAACATAACATAGATATACCTCCTTCTGCTTCCTGACGTGCTTGTACATGGACATAGCAGATATAACTTTTATCGATGGTGCCCTAGGGCTCTGACGGTAAGATACTGTCACTCCTGATGGGCTCTTAAGCAACAGTCTGCGCTCTGCACAAAGAATGCGGCCTCTGTGCCGCCCCAGCCAGTCCATCCCGGCTATAACGTCGAATCCTAGACCTCTGAACTCAATAAGGTCAATAGGAAATTCCTCCTCCTTAATACTGATAGTGGCTCTATAAAGACGAGTGCAACTGATCTTCTCCTTAGACGGGAGTGCCACCTTAAAATCAGGTAACTCTACTGCGTCTAGCCCCAACTTCCCCGCAAGCGTAGGCGAAACGAAAGTATGTGAGGCTCCGGAGTCGAACAGTACTAATGCATCCACTCCATTAACCGGAAAGGTACCAGTGAGAATCGAGCCGCCCTTGGGGCCTCCTCCTCAGTAAGTATACTTAAGGCACCTTCCGTCTCCTTAGCACAACCTAATAACAGAATCTGAGTAAGTACTTTGATACATGATGGGGTCTAAAGACATTCACTTTCACAAACAATAATGCTTCATTGATGAGATGATCTCCTTTCTGAAGTCCAAAAACAATTACAACACTAGTACTTTCTAAAGGTTAAACTTAATCTTCCTGGTCTCATGTGAGTGGTGTTTATCACTGTCGAAGGTGCTGTGTTTAGCTTAATCCTTTTAATTCCATGGTATAGCAACCTTGACTTTCCACCCATTATTAAAACATCTCCTGAACTCAATATATTTTCTTTGCAAGGTCCACACGCTTCTGCTCGCCATAAAGGAACTCTGCGTCATCTCCAATTGACAAAGATAATACTGGTATTCCCTGTTCAAGGGACCCTTTTGTTTCATCATTGTCCTGGTGTAGTCCTAAACGGCCTCCTTCTTCATAGAAGTTGATGATACATAGATCAGCCCTTAGATTGGGAACTGGATCTTCTTCTAGCTGTTGAGCTGTATTAACTGCTTGTTCCACAATTGGTAAAAATTCTTCTGGGATTTTTGGTACTTGTGCTCCATCTCCATTTCTTGTATCTTGGTAGGTTTTTGTGTAAGGATTCCAATCCTTTCCTAAGCACATCATTTTCAGCTTCATTTTTGATCCTCCTGGAAATTCTGGAGTGTAGAACCCTCCTGGTCCTGCTCCCAATTCTTGACATTTCTGATGATTGCAATTTGTGTCTCCGGTGTTAGGTATCCTTTGAGTATATCAACCTGGTTGGATAACCTTACATTGTTCGTTCCCTGGTTCTTGTATTTTGATAATGTTTTCTCCAGGGAGGGCGGTGAGGGGATAGGAAAGCATATCTTATAGCTTCCTACGTGGTTTAAATTTTACTAGTGAGTCTTACTAATTCTCCTACTCAATTAGGCAATCAAGGCATGCAAGCACTCATTCACATCATCCATTGCTCAATAACAGGTTCACGGTTTAGAAATACCTGGGTTAGTAGAAGGACCAGCCTCATCTGAGCGGTCCATGACATGCAGGGCGGGTCCCGATGCTGGGCCTTTGCCCTTATACCCTGAGCTGGTTGGTTGGTGGAGGGCGAGTATCGCTAGCTCCATTCTTGGCCGGGTTTGGCTTTGCTCCCGGGCGGTAGTTCCTGCTCTCCGGGTTTCGGATACACTCGAAGGCACGATGCCCGAGTATCTGACAGTAGCGGCACATGACTTTCTCCCCTGGCAGTACGCCGGGGTGATCCTTCCGCACTGTTTACAGTTGAAACGGCGGATACTTCTGGCCCGTGTTTGAGCCAGATCCAGAACCTAATACAATCAAGGTCAATTATCATTCTAAGGTACTGAAGTAATCACAAAAGTCTCAAATTTAACTTAGAGTGCCTACCCTTAGGTGGGTAGGTTTTCTGTGAAGTTGCCACTCCGTAGGTTCCTGACTGGGGGTTCCCAGTAGTTTGGTTCCCTTCCCTTGATAGGACCCCTGTCCTTTCTGATAGGGTTTGTTTCTTTTGTTGGAGTTCCCCTGCTTGGCATCTTCGCCACCAGGTCCGTCCTTCCTCTTTTGGGAGCTCAAAGCATCCCTTCTCTTACAAGTGATCTCCACTACGGAAGCAGCATGGTAGCATTCCTGAAATCTCAAGATATTAATCTCCAAATCTCCCATGATGGGGTATAGTATGTAATAAGATTTCCAACTGATTTATGTCTTCCTGTTTTACCTGCAAACTGGTGGGGATGATTGGTCCCATCCCAAACTGAAGTCGAGGGCTCAGTCCCCCGTAGAATCGGTCGACCAACACCTGGTCCGAGTATCCTATGCCGGGTAATAGTCTGAGTAGCGAAGTGAACTTCGCATAGTACTCATCCACTGACATCTTCCCCGTCTGCTCCAAGGCGTCAAACTCCCGAGTCTTCACCATCCTGGTGTGGGCCGGGTAGTATTTGCCCCTAAGTAATGCAGTGTAATGTCCCCAAGTAAAAGCTGGGTCATCCAGGTGGTCGGCTTTCACCATGTTCCACCAATCTCTAGCTGCATCCTTCAGATAAAAGGCAGCAAGTCTTACTTTTTCCCTAGCTGGGACTGCAAGCGTCTCGAACGCTGTCTCCATCTCCATGATGTAGGTCTCCAAGTGAGCAGGGTCAGTCTGCCCCTTGAATGCAGTTGGCCTCAGATCAGCCAAACTCTTCACCCAATCTCTCTCTCTGGGTGGTGGTGGTGGAGGTAGCTGCTGCTGCTGTCCAACCCCCGCCTGTGCGAATGCCTGAGCGATTAAGGTGGCAATGTCTGCCAGCCTGACGTTTGGCTCCTCATCAGCCTGTCCACGTCGTCCTCCTCTTCCGACATCTGCAGGATGTTGAGGTATATTAGGCACTGTGGTCAAAATCTTGGTCTTGGATAGTAGTCTAAGTAAAACTAACTTAAACTCTTTCAATACTATCTCTCAACCCTTAACCTAAGTCTTAGATATCCTAATCTCGGTGTATCCTTGTATCCAGAGCGTAACTACGCTCTGATACCATTTTTGTAATACCCCAACCCGAAATCCAATAAACTGAACGGCGATCACTCCCAAATAAAATACAACTGCAGCGGAAATAAATACAACAACCGGGCGGTATTACAATGCCGTTGGCCACCCTTGTGACCAACAAGGCTAAGTCCAAATACAATCCTCAAATGTCACGGTCTGGAATACAGATACAACCCGAGATACTAGGAATCAAACTCAAAGTAAATACTGAAATAAAAAATTAACTAATAGTAGACTCCCAAAGCTTGGTCTACCCCACCTACACTCAGTGTGGTGATCTCTCAACTTCAGGTACCTGAAAAATGGGGGTGCCCCCAAAGGGGCTCAGCAAACAATGCTGGTATGGAAAACGTGCAGCCCATCGTCTACCGGGCCACACCAACTACTTTGTCGAACACATGCAGTTCATTTTTATAAAGCTGTAAACAAGCATAGTCTGATAATAACAAGTATCCATACAAGGACAATAATGTCACATAGAACAAGACACAGAAGGTCGAGTTAGCTGAACTGAAATTCTTTACTGATAGTCGGTCCACACAATGGGACTGACGTTATAACTGAATATCTGAAATAGTGGAGGTATAGTGACCTCGTTATAGAGAAAGGTTGGGTATAAAAACCCCAGGAGATAACGTAGTTAAACCCTGAACTGAATGGCGTGGGAAATAAGAACCCACTAGAGGAATAAAGTCTTCCTCGAACTGAAGGGCATTTGAATCCCGGAAGGAATAAGTCTTCCTCCCAACTGAATGTTCCGTCGCGACGTAGTAGGAGACGACCTGAGACAGGTACAACTCCGTAGCATGCATGGCCAGATCCAACTGGGCTCCTCATTCTCGAAGTATATATTGTTAAGTGTCATATAAAGACGTTAAACAAAACACAATGTGTATTGTCAATTATCACGTTTAGGATAATGACGTTTGTTATAAAGTGAAGTTAGTGAGAGACTTGAGTACAAGTCCTCGGTATACTGAAACGCAGGTATTTAATCCACTGGTATAGTAGTGTTTGTATGCGTGGGACATACACGTTGTAGTCAGCAACATCACGCACATAAAATAATACACAGTGCACAAGAGTAAAACAACATTTTACATTAATTATCTTGGTCGTTATTTCAAACAACAGATAGCACACAAGCCGGTGTAATCCGTTAGAAAACAGGTTGCAAGAATCCCATACCGTTCACCGTAGACTGTACTTGTAAATTCCCGGTCAACGTCTGGTCAAACAAAGTCCTAGAATAGGATTAACTGAGAGGGTTAATTTATGTTACCCTTATATAATAATTCTATTGGATCTTTTAACAAATCTCATATTGTTATTTCATGTGAGGTTTATTTCTTTTAATCACCTCATGATTTATGTATAACTTATTTGTTATTCCTTTTGATTTATTTATAAATCCTTTAATGCACATATATGTGTTTATTGCATTTGTTGTTTATTTTATTTGTCTAGGTGACATAACAACTTATAATTCTTAACTATATTATATGTCATACATAGACATAAAATTCTTATAGTTTTATTATTCTCCTTTTAACCATAAATAATATTTATTGTTTATCTTTTAATTCCTTATAACCATGTAAGCCATAGTTTTAATTCCATAATTCCTTTAATCAAAATTTTTCTTCTAAATTCCTCCAAATATCCATGTAGGACCTATATTTATTTTAATCTAAATTCTTACTCTTATATTTCGGTTATTTACAAAACAACCACATAATTCATAAACTTTATATTAAATTCTAATCTCTTTATATTATAGAGTTTTAATTCTTATTTAGCTAAATTACAAAGCCATCCCTAATATTTTGGTATATAGCTTTTAAATATTATAACTCTCAAAATTACAACTTAGCCCCTTAAATTCTCGGCTTTAATAATTTATTTCTTATAATTACAATCTAACCACAAAATCTTATAACTTTACATAATGACATGTAAACTATAGTTTTAATTTTAATTCTCCATAAATGCCGAATATATATATAAATTCTTAAATTACCAAACTAACCCCAAAGAATTCGGCTTTGGTCTTGAACTTTCCATTAATTACATTTTCACCCCAAAACTTTCTAATAATTTATAAAACTATAGTCTAAATATTTAATTCCTTAAAATTTCGAAAGTGAACCTAATAATTCTCTTAATTATGAATTCGCCCACTAATAAATTCTAAACTTTCATAACAACTTTTATAAATTACATAATAGCCCAAAACTTTATAAAAAGTTATTTCAAAGCTTGTTTAAATTATCTAAAATTCTTAAACTTAATTCCTAACCTTATATTATATTATAATTACACCAAAGCCCTTTAGCTCTCGGTTTTAATATAAGTACACTAAACTTTGTAAAAATTACATTTAACCACATAACTTAATTAATTAGTCATTTACACTAATAGAATATTTAACTCACCAAACTTTATGATATAATTTATATACCTAAGTAGCTCATTAAAATCCATTTAACATAACCATTCGGCCATATTTATTTGGTGACCATATAGTATATAAAAGTGGATTTATATGTCTAGATAATTAAATAAATTCATAGGAGTATATAACTCATGTATAAATTATTGTAATGTCTTATATAAATTCTAAGCTCAAAATAAAGAACTTTTGCCCTGATAATTCGGCTTAAAATGATATAACATAACTAAAATTTGTGACACAAAAATGTGTCTTAAGGTAAATATTTTCTTATATGTTATAGTTATATTTTTGGCATAAAAACCATATAGCTTCGGTATTATTTAACCTAGAGGTGTACATAATTTTTGTACAATTTTTAGAAGCTTAACAAAGCTTATAATAAAGGATTTACTTAGTAAACTTACTTCTTAACAAAGGTGGTTAAGTGCTTGAACTTCTTCTTGAATCTCCAAGCTTTCTCCTAGGTAAACTTGATGCTCCTCTTCGGTTTTATGCAAGAGGTGAAGGTGTTTAGGAGTTAGATCTTCAACAAAGATCTTAAGTAGATTTGTAAGTAGTTTTCAATACTTTACCTTAGATTTTCTCTTATAATTTCGGCTCACCAAAGGTAGATGAAGAGCAAGTTTTCCTTCATCAAAATGAAGAAGAAAAGAGACTTAGAAGAGGTAGAACTTGGTTACACACAAAAATGTGTTTTAAGGATTTTCAAGCTTTAAAACCTACCTTAAGATAACCTTGAGATGCTCCTTGGTTTAATGTTGGTTTGGACAATCCCCTTGGAGAACTAAATGTGGCCGAACCCACCTTGATATGCTAGGAAGAGTTTTGCTTCAAGACTTGCCAAGAAATGCTAGGAAATTACCTTAAGATGAAGATAGAAGTTAAAACTCCATTAATGGACTTAAGAGCTTCAAAGGAAGAAGATGAAGCTAGAAGAGAGAGGAGGGAGCTTACCAAACCGTGCAAGAAGAGGGCAAGGAAGAAAGTGAAGCTCACTCACGTAAATGAAAGAAGGCATTTGGAATTGATTTTGTTTTGTCAAATTTTTAATGTCATTTGACAATTCTTTTCCTTAGTTAATTCATGGTTGATTGGCTCTAATGATCTCTTTTCCAGCCTAAAAAACCGGCATGTGGAGTGACTAAGCAAGAGTTGGCAAGGCAATTATTTTGGCTAGAAGACAAGGTGAGAAAAGTGAGTTTATTCCTTTCATTTTTCAATGTCAATTGACTTGTCTTCTTCTCATGTAGGTGCACGAATTGGAGGCTTGAATGGAGCTCAAAAACCGGTGGAGAAGAGCTAAGAAACAAGCAAGGAAGGTTACTTGCTTAAGAAATCAAAAGGCAAAAAGAAAAGGAATCTACTTTTTTTTGCTTTTAGCATTTGTTTTTGTCTAGCCAACTTGGCCATGTTCTCTAGCATAATTTCGACACGCTCTCTGGTCAATGAGTCACACATTTCTTTGCCATTAAGTATTATAGCACATGGAATGATGAGTCATTATGTTTTAAAGCCTTTTATAAACTTTTAAGGCAATTTTATACTAGTTTTTTGCCCTTAAAATCGGCCACTATAGAGCACCTTGTTGACTAGTCCACCAACTGATTTAGAAGGTCATTTTAAACCCTTTTTAATATTACCAATTCGTGGCATCAAAACTACAAGGTAATTGCGTAAACGCATTTTCGTGACACCCGAAGGTGTGTTTTGTGCTCTAAGGAAATTTTGGGAAACCAATTGTTCTTATGAGTTCCAAGTGTTTGTAAACACTTATTATAGTGAATAAACATATACTAAGATGTTACATTGAGTGATGTGGGGTTACATCAACCCATGACAAAATTTACGGGCCATCGGACACACCCGGGCAAAAAGGAGCGTTAAGAAATCCTCCTGTGGTTTTTGTTGAATTTTGATGAACCACTTCGTGGGTTATCTTTAGAATGGTAATAATGATATTAGGAACTCTAGGAATTAATTTTATAGGAGTACGTGCCACCTCGGCACTCCTCCGAGCTTTTCTTGCTTTAAGCGCGCGTGAGCACTCCCGAGCGTTTTGCGTATTTGACTGAATATAGCTTAGGGAATATATTTATATATTCATTAATGAGTGTATGACCATTTGGTTTTAGTTTTAGAAGGTCATACAAGGTCATGCTTGATCACATGTTTCTAAGGCGTTTTAGCATTTATGGTGAAACGACTATTTTTACGTAACGTTTTCATGCATGGGTTTGCATGCGTACGTGAACTGATTTATGTTTGGATTATATTCCAATAATAATGATTTAATAATATTATTTAGATTTGGGGTATTTCAGACAGTGATCATAACCATGACCATGGTACAATCAATGTAATAAAACTAGCATGTATGGTCAAACAATGATGAAATCTCAGCAAGCTAATGATTAATAGCTGATAAGCCCCTAGTTAATATGGTGTTTGGGCAACTTTATTAAAGACGCTATTAGCATATTACTCTATGCATTATATGTGCCAGCTGGAGATGTTAGAGTGGGTGTTTGAGTACTTAAATCGAGGGGATATGTAGTTTGATTCATTCCGGAACTTATGATTAATAAAGTGGCCTCATGAGAGGGGGTTGCTGAGGGTGATTTGTCTCTATATCTATCAACAGGCTTCAAGCCTTGGTGCACTTGTAGATCTTTTTCTAACTGGTAAAGTTGGTTTCTGAAGAAATCCACAATAACCCAAGTGACAAACAAATACCGGTGTTACAGATACTTTGGCAATAACATATATCCACAATCCATATAACCTTGAATGAAAATGCTATCTACACGTACCAATACACTTTATACTTTTATTAACATGGAAATGCATGCTTAATATCACTAGGTCATGAGCTCCACAACCGAAGTAATTACACACAATTAAATATAAACTTACTAGAAGAAAAATTACTATGAAAACGGGAAATAAACGATACCACCGCATCAAACAACTTTGGATCTTTGTTGAAATACTTCAGTGCTTCAATTCCACTACATATAGGTTGAAATGATTTTAGTCACACTGGATTAGCGAAAAATGCATACGCCAGGAGAGATAGGAATAGTTTAGTTTCAACCATAAGCTGATTTCCCCTACTGCAGAGTAGCACTTAATGCAGATATATAAATAAATAATGATTAGCCTAGAGAACAATGTTCAATGGCATGATATAACCTCCTTAATACTAAGTTTGATAAGTTGCATTGTTCTGTTGTAAAAGATGAAAAGCTAGTTATTGTAGTTGATGTTTGTTATATACGGAGTGGATAAGCTAGCTAAAATGAGACACCGGCCTTAGTATATAAAGAAATAGAAAAGTACTGCTCACATGACTAGCTGAAGGCACTAGTAACAACAACATCGCTAGCTTCTGCAACTTCAGCTGGTGTTTCCTTCACCGCAATTCCAATTTGTGAGAACTTCTTAGTTGCATCTAAATTGCTAAACCAAAGTTTCCCAACTTCATCGGTAGAATAATAATTAATAATGAATAATAATCAAACCCAGTTGCGCTGGCAGAGAACAAAAAGAAAAGTTTGAATATAAAATTCAATTGACATGTCATGAACGGTGACTTTGAATCCAGAATTGACCAGGTTCATCGCCATCCGTGATCCCATATTCCCTAATCCTATAAGCCAACCTTCTGTAACACAGATTACTGCTATCTTCACATGCGACAGAAGAAAATCAAAAACTTATATCGGGAACCACATAGCAGAAAATAAGATCGATGAACTACTTTTTCAGACATTTTCATTGCCTAAAAGATTGGATATCATAAACTGGCAATATAGTCTGTCAACTGATAATAACAATGCACTAGAACTGGGTCTTAAGTTGTTTAAAAACAGACACAATAGAAACATAATGTAGCAGCAAAGCAGAGCAGATCAGAGCAAAAGTGTATGAAATTTACCATAAGCTAATATTTTCTTGTTGTCAAAAATAAGTACAACAGTGGTATCATTTAACTATGACACATTCCAACAATTGAGAACTGAAACATGAGAGATCAAATTTCAGGTATTATCATGACTATTTAATCTGTCAAAAGTAAAAATGAGCATAACAAGTAGCAGCATAGTAAAGCCGATAAGTGCATGAGATTTGAGTATGAACTGAGATTTAACTGCTATAAGATTAATAATAGCTGTGTAACGGATTTCAACAATTTAGAGAGTGATAACCTATCTAAGTGCATGAGATTTGAGTATGAACTGAGATTTAACTACTCTAAGATTACTAATAGCTGTGTAACAGATTTCAACAATTTAGAGAGTGATAACCTGTCCATCTCAATACAAATGTAGAGAGCAGGGTGCAGAGATCTTCAGAGGGAATTATTCACTTTTAAACAATGCCCAGTGATGCTGTTAAGAATGGTAAATCACAAAAATGCCTTTCTTTTTGCTTTTTGTGTATTCGAGCTGCAAAATACCACTTATAATTTCAATACAGACGGTTGGAAAAAAAAACTCAATCAGACGGCTGATATTAGCGAAGGCACCGTGACTTCGATCTCTTGTGAAGTCACGAGAGCCGCTCCCATTTCCAGGACGGAGCGGTTTCTCACACAAACAGTGTTTAGAAGCATCAAGGACACAAGCAGTATCTGTGAAATGAAAATAACAAAGTTAGATTTCATGAACTATTAAAATACAATAAAACATGAATCTGGAAGGCTAATATCAATAACTGCCTTTGCTCCCAGTTTTAGTATATCATACACGAAAGACATGTCTATGGGGAAAATAGCATAGATTACTCGCAGACAAGTCAAAATGGGTTGGCAAGTCAGGAAGACATCAGAAGAGTATGACATAAATTTCCGGCTCAATCTAGTGTGCAACAAGCAGTAGTTCGATTTATCTCTGTAGAGGCGTAAACAAACAGAAAGAAGAGAATGAAATGGCAGAGTATGTATGTTCCGTATCGCCAGTTCTGGTTGCAATATTCACAAGATGCGACAGAAAACACAAATCATATACAACTGCTTCCTCAATATTAACAAGGTGCGACAGAAAATAAGTTATGGGAAATTAAATATTTGCTTTTTCAGATACTGCCGCACAGAAAAAAGAATTCAAGAAAAGCTTTAGAAGGAGAGAATCAAACTCGCCTTAAATGGTAAAATGGATTGATTGGCTGATAATCAGATGAGGTCTGATGAAATAGTCATCAGCTAGCTTAGGTTGCTCATCCTCGCTCAATTCTTTCACCGGTAGTGTATAGGCCATGGAAACTATCACCACCCTTCTTCTACCCACTCCCAGTTCGGTTTAGAAAAGTTTGCAATGTGCAGCTCCAGATTATTCTCTGCAAGGCGCAATCAAACAGAAGAGAATGAAGGGTAGAGTGCGGGGTTCCTTACCGCTAGCTAGGGTTGCAATCGTCACCACACAGCAGGTTTTTGTGGTGACGATTGCAACCCATGACAAAATTTACGGGCCATCGGGACACACCCGGGCAAAAAGGAGCGTTAAGAAATCCTCCTGTGGTTTTTGTTGAATTTTGATGAACCACTTCGTGGGTTATCTTTAGAATGGTAAATAATGATATTAGGAACTCTAGGAATTAATTTTATAGGAGTTCGTGCCACCTCGGCACTCCTCCGAGCTTTTCTTGCTTTAAGGGGCACGCGTGAGCACTCCCGAGCGTTTTGCGTATTTGACTGAATATAGCTTAGGGAATATTTTATATTCATATAATGAGTGTATGACCATTTGGTTTTAGTTTTAGAAGGTCATACAAGGTCATGCTTGATCACATGTTTCTAAGGCGTTTTAGCGTTTATGGTGAAACGACTATTTTTACGTAACGTTTTCATGCATGGGTTTGCATGCGTACGTGAACTGATTTATGTTTGGATTATATTCCAATAAATAATGATTAATAAATTATTTAGATTTGGGGTATTTCAGACAGTGATCATAACCATGACCATGGTACAATCAATGTAATAAAAACTAGCATGTATGGTCAAACAATGATGAAATCTCAGCAAGCTAATGATTAATAGCTGATAAGCCCCTAGTTAATATGGTGTTTGGGCAACTTTATTAAAGACGCTATTAGCATATTACTCTATGCATTATATGTGCCAGCTGGAGATGTTAGAGTGGGTGTTTGAGTACTTAAATCGAGGGGATATGTAGTTTGATTCATTCCGGAACTTATGATTAATAAAGTGGCCTCATGAGAGGGGGTTGCTGAGGGTGATTTGTCTCTATATCTATCAACAGGCTTCAAGCCTTGGTGCACTTGTAGATCTTTTTCTAACTGGTAAAGTTGGTTTCTGAAGAAATCCACAATAACCCAAGTGACAAACAAATACCGCGGTGTTACAGATACTTTGGCAATAACATATATCCACAATCCATATAACCTTGAATGAAAATGCTATCTACACGTACCAATACACTTTATACTTTTATTAACATGGAAATGCATGCTTAATATCACTAGGTCATGAGCTCCACAACCGAAGTAATTACACACAATTAAATATAAACTTACTAGAAGAAAAATTACTATGAAAACGGGAAATAAACGATACTCACCGCATCAAACAACTTTGGATCTTTGTTGAAATACTTCAGTGCTTCAATTCCACTACATATAGGTTGAAATGATTTTAGTCACACTGGATTAGCGAAAAATGCATACGCCAGGAGAGATAGGAATAGTTTAGTTTCAACCATAAGCTGATTTCCCCTACTGCAGAGTAGCACTTAATGCAGATATATAAATAAATAATGATTAGCCTAGAGAACAATGTTCAATGGCATGATATAACCTCCTTAATACTAAGTTTGATAAGTTGCATTGTTCTGTTGTAAAAGATGAAAAGCTAGTTATTGTAGTTGATGTTTGTTATATACGGAGTGGATAAGCTAGCTAATTAATGAGACACCGGCCTTAGTATATAAAGAAATAGAAAAGTACTGCTCACATGACTAGCTGAAGGCACTAGTAACAACAACATCGCTAGCTTCTGCAACTTCAGCTGGTGTTTCCTTCACCGCAATTCCAATTTGTGAGAACTTCTTAGTTGCATCTAAATTGCTAAACCAAAGTTTCCCAACTTCATCGGTAGAATAATAATTAATAATGAATAATTAATCAAACCCAGTTGCGCTGGCAGAGAACAAAAAGAAAAGTTTGAAATATAAAATTCAACTTGACATGTCATGAACGGTGACTTTGAATCCAGAATTGACCAGGTTCATCGCCATCCGTGATCCCATATTCCCTAATCCTATAAAGCCAACCTTCTGTAACACAGATTACTGCTATCTTCACATGCGACAGAAGAAAATCAAAAACTTATATCGGGAACCACATAGCAGAAAATAAGATCGATGAACTACTTTTTCAGACATTTTCATTGCCTAAAAGATTGGATATCATAACTCGGCAATATAGTCTGTCAACTGATAATAACAATGCACTAGAACTGGGTCTTAAGTTGTTTAAAAACAGACACAATAGAAACAATAATGTAGCAGCAAAGCAGAGCAGATCAGAGCAAAAGTGTATGAAATTTACCATAAGCTAATATTTTCTTGTTGTCAAAAATAAGTACAACAGTGGTATCATTTAACTATGACACATTCCAACAATTGAGAACTGAAACATGAGAGATCAAATTTCAGGTATTATCATGACTATTTAATCTGTCAAAAGTAAAAATGAGCATAACAAGTAGCAGCATAGTAAAGCCGATAAGTGCATGAGATTTGAGTATGAACTGAGATTTAACTGCTATAAGATTAATAATAGCTGTGTAACGGATTTCAACAATTTAGAGAGTGATAACCTATCTAAGTGCATGAGATTTGAGTATGAACTGAGATTTAACTACTCTAAGATTACTAATAGCTGTGTAACAGATTTCAACAATTTAGAGTGATAACCTGTCCATCTCAATACAAATGTAGAGAGCAGGGTGCAGAGATCTTCAGAGGGAATTATTCACTTTTAAACAATGCCCAGTGATGCTGTTAAGAATGGTAAATCACAAAAATGCCTTTCTTTTTGCTTTTTTGTGTATTCGAGCTGCAAAATACCACTTATAATTTCAATACAGACGGTTGGATAAAAAAAACTCAATCAGACGGCTGATATTAGCGAAGGCACCGTGACTTCGATCTCTTGTGAAGTCACGAGAGGCCTCCCCATTTCCAGGACGGAGCGGTTTCTCACACAAACAGTGTTTAGAAGCATCAAGGACACAAGCAGTATCTGTGAAATGAAAATAACAAAGTTAGATTTCATGAACTATTAAAATACAATAAAACATGAATCTGGAAGGCTAATATCAATAACTGCCTTTGCTCCCAGTTTTAGTATATCATACACGAAAGACATGTCTATGGGGAAAATAGCATAGATTACTCGCAGACAAGTCAAAATGGATTGGCAAGTCAGGAAGACATCAGAAGTACGACATAAATTTCCGGCTCAATCTAGTGTGCAACAAGCAGTAGTTCCGATTTATCTCTGTAGAGGCGTAAACAAACAGAAAGAAGAGAATGAAATGGCAGAGTATGTATGTTCCGTATCGCCAGTTCTGGTTGCAATATTCACAAGATGCGACAGAAAACACAAATCATATACAACTGCTTCCTCAATATTAACAAGGTGCGACAGAAAATAAGTTATGGGAAATTAAATATTTGCTTTTTCAGATACTGCCGCACAGAAAAAAGAATTCAAGAAAAGCTTTAGAAGGAGAGAATCAAACTCGCCTTAAATGGTAAAATGGATTGATTGGCTGATAATCAGATGAGGTCTGATGAAATAGTCATCAGCTAGCTTAGGTTGCTCATCCTCGCTCAATTCTTTCACCGGTAGTGTATAGGCCATGGAAACTATCACCACCCTTCTTCTACCCACTCCCAGTTCGGTTTAGAAAAGTTTGCAATGTGCAGCTCCAGATTATTCTCTGCAAGGCGCAATCAAACAGAAGAGAATGAAGGGTAGAGTGCGGGGTTCCTTACCGCTAGCTAGGGTTGCAATCGTCACCACACAGCAGGTTTTTGTGGTGACGATTGCAACCCATGACAAAATTTACGGGCCATCGGGACACACCCGGGCAAAAAGGAGCGTTAAGAAATCCTCCTGTGGTTTTTGTTGAATTTTGATGAACCACTTCGTGGGTTATCTTTAGAATGGTAAATAATGATATTAGGAACTCTAGGAATTAATTTTATAGGAGTTCGTGCCACCTCGGCACTCCTCCGAGCTTTTCTTGCTTTAAGGGGCACGCGTGAGCACTCCCGAGCGTTTTGCGTATTTGACTGAATATAGCTTAGGGAATATATTATATATTCATATAATGAGTGTATGACCATTTGGTTTTAGTTTTAGAAGGTCATACAAGGTCATGCTTGATCACATGTTTCTAAGGCGTTTTAGCGTTTATGGTGAAACGACTATTTTTACGTAACGTTTTCATGCATGGGTTTGCATGCGTACGTGAACTGATTTATGTTTGGATTATATTCCAATAAATAATGATTTAATAATATTATTTAGATTTGGGGTATTTCAGACAGTGATCATAACCATGACCATGGTACAATCAATGTAATAAAAACTAGCATGTATGGTCAAACAATGATGAAATCTCAGCAAGCTAATGATTAATAGCTGATAAGCCCCTAGTTAATATGGTGTTTGGGCAACTTTATTAAAGACGCTATTAGCATATTACTCTATGCATTATATGTGCCAGCTGGAGATGTTAGAGTGGGTGTTTGAGTACTTAAATCGAGGGGATATGTAGTTTGATTCATTCCGGAACTTATGATTAATAAAGTGGCCTCATGAGAGGGGGTTGCTGAGGGTGATTTGTCTCTATATCTATCAACAGGCTTCAAGCCTTGGTGCACTTGTAGATCTTTTTCTAACTGGTAAAGTTGGTTTCTGAAGAAATCCACAATAACCCAAGTGACAAACAAATACCGCGGTGTTACAGATACTTTGGCAATAACATATATCCACAATCCATATAACCTTGAATGAAAATGCTATCTACACGTACCAATACACTTTATACTTTTATTAACATGGAAATGCATGCTTAATATCACTAGGTCATGAGCTCCACAACCGAAGAAAGTAATTACACACAATTAAATATAAACTTACTAGAAGAAAAATTACTATGAAAACGGGAAATAAACGATACTCACCGCATCAAACAACTTTGGATCTTTGTTGAAATACTTCAGTGCTTCAATTCCACTACATATAGGTTGAAATGATTTTAGTCACACTGGATTAGCGAAAAATGCATACGCCAGGAGAGATAGGAATAGTTTAGTTTCAACCATAAGCTGATTTCCCCTACTGCAGAGTAGCACTTAATGCAGATATATAAATAAATAATGATTAGCCTAGAGAACAATGTTCAATGGCATGATATAACCTCCTTAATACTAAGTTTGATAAGTTGCATTGTTCTGTTGTAAAAGATGAAAAGCTAGTTATTGTAGTTGATGTTTGTTATATACGGAGTGGATAAGCTAGCTAATTAATGAGACACCGGCCTTAGTATATAAAGAAATAGAAAAGTACTGCTCACATGACTAGCTGAAGGCACTAGTAACAACAACATCGCTAGCTTCTGCAACTTCAGCTGGTGTTTCCTTCACCGCAATTCCAATTTGTGAGAACTTCTTAGTTGCATCTAAATTGCTAAACCAAAGTTTCCCAACTTCATCGGTAGAATAATAATTAATAATGAATAATTAATCAAACCCAGTTGCGCTGGCAGAGAACAAAAAGAAAAGTTTGAAATATAAAATTCAACTTGACATGTCATGAACGGTGACTTTGAATCCAGAATTGACCAGGTTCATCGCCATCCGTGATCCCATATTCCCTAATCCTATAAAGCCAACCTTCTGTAACACAGATTACTGCTATCTTCACATGCGACAGAAGAAAATCAAAAACTTATATCGGGAACCACATAGCAGAAAATAAGATCGATGAACTACTTTTTCAGACATTTTCATTGCCTAAAAGATTGGATATCATAACTCGGCAATATAGTCTGTCAACTGATAATAACAATGCACTAGAACTGGGTCTTAAGTTGTTTAAAAACAGACACAATAGAAACAATAATGTAGCAGCAAAGCAGAGCAGATCAGAGCAAAAGTGTATGAAATTTACCATAAGCTAATATTTTCTTGTTGTCAAAAATAAGTACAACAGTGGTATCATTTAACTATGACACATTCCAACAATTGAGAACTGAAACATGAGAGATCAAATTTCAGGTATTATCATGACTATTTAAGCTGTCAAAAGTAAAAATGAGCATAACAAGTAGCAGCATAGTAAAGCCGATAAGTGCATGAGATTTGAGTATGAACTGAGATTTAACTGCTATAAGATTAATAATAGCTGTGTAACGGATTTCAACAATTTAGAGAGTGATAACCTATCTAAGTGCATGAGATTTGAGTATGAACTGAGATTTAACTACTCTAAGATTACTAATAGCTGTGTAACAGATTTCAACAATTTAGAGAGTGATAACCTGTCCATCTCAATACAAATGTAGAGAGCAGGGTGCAGAGATCTTCAGAGGGAATTATTCACTTTTAAACAATGCCCAGTGATGCTGTTAAGAATGGTAAATCACAAAAATGCCTTTCTTTTTGCTTTTTTGTGTATTCGAGCTGCAAAATACCACTTATAATTTCAATACAGACGGTTGGATAAAAAAAAACTCAATCAGACGGCTGATATTAGCGAAGGCACCGTGACTTCGATCTCTTGTGAAGTCACGAGAGCCGCTCCCATTTCCAGGACGGAGCAGTTTCTCACACAAACAGTGTTTAGAAGCATCAAGGACACAAGCAGTATCTGTGAAATGAAAATAACAAAGTTAGATTTCATGAACTATTAAAATACAATAAAACATGAATCTGGAAGGCTAATATCAATAACTGCCTTTGCTCCCAGTTTTAGTATATCATACACGAAAGACATGTCTATGGGGAAAATAGCATAGATTACTCGCAGACAAGTCAAAATGGGTTGGCAAGTCAGGAAGACATCAGAAGTATGACATAAATTTCCGGCTCAATCTAGTGTGCAACAAGCAGTAGTTCCGATTTATCTCTGTAGAGGCGTAAACAAACAGAAAGAAGAGAATGAAATGGCAGAGTATGTATGTTCCGTATCGCCAGTTCTGGTTGCAATATTCACAAGATGCGACAGAAAACACAAATCATATACAACTGCTTCCTCAATATTAACAAGGTGCGACAGAAAATAAGTTATGGGAAATTAAATATTTGCTTTTTCAGATACTGCCGCACAGAAAAAAGAATTCAAGAAAAGCTTTAGAAGGAGAGAATCAAACTCGCCTTAAATGGTAAAATGGATTGATTGGCTGATAATCAGATGAGGTCTGATGAAATAGTCATCAGCTAGCTTAGGTTGCTCATCCTCGCTCAATTCTTTCACCGGTAGTGTATAGGCCATGGAAACTATCACCACCCTTCTTCTACCCACTCCCAGTTCGGTTTAGAAAAGTTTGCAATGTGCAGCTCCAGATTATTCTCTGCAAGGCGCAATCAAACAGAAGAGAATGAAGGGTAGAGTGCGGGGTTCCTTACCGCTAGCTAGGGTTGCAATCGTCACCACACAGCAGGTTTTTGTGGTGACGATTGCAACCCATGACAAAATTTACGGGCCATCGGGACACACCCGGGCAAAAAGGAGCGTTAAGAAATCCTCCTGTGGTTTTTGTTGAATTTTGATGAACCACTTCGTGGGTTATCTTTAGAATGGTAAATAATGATATTAGGAACTCTAGGAATTAATTTTATAGGAGTTCGTGCCACCTCGGCACTCCTCCGAGCTTTTCTTGCTTTAAGGGGCACGCGTGAGCACTCCCGAGCGTTTTGCGTATTTGACTGAATATAGCTTAGGGAATATATTTATATATTCATATAATGAGTGTATGACCATTTGGTTTTAGTTTTAGAAGGTCATACAAGGTCATGCTTGATCACATGTTTCTAAGGCGTTTTAGCGTTTATGGTGAAACGACTATTTTTACGTAACGTTTTCATGCATGGGTTTGCATGCGTACGTGAACTGATTTATGTTTGGATTATATTCCAATAAATAATGATTTAATAATATTATTTAGATTTGGGGTATTTCAGACAGTGATCATAACCATGACCATGGTACAATCAATGTAATAAAAACTAGCATGTATGGTCAAACAATGATGAAATCTCAGCAAGCTAATGATTAATAGCTGATAAGCCCCTAGTTAATATGGTGTTTGGGCAACTTTATTAAAGACGCTATTAGCATATTACTCTATGCATTATATGTGCCAGCTGGAGATGTTAGAGTGGGTGTTTGAGTACTTAAATCGAGGGGATATGTAGTTTGATTCATTCCGGAACTTATGATTAATAAAGTGGCCTCATGAGAGGGGGTTGCTGAGGGTGATTTGTCTCTATATCTATCAACAGGCTTCAAGCCTTGGTGCACTTGTAGATCTTTTTCTAACTGGTAAAGTTGGTTTCTGAAGAAATCCACAATAACCCAAGTGACAAACAAATACCGCGGTGTTACAGATACTTTGGCAATAACATATATCCACAATCCATATAACCTTGAATGAAAATGCTATCTACACGTACCAATACACTTTATACTTTTATTAACATGGAAATGCATGCTTAATATCACTAGGTCATGAGCTCCACAACCGAAGTAATTACACACAATTAAATATAAACTTACTAGAAGAAAAATTACTATGAAAACGGGAAATAAACGATACTCACCGCATCAAACAACTTTGGATCTTTGTTGAAATACTTCAGTGCTTCAATTCCACTACATATAGGTTGAAATGATTTTAGTCACACTGGATTAGCGAAAAATGCATACGCCAGGAGAGATAGGAATAGTTTAGTTTCAACCATAAGCTGATTTCCCCTACTGCAGAGTAGCACTTAATGCAGATATATAAATAAATAATGATTAGCCTAGAGAACAATGTTCAATGGCATGATATAACCTCCTTAATACTAAGTTTGATAAGTTGCATTGTTCTGTTGTAAAAGATGAAAAGCTAGTTATTGTAGTTGATGTTTGTTATATACGGAGTGGATAAGCTAGCTAATTAATGAGACACCGGCCTTAGTATATAAAGAAATAGAAAAGTACTGCTCACATGACTAGCTGAAGGCACTAGTAACAACAACATCGCTAGCTTCTGCAACTTCAGCTGGTGTTTCCTTCACCGCAATTCCAATTTGTGAGAACTTCTTAGTTGCATCTAAATTGCTAAACCAAAGTTTCCCAACTTCATCGGTAGAATAATAATTTAATGAATAATTAATCAAACCCAGTTGCGCTGGCAGAGAACAAAAAGAAAAGTTTGAAATATAAAATTCAACTTGACATGTCATGAACGGTGACTTTGAATCCAGAATTGACCAGGTTCATCGCCATCCGTGATCCCATATTCCCTAATCCTATAAAGCCAACCTTCTGTAACACAGATTACTGCTATCTTCACATGCGACAGAAGAAAATCAAAAACTTATATCGGGAACCACATAGCAGAAAATAAGATCGATGAACTACTTTTTCAGACATTTTCATTGCCTAAAAGATTGGATATCATAACTCGGCAATATAGTCTGTCAACTGATAATAACAATGCACTAGAACTGGGTCTTAAGTTGTTTAAAAACAGACACAATAGAAACAATAATGTAGCAGCAAAGCAGAGCAGATCAGAGCAAAAGTGTATGAAATTTACCATAAGCTAATATTTTCTTGTTGTCAAAAATAAGTACAACAGTGGTATCATTTAACTATGACACATTCCAACAATTGAGAACTGAAACATGAGAGATCAAATTTCAGGTATTATCATGACTATTTAAGCTGTCAAAAGTAAAAATGAGCATAACAAGTAGCAGCATAGTAAAGCCGATAAGTGCATGAGATTTGAGTATGAACTGAGATTTAACTGCTATAAGATTAATAATAGCTGTGTAACGGATTTCAACAATTTAGAGAGTGATAACCTATCTAAGTGCATGAGATTTGAGTATGAACTGAGATTTAACTACTCTAAGATTACTAATAGCTGTGTAACAGATTTCAACAATTTAGAGAGTGATAACCTGTCCATCTCAATACAAATGTAGAGAGCAGGGTGCAGAGATCTTCAGAGGGAATTATTCACTTTTAAACAATGCCCAGTGATGCTGTTAAGAATGGTAAATCACAAAAATGCCTTTCTTTTTGCTTTTTTGTGTATTCGAGCTGCAAAATACCACTTATAATTTCAATACAGACGGTTGGATAAAAAAAAACTCAATCAGACGGCTGATATTAGCGAAGGCACCGTGACTTCGATCTCTTGTGAAGTCACGAGAGCCGCTCCCATTTCCAGGACGGAGCAGTTTCTCACACAAACAGTGTTTAGAAGCATCAAGGACACAAGCAGTATCTGTGAAATGAAAATAACAAAGTTAGATTTCATGAACTATTAAAATACAATAAAACATGAATCTGGAAGGCTAATATCAATAACTGCCTTTGCTCCCAGTTTTAGTATATCATACACGAAAGACATGTCTATGGGGAAAATAGCATAGATTACTCGCAGACAAGTCAAAATGGGTTGGCAAGTCAGGAAGACATCAGAAGTATGACATAAATTTCCGGCTCAATCTAGTGTGCAACAAGCAGTAGTTCCGATTTATCTCTGTAGAGGCGTAAACAAACAGAAAGAAGAGAATGAAATGGCAGAGTATGTATGTTCCGTATCGCCAGTTCTGGTTGCAATATTCACAAGATGCGACAGAAAACACAAATCATATACAACTGCTTCCTCAATATTAACAAGGTGCGACAGAAAATAAGTTATGGGAAATTAAATATTTGCTTTTTCAGATACTGCCGCACAGAAAAAAGAATTCAAGAAAAGCTTTAGAAGGAGAGAATCAAACTCGCCTTAAATGGTAAAATGGATTGATTGGCTGATAATCAGATGAGGTGATGAAATAGTCATCAGCTAGCTTAGGTTGCTCATCCTCGCTCAATTCTTTCACCGGTAGTGTATAGGCCATGGAAACTATCACCACCCTTCTTCTACCCACTCCCAGTTCGGTTTAGAAAAGTTTGCAATGTGCAGCTCCAGATTATTCTCTGCAAGGCGCAATCAAACAGAAGAGAATGAAGGGTAGAGTGCGGGGTTCCTTACCGCTAGCTAGGGTTGCAATCGTCACCACACAGCAGGTTTTTGTGGTGACGATTGCAACCCATGACAAAATTTACGGGCCATCGGGACACACCCGGGCAAAAAGGAGCGTTAAGAAATCCTCCTGTGGTTTTTGTTGAATTTTGATGAACCACTTCGTGGGTTATCTTTAGAATGGTAAATAATGATATTAGGAACTCTAGGAATTAATTTTATAGGAGTTCGTGCCACCTCGGCACTCCTCCGAGCTTTTCTGCTTTAAGGGGCACGCGTGAGCACTCCCGAGCGTTTTGCGTATTTGACTGAATATAGCTTAGGGAATATATTTATAATATAATGAGTGTATGACCATTTGGTTTTAGTTTTAGAAGGTCATACAAGGTCATGCTTGATCACATGTTTCTAAGGCGTTTTAGCGTTTATGGTGAAACGACTATTTTTACGTAACGTTTTCATGCATGGGTTTGCATGCGTACGTGAACTGATTTATGTTTGGATTATATTCCAATAAATAATGATTTAATAATATTATTTAGATTTGGGGTATTTCAGACAGTGATCATAACCATGACCATGGTACAATCAATGTAATAAAAACTAGCATGTATGGTCAAACAATGATGAAATCTCAGCAAGCTAATGATTAATAGCTGATAAGCCCCTAGTTAATATGGTGTTTGGGCAACTTTATTAAAGACGCTATTAGCATATTACTCTATGCATTATATGTGCCAGCTGGAGATGTTAGAGTGGGTGTTTGAGTACTTAAATCGAGGGGATATGTAGTTTGATTCATTCCGGAACTTATGATTAATAAAGTGGCCTCATGAGAGGGGGTTGCTGAGGGTGATTTGTCTCTATATCTATCAACAGGCTTCAAGCCTTGGTGCACTTGTAGATCTTTTTCTAACTGGTAAAGTTGGTTTCTGAAGAAATCCACAATAACCCAAGTGACAAACAAATACCGCGGTGTTACAGATACTTTGGCAATAACATATATCCACAATCCATATAACCTTGAATGAAAATGCTATCTACACGTACCAATACACTTTATACTTTTATTAACATGGAAATGCATGCTTAATATCACTAGGTCATGAGCTCCACAACCGAAGTAATTACACACAATTAAATATAAACTTACTAGAAGAAAAATTACTATGAAAACGGGAAATAAACGATACTCACCGCATCAAACAACTTTGGATCTTTGTTGAAATACTTCAGTGCTTCAATTCCACTACATATAGGTTGAAATGATTTTAGTCACACTGGATTAGCGAAAAATGCATACGCCAGGAGAGATAGGAATAGTTTAGTTTCAACCATAAGCTGATTTCCCCTACTGCAGAGTAGCACTTAATGCAGATATATAAATAAATAATGATTAGCCTAGAGAACAATGTTCAATGGCATGATATAACCTCCTTAATACTAAGTTTGATAAGTTGCATTGTTCTGTTGTAAAAGATGAAAAGCTAGTTATTGTAGTTGATGTTTGTTATATACGGAGTGGATAAGCTAGCTAATTAATGAGACACCGGCCTTAGTATATAAAGAAATAGAAAAGTACTGCTCACATGACTAGCTGAAGGCACTAGTAACAACAACATCGCTAGCTTCTGCAACTTCAGCTGGTGTTTCCTTCACCGCAATTCCAATTTGTGAGAACTTCTTAGTTGCATCTAAATTGCTAAACCAAAGTTTCCCAACTTCATCGGTAGAATAATAATTAATAATGAATAATTAATCAAACCCAGTTGCGCTGGCAGAGAACAAAAAGAAAAGTTTGAAATATAAAATTCAACTTGACATGTCATGAACGGTGACTTTGAATCCAGAATTGACCAGGTTCATCGCCATCCGTGATCCCATATTCCCTAATCCTATAAAGCCAACCTTCTGTAACACAGATTACTGCTATCTTCACATGCGACAGAAGAAAATCAAAAACTTATATCGGGAACCACATAGCAGAAAATAAGATCGATGAACTACTTTTTCAGACATTTTCATTGCCTAAAAGATTGGATATCATAACTCGGCAATATAGTCTGTCAACTGATAATAACAATGCACTAGAACTGGGTCTTAAGTTGTTTAAAAACAGACACAATAGAAACAATAATGTAGCAGCAAAGCAGAGCAGATCAGAGCAAAAGTGTATGAAATTTACCATAAGCTAATATTTTCTTGTTGTCAAAAATAAGTACAACAGTGGTATCATTTAACTATGACACATTCCAACAATTGAGAACTGAAACATGAGAGATCAAATTTCAGGTATTATCATGACTATTTAATCTGTCAAAAGTAAAAATGAGCATAACAAGTAGCAGCATAGTAAAGCCGATAAGTGCATGAGATTTGAGTATGAACTGAGATTTAACTGCTATAAGATTAATAATAGCTGTGTAACGGATTTCAACAATTTAGAGAGTGATAACCTATCTAAGTGCATGAGATTTGAGTATGAACTGAGATTTAACTACTCTAAGATTACTAATAGCTGTGTAACAGATTTCAACAATTTAGAGAGTGATAACCTGTCCATCTCAATACAAATGTAGAGAGCAGGGTGCAGAGATCTTCAGAGGGAATTATTCACTTTTAAACAATGCCCAGTGATGCTGTTAAGAATGGTAAATCACAAAAATGCCTTTCTTTTTGCTTTTTTGTGTATTCGAGCTGCAAAATACCACTTATAATTTCAATACAGACGGTTGGAAAAAAAAACTCATAGACGGCTGATATTAGCGAAGGCACCGTGACTTCGATCTCTTGTGAAGTCACGAGAGCCGCTCCCATTTCCAGGACGGAGCAGTTTCTCACACAACAGTGTTTAGAAGCATCAAGGACACAAGCAGTATCGTGAAATGAAAATAACAAAGTTAGATTTCATGAACTATTAAAATACAATAAAACATGAATCTGGAAGGCTAATATCAATAACTGCCTTTGCTCCCAGTTTTAGTATATCATACACGAAAGACATGTCTATGGGGAAAATAGCATAGATTACTCGCAGACAAGTCAAAATGGGTTGGCAAGTCAGGAAGACATCAGAAGTATGACATAAATTTCCGGCTCAATCTAGTGTGCAACAAGCAGTAGTTCCGATTTATCTCTGTAGAGGCGTAAACAAACAGAAAGAAGAGAATGAAATGGCAGAGTATGTATGTTCCGTATCGCCAGTTCTGGTTGCAATATTCACAAGATGCGACAGAAAACACAAATCATATACAACTGCTTCCTCAATATTAACAAGGTGCGACAGAAAATAAGTTATGGGAAATTAAATATTTGCTTTTTCAGATACTGCCGCACAGAAAAAGAATTCAAGAAAAGCTTTAGAAGGAGAGAATCAAACTCGCCTTAAATGGTAAAATGGATTGATTGGCTGATAATCAGATGAGGTCTGATGAAATAGTCATCAGCTAGCTTAGGTTGCTCATCCTCGCTCAATTCTTTCACCGGTAGTGTATAGGCCATGGAAACTATCACCACCCTTCTTCTACCCACTCCCAGTTCGGTTTAGAAAAGTTTGCAATGTGCAGCTCCAGATTATTCTCTGCAAGGCGCAATCAAACAGAAGAGAATGAAGGGTAGAGTGCGGGGTTCCTTACCGCTAGCTAGGGTTGCAATCGTCACCACACAGCAGGTTTTTGTGGTGACGATTGCAACCCATGACAAAATTTACGGGCCATCGGGACACACCCGGGCAAAAAGGAGCGTTAAGAAATCCTCCTGTGGTTTTTGTTGAATTTTGATGAACCACTTCGTGGGTTATCTTTAGAATGGTAAATAATGATATTAGGAACTCTAGGAATTAATTTTATAGGAGTTCGTGCCACCTCGGCACTCCTCCGAGCTTTTCTTGCTTTAAGGGGCACGCGTGAGCACTCCCGAGCGTTTTGCGTATTTGACTGAATATGCTTAGGGAATATATTTATATATTCATATAATGAGTGTATGACCATTTGGTTTTAGTTTTAGAAGGTCATACAAGGTCATGCTTGATCACATGTTTCTAAGGCGTTTTAGCGTTTATGGTGAAACGACTATTTTTACGTAACGTTTTCATGCATGGGTTTGCATGCGTACGTGAACTGATTTATGTTTGGATTATATTCCAATAAATAATGATTTAATAATATTATTTAGATTTGGGGTATTTCAGACAGTGATCATAACCATGACCATGGTACAATCAATGTAATAAAAACTAGCATGTATGGTCAAACAATGATGAAATCTCAGCAAGCTAATGATTAATAGCTGATAAGCCCCTAGTTAATATGGTGTTTGGGCAACTTTATTAAAGACGCTATTAGCATATTACTCTATGCATTATATGTGCCAGCTGGAGATGTTAGAGTGGGTGTTTGAGTACTTAAATCGAGGGGATATGTAGTTTGATTCATTCCGGAACTTATGATTAATAAAGTGGCCTCATGAGAGGGGGTTGCTGAGGGTGATTTGTCTCTATATCTATCAACAGGCTTCAAGCCTTGGTGCACTTGTAGATCTTTTTCTAACTGGTAAAGTTGGTTTCTGAAGAAATCCACAATAACCCAAGTGACAAACAAATACCGCGGTGTTACAGATACTTTGGCAATAACATATATCCACAATCCATATAACCTTGAATGAAAATGCTATCTACACGTACCAATACACTTTATACTTTTATTAACATGGAAATGCATGCTTAATATCACTAGGTCATGAGCTCCACAACCGAAGTAATTACACACAATTAAATATAAACTTACTAGAAGAAAAATTACTATGAAAACGGGAAATAAACGATACTCACCGCATCAAACAACTTTGGATCTTTGTTGAAATACTTCAGTGCTTCAATTCCACTACATATAGGTTGAAATGATTTTAGTCACACTGGATTAGCGAAAAATGCATACGCCAGGAGAGATAGGAATAGTTTAGTTTCAACCATAAGCTGATTTCCCCTACTGCAGAGTAGCACTTAATGCAGATATATAAATAAATAATGATTAGCCTAGAGAACAATGTTCAATGGCATGATATAACCTCCTTAATACTAAGTTTGATAAGTTGCATTGTTCTGTTGTAAAAGATGAAAAGCTAGTTATTGTAGTTGATGTTTGTTATACGGAGTGGATAAGCTAGCTAATTAATGAGACACCGGCCTTAGTATATAAAGAAATAGAAAAGTACTGCTCACATGACTAGCTGAAGGCACTAGTAACAACAACATCGCTAGCTTCTGCAACTTCAGCTGGTGTTTCCTTCACCGCAATTCCAATTTGTGAGAACTTCTTAGTTGCATCTAAATTGCTAAACCAAAGTTTCCCAACTTCATCGGTAGAATAATAATTAATAATGAATAATTAATCAAACCCAGTTGCGCTGGCAGAGAACAAAAAGAAAAGTTTGAAATATAAAATTCAACTTGACATGTCATGAACGGTGACTTTGAATCCAGAATTGACCAGGTTCATCGCCATCCGTGATCCCATATTCCCTAATCCTATAAAGCCAACCTTCTGTAACACAGATTACTGCTATCTTCACATGCGACAGAAGAAAATCAAAAACTTATATCGGGAACCACATAGCAGAAAATAAGATCGATGAACTACTTTTTCAGACATTTTCATTGCCTAAAAGATTGGATATCATAACTCGGCAATATAGTCTGTCAACTGATAATAACAATGCACTAGAACTGGGTCTTAAGTTGTTTAAAAACAGACACAATAGAAACAATAATGTAGCAGCAAAGCAGAGCAGATCAGAGCAAAAGTGTATGAAATTTACCATAAGCTAATATTTTCTTGTTGTCAAAAATAAGTACAACAGTGGTATCATTTAACTATGACACATTCCAACAATTGAGAACTGAAACATGAGAGATCAAATTTCAGGTATTATCATGACTATTTAATCTGTCAAAAGTAAAAATGAGCATAACAAGTAGCAGCATAGTAAAGCCGATAAGTGCATGAGATTTGAGTATGAACTGAGATTTAACTGCTATAAGATTAATAATAGCTGTGTAACGGATTTCAACAATTTAGAGAGTGATAACCTATCTAAGTGCATGAGATTTGAGTATGAACTGAGATTTAACTACTCTAAGATTACTAATAGCTGTGTAACAGATTTCAACAATTTAGAGAGTGATAACCTGTCCATCTCAATACAAATGTAGAGAGCAGGGTGCAGAGATCTTCAGAGGGAATTATTCACTTTTAAACAATGCCCAGTGATGCTGTTAAGAATGGTAAATCACAAAAATGCCTTTCTTTTTGCTTTTTTGTGTATTCGAGCTGCAAAATACCACTTATAATTTCAATACAGACGGTTGGATAAAAAAAAACTCAATCAGACGGCTGATATTAGCGAAGGCACCGTGACTTCGATCTCTTGTGAAGTCACGAGAGCCGCTCCCATTTCCAGGACGGAGCAGTTTCTCACACAAACAGTGTTTAGAAGCATCAAGGACACAAGCAGTATCTGTGAAATGAAAATAACAAAGTTAGATTTCATGAACTATTAAAATACAATAAAACATGAATCTGGAAGGCTAATATCAATAACTGCCTTTGCTCCCAGTTTTAGTATATCATACACGAAAGACATGTCTATGGGGAAAATAGCATAGATTACTCGCAGACAAGTCAAAATGGGTTGGCAAGTCAGGAAGACATCAGAAGTATGACATAAATTTCCGGCTCAATCTAGTGTGCAACAAGCAGTAGTTCCGATTTATCTCTGTAGAGGCGTAAACAAACAGAAAGAAGAGAATGAAATGGCAGAGTATGTATGTTCCGTATCGCCAGTTCTGGTTGCAATATTCACAAGATGCGACAAAAACACAAATCATATACAACTGCTTCCTCAATATTAACAAGGTGCGACAGAAAATAAGTTATGGGAAATTAAATATTTGCTTTTTCAGATACTGCCGCACAGAAAAAAGAATTCAAGAAAAGCTTTAGAAGGAGAGAATCAAACTCGCCTTAAATGGTAAAATGGATTGATTGGCTGATAATCAGATGAGGTCTGATGAAATAGTCATCAGCTAGCTTAGGTTGCTCATCCTCGCTCAATTCTTTCACCGGTAGTGTATAGGCCATGGAAACTATCACCACCCTTCTTCTACCCACTCCCAGTTCGGTTTAGAAAAGTTTGCAATGTGCAGCTCCAGATTATTCTCTGCAAGGCGCAATCAAACAGAAGAGAATGAAGGGTAGAGTGCGGGGTTCCTTACCGCTAGCTAGGGTTGCAATCGTCACCACACAGCAGGTTTTTGTGGTGACGATTGCAACCCATGACAAAATTTACGGGCCATCGGGACACACCCGGGCAAAAAGGAGCGTTAAGAAATCCTCCTGTGGTTTTTGTTGAATTTTGATGAACCACTTCGTGGGTTATCTTTAGAATGGTAAATAATGATATTAGGAACTCTAGGAATTAATTTTATAGGAGTTCGTGCCACCTCGGCACTCCTCCGAGCTTTTCTTGCTTTAAGGGGCACGCGTGAGCACTCCCGAGCGTTTTGCGTATTTGACTGAATATAGCTTAGGGAATATATTTATATATTCATATAATGAGTGTATGACCATTTGGTTTTAGTTTTAGAAGGTCATACAAGGTCATGCTTGATCACATGTTTCTAAGGTTTTAGCGTTTATGGTGAAACGACTATTTTTACGTAACGTTTTCATGCATGGGTTTGCATGCGTACGTGAACTGATTTATGTTTGGATTATATTCCAATAAATAATGATTTAATAATATTATTTAGATTTGGGGTATTTCAGACAGTGATCATAACCATGACCATGGTACAATCAATGTAATAAAAACTAGCATGTATGGTCAAACAATGATGAAATCTCAGCAAGCTAATGATTAATAGCTGATAAGCCCCTAGTTAATATGGTGTTTGGGCAACTTTATTAAAGACGCTATTAGCATATTACTCTATGCATTATATGTGCCAGCTGGAGATGTTAGAGTGGGTGTTTGAGTACTTAAATCGAGGGGATATGTAGTTTGATTCATTCCGGAACTTATGATTAATAAAGTGGCCTCATGAGAGGGGGTTGCTGAGGGTGATTTGTCTCTATATCTATCAACAGGCTTCAAGCCTTGGTGCACTTGTAGATCTTTTTCTAACTGGTAAAGTTGGTTTCTGAAGAAATCCACAATAACCCAAGTGACAAACAAATACCGCGGTGTTACAGATACTTTGGCAATAACATATATCCACAATCCATATAACCTTGAATGAAAATGCTATCTACACGTACCAATACACTTTATACTTTTATTAACATGGAAATGCATGCTTAATATCACTAGGTCATGAGCTCCACAACCGAAGTAATTACACACAATTAAATATAAACTTACTAGAAGAAAAATTACTATGAAAACGGGAAATAAACGATACTCACCGCATCAAACAACTTTGGATCTTTGTTGAAATACTTCAGTGCTTCAATTCCACTACATATAGGTTGAAATGATTTTAGTCACACTGGATTAGCGAAAAATGCATACGCCAGGAGAGATAGGAATAGTTTAGTTTCAACCATAAGCTGATTTCCCCTACTGCAGAGTAGCACTTAATGCAGATATATAAATAAATAATGATTAGCCTAGAGAACAATGTTCAATGGCATGATATAACCTCCTTAATACTAAGTTTGATAAGTTGCATTGTTCTGTTGTAAAAGATGAAAAGCTAGTTATTGTAGTTGATGTTTGTTATATACGGAGTGGATAAGCTAGCTAATTAATGAGACACCGGCCTTAGTATATAAAGAAATAGAAAAGTACTGCTCACATGACTAGCTGAAGGCACTAGTAACAACAACATCGCTAGCTTCTGCAACTTCAGCTGGTGTTTCCTTCACCGCAATTCCAATTTGTGAGAACTTCTTAGTTGCATCTAAATTGCTAAACCAAAGTTTCCCAACTTCATCGGTAGAATAATAATTAATAATGAATAATTAATCAAACCCAGTTGCGCTGGCAGAGAACAAAAAGAAAAGTTTGAAATATAAAATTCAACTTGACATGTCATGAACGGTGACTTTGAATCCAGAATTGACCAGGTTCATCGCCATCCGTGATCCCATATTCCCTAATCCTATAAAGCCAACCTTCTGTAACACAGATTACTGCTATCTTCACATGCGACAGAAGAAAATCAAAAACTTATATCGGGAACCACATAGCAGAAAATAAGATCGATGAACTACTTTTTCAGACATTTTCATTGCCTAAAAGATTGGATATCATAACTCGGCAATATAGTCTGTCAACTGATAATAACAATGCACTAGAACTGGGTCTTAAGTTGTTTAAAAACAGACACAATAGAAACAATAATGTAGCAGCAAAGCAGAGCAGATCAGAGCAAAGTGTATGAAATTTACCATAAGCTAATATTTTCTTGTTGTCAAAAATAAGTACAACAGTGGTATCATTTAACTATGACACATTCCAACAATTGAGAACTGAAACATGAGAGATCAAATTTCAGGTATTATCATGACTATTTAAGCTGTCAAAAGTAAAAATGAGCATAACAAGTAGCAGCATAGTAAAGCCGATAAGTGCATGAGATTTGAGTATGAACTGAGATTTAACTGCTATAAGATTAATAATAGCTGTGTAACGGATTTCAACAATTTAGAGAGTGATAACCTATCTAAGTGCATGAGATTTGAGTATGAACTGAGATTTAACTACTCTAAGATTACTAATAGCTGTGTAACAGATTTCAACAATTTATAGAGTGATAACCTGTCCATCTCAATACAAATGTAGAGAGCAGGGTGCAGAGATCTTCAGAGGGAATTATTCACTTTTAAACAATGCCCAGTGATGCTGTTAAGAATGGTAAATCACAAAAATGCCTTTTTTTTGCTTTTTTGTGTATTCGAGCTGCAAAATACCACTTATAATTTCAATACAGACGGTTGGATAAAAAAAACTCAATCAGACGGCTGATATTAGCGAAGGCACCGTGACTTCGATCTCTTGTGAAGTCACGAGAGCCGCTCCCATTTCCAGGACGGAGCGGTTTCTCACACAAACAGTGTTTAGAAGCATCAAGGACACAAGCAGTATCTGTGAAATGAAAATAACAAAGTTAGATTTCATGAACTATTAAAATACAATAAAACATGAATCTGGAAGACTAATATCAATAACTGCCTTTGCTCCCAGTTTTAGTATATCATACACGAAAGACATGTCTATGGGGAAAATAGCATAGATTACTCGCAGACAAGTCAAAATGGGTTGGCAAGTCAGGAAGACATCAGAAGTATGACATAAATTTCCGGCTCAATCTAGTGTGCAACAAGCAGTAGTTCCGATTTATCTCTGTAGAGGCGTAAACAAACAGAAAGAAGAGAATGAAATGGCAGAGTATGTATGTTCCGTATCGCCAGTTCTGGTTGCAATATTCACAAGATGCGACAGAAAACACAAATCATATACAACTGCTTCCTCAATATTAACAAGGTGCGACAGAAAATAAGTTATGGGAAATTAAATATTTGCTTTTTCAGATACTGCCGCACAGAAAAAAGAATTCAAGAAAAGCTTTAGAAGGAGAGAATCAAACTCGCCTTAAATGGTAAAATGGATTGATTGGCTGATAATCAGATGAGGTCTGATGAAATAGTCATCAGCTAGCTTAGGTTGCTCATCCTCGCTCAATTCTTTCACCGGTAGTGTATAGGCCATGGAAACTATCACCACCCTTCTTCTACCCACTCCCAGTTCGGTTAGAAAAGTTTGCAATGTGCAGCTCCAGATTATTCTCTGCAAGGCGCAATCAAACAGAAGAGAATGAAGGGTAGAGTGCGGGGTTCCTTACCGCTAGCTAGGGTTGCAATCGTCACCACACAGCAGGTTTTTGTGGTGACGATTGCAACCCATGACAAAATTTACGGGCCATCGGGACACACCCGGGCAAAAAGGAGCGTTAAGAAATCCTCCTGTGGTTTTTGTTGAATTTTGATGAACCACTTCGTGGGTTATCTTTAGAATGGTAAATAATGATATTAGGAACTCTAGGAATTAATTTTATAGGAGTTCGTGCCACCTCGGCACTCCTCCGAGCTTTTCTTGCTTTAAGGGGCACGCGTGAGCACTCCCGAGCGTTTTGCGTATTTGACTGAATATAGCTTAGGGAATATATTTATATATTCATATAATGAGTGTATGACCATTTGGTTTTAGTTTTAGAAGGTCATACAAGGTCATGCTTGATCACATGTTTCTAAGGCGTTTTAGCGTTTATGGTGAAACGACTATTTTTACGTAACGTTTTCATGCATGGGTTTGCATGCGTACGTGAACTGATTTATGTTTGGATTATATTCCAATAAATAATGATTTAATAATATTATTTAGATTTGGGGTATTTCAGACAGTGATCATAACCATGACCATGGTACAATCAATGTAATAAAAACTAGCATGTATGGTCAAACAATGATGAAATCTCAGCAAGCTAATGATTAATAGCTGATAAGCCCCTAGTTAATATGGTGTTTGGGCAACTTTATTAAAGACGCTATTAGCATATTACTCTATGCATTATATGTGCCAGCTGGAGATGTTAGAGTGGGTGTTTGAGTACTTAAATCGAGGGGATATGTAGTTTGATTCATTCCGGAACTTATGATTAATAAAGTGGCCTCATGAGAGGGGGTTGCTGAGGGTGATTTGTCTCTATATCTATCAACAGGCTTCAAGCCTTGGTGCACTTGTAGATCTTTTTCTAACTGGTAAAGTTGGTTTCTGAAGAAATCCACAATAACCCAAGTGACAAACAAATACCGCGGTGTTACAGATACTTTGGCAATAACATATATCCACAATCCATATAACCTTGAATGAAAATGCTATCTACACGTACCAATACACTTTATACTTTTATTAACATGGAAATGCATGCTTAATATCACTAGGTCATGAGCTCCACAACCGAAGTAATTACACACAATTAAATATAAACTTACTAGAAGAAAAATTACTATGAAAACGGGAAATAAACGATACTCACCGCATCAAACAACTTTGGATCTTTGTTGAAATACTTCAGTGCTTCAATTCCACTACATATAGGTTGAAATGATTTTAGTCACACTGGATTAGCGAAAAATGCATACGCCAGGAGAGATAGGAATAGTTTAGTTTCAACCATAAGCTGATTTCCCCTACTGCAGAGTAGCACTTAATGCAGATATATAAATAAATAATGATTAGCCTAGAGAACAATGTTCAATGGCATGATATAACCTCCTTAATACTAAGTTTGATAAGTTGCATTGTTCTGTTGTAAAAGATGAAAAGCTAGTTATTGTAGTTGATGTTTGTTATATACGGAGTGGATAAGCTAGCTAATTAATGAGACACCGGCCTTAGTATATAAAGAAATAGAAAAGTACTGCTCACATGACTAGCTGAAGGCACTAGTAACAACAACATCGCTAGCTTCTGCAACTTCAGCTGGTGTTTCCTTCACCGCAATTCCAATTTGTGAGAACTTCTTAGTTGCATCTAAATTGCTAAACCAAAGTTTCCCAACTTCATCGGTAGAATAATAATTAATAATGAATAATTAATCAAACCCAGTTGCGCTGGCAGAGAACAAAAAGAAAAGTTTGAAATATAAAATTCAACTTGACATGTCATGAACGGTGACTTTGAATCCAGAATTGACCAGGTTCATCGCCATCCGTGATCCCATATTCCCTAATCCTATAAAGCCAACCTTCTGTAACACAGATTACTGCTATCTTCACATGCGACAGAAGAAAATCAAAAACTTATATCGGGAACCACATAGCAGAAAATAAGATCGATGAACTACTTTTTCAGACATTTTCATTGCCTAAAAGATTGGATATCATAACTCGGCAATATAGTCTGTCAACTGATAATAACAATGCACTAGAACTGGGTCTTAAGTTGTTTAAAAACAGACACAATAGAAACAATAATGTAGCAGCAAAGCAGAGCAGATCAGAGCAAAAGTGTATGAAATTTACCATAAGCTAATATTTTCTTGTCAAAAATAAGTACAACAGTGGTATCATTTAACTATGACACATTCCAACAATTGAGAACTGAAACATGAGAGATCAAATTTCAGGTATTATCATGACTATTTAAGCTGTCAAAAGTAAAAATGAGCATAACAAGTAGCAGCATAGTAAAGCCGATAAGTGCATGAGATTTGAGTATGAACTGAGATTTAACTGCTATAAGATTAATAATAGCTGTGTAACGGATTTCAACAATTTAGAGAGTGATAACCTATCTAAGTGCATGAGATTTGAGTATGAACTGAGATTTAACTACTCTAAGATTACTAATAGCTGTGTAACAGATTTCAACAATTTAGAGAGTGATAACCTGTCCATCTCAATACAAATGTAGAGAGCAGGGTGCAGAGATCTTCAGAGGGAATTATTCACTTTTAAACAATGCCCAGTGATGCTGTTAAGAATGGTAAATCACAAAAATGCCTTTCTTTTTGCTTTTTTGTGTATTCGAGCTGCAAAATACCACTTATAATTTCAATACAGACGGTTGGATAAAAAAAAACTCAATCAGACGGCTGATATTAGCGAAGGCACCGTGACTTCGATCTCTTGTGAAGTCACGAGAGCCGCTCCCATTTCCAGGACGGAGCGGTTTCTCACACAAACAGTGTTTAGAAGCATCAAGGACACAAGCAGTATCTGTGAAATGAAAATAACAAAGTTAGATTTCATGAACTATTAAAATACAATAAAACATGAATCTGGAAGACTAATATCAATAACTGCCTTTGCTCCCAGTTTTAGTATATCATACACGAAAGACATGTCTATGGGGAAAATAGCATAGATTACTCGCAGACAAGTCAAAATGGGTTGGCAAGTCAGGAAGACATCAGAAGTATGACATAAATTTCCGGCTCAATCTAGTGTGCAACAAGCAGTAGTTCCGATTTATCTCTGTAGAGGCGTAAACAAACAGAAAGAAGAGAATGAAATGGCAGAGTATGTATGTTCCGTATCGCCAGTTCTGGTTGCAATATTCACAAGATGTGACAAAAAACACAAATCATATACAACTGCTTCCTCAATATTAACAAGGTGCGACAGAAAATAAGTTATGGGAAATTAAATATTTGCTTTTTCAGATACTGCCGCACAGAAAAAAGAATTCAAGAAAAGCTTTAGAAGGAGAGAATCAAACTCGCCTTAAATGGTAAAATGGATTGATTGGCTGATAATCAGATGAGGTCTGATGAAATAGTCATCAGCTAGCTTAGGTTGCTCATCCTCGCTCAATTCTTTCACCGGTAGTGTATAGGCCATGGAAACTATCACCACCCTTCTTCTACCCACTCCCAGTTCGGTTCAGAAAAGTTTGCAATGTGCAGCTCCAGATTATTCTCTGCAAGGCGCAATCAAACAGAAGAGAATGAAGGGTAGAGTGCGGGGTTCCTTACCGCTAGCTAGGGTTGCAATCGTCACCACACAGCAGAAGAGATAAGTTGGATTACATTACCGGTCTCAGAAGGCGCAGAGAAGAAGAGAACGAAGAGGGAAGAAACAAAAAAAAAAGAGAACGATGAATGGCGAGAAAAAATTGCGGGGATGATAGAGAGATGAAAAATCCATGGGAAACCTGAAATAATGCAAGTTGGCAAGTTTACGAAAATACCCCACAATACCTCTGTCAGACGGGCTAGATTACTTGTATACCCTTAAAAATCTAATATTCAATACAGACGGTTGGATAAAAAAAAAACTCAATCAGACGGCTGATATCAGCAAAGACACCGTGACTTCGATCTACTACGAAGTCACGATAGCCGGTCCCTTGTTATTGTCACCGTCATCTTCATCCGATTGGGATCTACTTGCGGTGGTCAGAGGCTGCACGTCTAAAGCCACCACCTCTTCGTCCCTACCAGATATACAACATCAATTCAACAGCACTGCTGCCACGAACTCACTACTAATCGGTTTCCACAATCTCCGCCTCTTTCACAAACTACTCCTCAAACCCTACCTGAGTTCATCGAATTCCCTTCTTTGGCTGGTGAATTGCATAATCTCTTCAACCCTTTCTGCTCATCAAATCTCAATTTCTCCACTCCATACAACACTTCATTACGCTCTTCATCTCCAATCTTAACTCCTCCGCAGCAGCAGCAGCAGCAGTCATCCCAGTTCATATTCGGGTCAACGACGACGACTACCGGCTCTTGTTCATCGTCACCTACTGCTTCTAGCAGTACTCCTAACAACTCCACAAAATTCTCAATCAGTAACATTAACCCAATAACATTTCAGTCAAAGAGAAATTCCACCACGCCACTCGACACGCACAAAACCAAGAAAAGGTACTTCTTTCTCTTCCTTTATCTGTTCCTCTCTAGATAAAAACTAAAAGATTGAAAGAATAACGCACTCTTCCTCTGTTTTATTTCATTCTTACAGAAAGAATTTGCAGAAGAAAGTAGTAGTAGTTCAAGTCCCAGCTGACGACAAGTGGGCTTGGAGAAAATACGGACAAAAACCCATAAAAGGTTCACCATATCCAAGAGGATATTACAGAATACAGATGCAGCACCTCTAAAGGATGTTTAGCACGAAAACAAGTGGAGAGGAACAAACCTAACCCTAACTTGTTTATTGTAACTTACACAGCTGACCATAATCATCCAGTTCCCACACACCGTAACTCTCTCGCTGGAACCATACGTCAGCCGAAACCATCGACTTCTCCTTCGCTGGAACCAGCAGCAGCAGTAGTACAGGGGATCACCGACACTACTCCGGAGCTAGAAAAAATTTCTTAGAGAGGCGAGATATTTTTTAAATAATATTAACTAATTTTAAAATTTTTAATTTTAATTTTTATAATTAATATAAATATTCAATATTTGTAATTATATTTTAAAAATTCATAGTGGATATATAGTTTGACATAAAAATTACATTAAAATTGAAATATATAAATTAATAAGTAAATTTGTTTTACCTTTTTTATTTCTCATTTAAAAAACAGGTATACAAAATATAAGTTAATGTCAATATATAGTATAGAACAATAGTACTAAACTACTAGTTTTTTTTCTAAAAACTTCATCTAAAAATTAGTTTGAGTAATCTAATATAATTTTAATTTGCAAAATCTATAATAAAAAACTAGAAACACCTATACGATGGATAACAGGGGTACATGATTACTAGGACTAGCATAATAATTAGTTTTACTTTAGACTATGCTGCTTAAATAAAAATATTAAGAATTTTCTTATCTACTACAGACTAAAAATGATTTTTATAATACAATTCTAGATTAAATATTACATATTAATAGAAATAAATTTAAAAATAAATAGAATATAGTGATACCATAATGCTATTTACAAAATGTTATGGGGCGAACAAACATCTAATAGCATAAATAAACTATATAACAAAAAAATATAACTGATTTAAACATGTACCCGAGGGAGTTGGGGGGGCCGAACACCCACCCGCCCCCCTTATCTCCGCCCCTATCCAGAGTGGAAGATGGAAGAAGAGATTGAAACAGCAGTAGTACAGGGGATCAACTATGACGAATGATAGTCTGGCTTCATCGTTACTCACCACTGACATTATTCAATCGACGGCAGAGTGGAAGATGGAAGAAGAGATTGAAACAGAGGAAAATGTGTTTAGTGAGAAAGGTGAGATGATTGCCGGTTTTATTGGAGTAGTTTGTATCCTAGGTTTATATCTGTAACTTGTTTTCTGGTAATAGTATGTAATCTAGGCACTCTGTAATAGATTAGTAAACCAGACCGGTTCTGGTTTATGTCTTAACACAGAACCGGCCCGCATGCTGTTAGCCGAGGATATAGCTTAGGGTTTATCTCTCTCCTCCCACTTACTCTCTTACTCACTGTCTTTTTTTCTCCTTGCTCTATCTCGAGCTTCTGTAATACTCGATCAAGAATGATCTTCACTCTGAATAAAGAAGTTTAGTTTGTTACTTGTGTTTTGGATCGACGTTGTCATGGTATCAGAGCACGGGATTGCTTTCTCGTGAACAATGAGCGGAAAAGGAATCGAAGAAGACCCAGAAGTCGATCCGCAAAACAACAAGAACGATCAAAGTGGAAAAGGGAAAATGGGAAGCACCACGACGGTGATTGATCAAGGAGACCCCCTGTATGTCCATGCCACCGAGCAACCTGGACAACCGTTGACGGCCAAATTTACCGGTGAAGGTTTCCAGAACTGGAAATGGGGGATGCGACGCGCACTGCGGGCGAAAAAACAAACTGGGCTTCGTGGAAGGAACCGTGAAATGCCCAGGCAAAGAAGACCCAACCCGTTTAGCCGCGTGGGAAAGAGCGAGCTCCCTCGTGAGTTCATGGATAATTTCTTCGCTTGCACCAAACATAGGGCGCAGCATTCAATACACCGACGATCCAGAAGAGATTTGGCGATGGCTTTGCAAGAGGTTCGAAAAAAGAAACCTAACTACGATCCACAACATCAAGATTCAAATGTCGAATCTGAAGCAAGAAGACGAGACTGTCAACGACTATTTCATGCGACTGCGTGAAGCCTGGGCTGAATACGATCTCGCTCTTCCCGCTGAAGTCTGTACATGTTGCGGATCATGCAAGGCAAAGGAAAACCAGAGGAAACGTAGAGAAGAGGAAGAGTTGGTTCAATTCCTAATGGGACTTAACAGAAGTTATACCCATCTGCGTGGCCAAATCTTTGCCATGAAAGAAGTACCAACCTTGGAGGAAGCGTTTGCTTTGGTGATCCAAGAAGAGCAACAGCGGGTGTCTCCGGAATCAAGGAACCAAGATGAACAATCTGTAGCATTATATTCGAAAGGGAGTAGTCAAGCTACAAACCAAGGCAAATCCAGACAGAGCTTCACAACCGGAAACCCTAGAAACACCGACAAAAAGGCGACGAACAAATATGGGAGCCCCAGTAAGAAGGAACTCCCCAAGTGTGTGAACTGTGGAAAGATAGGTCATTCAAAGTCAGAATGCTGGTGGATAATCGGGTTTCCTGGGGACGAAGGCAAGAAGAATAAAGAAGCACGCGTTGGGTCAGCTATTGAGGATCAAAGAGATGATGTGCAACAGAAGATCCAACCAAAGACTCAAGCCGACATCACTTCTCCAGTTCGAGGCTTTAGTTCAGAACAACTGGAGCAACTGGTCCACTACCTACAACAGCAGAAAGTTACCAACAATCAAACTGATTTTGGTAACTTCTCAGGTATATCTCAAACCCGTATAAATTTAATGCCATGCTTAATGTCTGAAACAGATCATGTGCTAGAAAAACTTAGAAACTCATGGATTCTTGACTCGGGAGCAACAGAACACGTTAGTGGGAATAAGTCATTGCTTTCTGTTTTTAAAATGCTAAAAACAACCAGAGAAATAACTCTCCCTGATGGTCACAAGAAAATGGTTGAAACTACTGCTGATTTTGTTGTGAATGGTGTGAAGTGTTTGGAGAAGATTATGTATGTGCCATCTTTTAAATTTAATCTTGTCTCTTTGAACAGATTAATAGAATTCTTGAATGTTACAATAGTATTTGGTGCAAACTTCTGTTCTGTGCAGGATTCTGATGATCATTTCCTTCAAAGGACTGGGGAACAAATATCTGGCCTTTATTTTCTTGATGTAAATGCTTTGAGAAATTTTGTGATTAGGAAAAGTAATTCTACTGTAATTCGTGTGAATGCCTGTATAGAGACTGATGTGTCTAGAAAACTGTGGTTATGGCACAATAGGCTAGGACACATTCCTCTGAAAAAAATGTGTAAGATCTCAAACTTACCTATCCAGAGAATCTCAGATAGCAACTTAAACACTTTTCCTTGCACTGTTTGTTTTAAGGCCAAATGCAAAAGGTCCAAGTTTCCCATATCCTCCATTAAAACATCTGAACCCTTTGAAATGATTCATTTAGATATATGTGGTCCCATGAGGACACCAACAGAAGGGGGACACAAATATTTCCTTACCATTGTAGATGACTTTACTAGAGGAACCTGGGTAAAGTTGTTGAAACAGAAATCTGAGGGAATACAAGAAATTAAGAACTTCATAATTCTTATTGAAAGACAAATGAATAAACACGTGAAAATTGTGAGAAGTGACAATGCCAAGGAACTAGGCAAGTCACTAGAAGGAGTGGAGTTCTTCATTAAGAGGGGCATTGTTCACCAGACTAGTTGTCCATATACTCCTCAGCAAAATGGAGTAGTGGAAAGGAAGCAAGGTCACATAATGGAGGTTGCTAGGGCTCTTCTGTTTCAGTCAGGTGTAGATAAAATCTTTTGGGGTTACTGTGTAGAACAGGCTACATACATAATAAACAGAATACCTAGCAAAGCCATAAACAACCTCACTCCTTTTGAAAAACTATACAATGCCAAACCAGATTATAATAACCTGAGGAATTTTGGCTGCCTTTGCTACATCACCAACATAAATCCTAATAAAGGCAAGCTTGATTCTAGAGCTATTCCCTGTGTTTACCTAGGAGATTGCAAAAACACAAAGGGTGTTAAAGTTATTTCCCTAGAAGACAACACCATCAAAATCAGTAGAGACATAACTCTATTTGAACATGTTTATCCCCTAAAGGAAACAGAATGGAAGGAAACTCTCAGAAATAAACAGGAAAATAGCCTAGAAGAAAATGATCCATCCTTTCCTCTTCCTAGCTACTGTTCAGAAGATGATGATCCCATAATTGACTATACTGAAAACGAAATGGAAAAACCTGAAGACAGCCAAACTGTCCCTAGTGATCAACCTCTGCAGGAAGAACCTCAACCCACCACAGAAACCACCCTTAGGAGGTCCACCAGAATACACAAAGCCCCCATCAGATTTGATGATTACATATGCTCATTAGCCTTAGACAACAAAGATCTTTTCTCCTCCATCTTAGCTGAAAGATTAACTCAAGGAAATCCAAACAATTATGACCATTCTGCACTGGAAACTCTTATAGAATACACACCAAAACACACTATCTTTTCTTTCTCCCTCCACCAAAATGCCAGCAATTTCCTTGACAGATTAGACAGCTTAAATGAACCCAAAGATTACAAAAGTGCCAGCAAATTTCCTAGATGGCTTCAAGCCATGAATGATGAGTTTGAAGCATTAAAGATGAATAAAACTTGGACTATTGTAGATCTTCCAAAAGGGAAAAAACCCATTAGTTGCAAATGGGTTTATAAAACCAAACTTAAGGCTGATGGCAGCCTTGAAAGGTTCAAGGCAAGGTTAGTTGTGAGGGGATTCACCCAAAGACATGGGCTGGACTATGAAGAGACTTTTTCACCTGTTGTAAAACACACAACCCTTAGAGCTCTTATAATAACAACCATCAAAAAAGGGTGGATCTTGGACCAGCTGGATGTTAATAATGCATTCCTTCATGGAGATCTCCATGAAGAAGTGTACATGAACATTCCAGAAGGGCTTACTGTCCATGGAACAGGAAAGGCATGCAGACTGCATAAGTCCATTTATGGCTTAAAAGAAGCCTCACGGCAGTGGTATGAAAGACTAGGAAAATTCTTGCAGAAACTTGGTTTCAGTCACTCAAAAAATGACTATTCCTTGTTTATAAAAACCAACAACAACAAGATAACCCTTCTAGGTATTTATGTTGATGACATGTTAGTGGTGGGAAATGACACTAATGAAATAAAGTTTTTAAAAGCCCGCCTCAACAAAGAATTCAGAATCAAAGACCTAGGAAGACTGAATTACTTCCTAGGTATGGAATTCATTGAAACAGACCATGGGCTAATAATGTCCCAACATAAGTATGCAACACAAACTGTAGCAGACTTTGACATGAAAAATGCAAAAACAGTAGCCTCCCCTCTGCCAATGAATTTAAAACTGTATCCTGACACAGGCACAAAATTAGAGAACCCTACTGTCTACAGATGTTTAGTTGGGAAACTGAATTATCTTACTAATACACGACCAGATATAGCACATGCTGTGCAATATTTGAGTCAGTTCTTACAGTTTCCCACCAATGAACATTTAAAGGCTGCTTATCACACACTTCGATATATTAAGGGAACAACAGGTTTCGGTTTATTTTTCAACAACAAAAATGATTTTGACTTGATTGCCTACTGCGATTCAGATTGGGCTTCATGCCCAATCACCCGCAAATCTGTATCTGGTTACTGTTGGGTAAAAACCTAACGGCAAGTATACCGGTCGATTATAGCAAGTTTTTCCAAGAAGTGTCCCTCTAGGTTATCGAATCCAAGGGAGGCAGCGTTTTAGTTTAATTGATATTTAAGAACAAAATAAAATAACTCAAGTAACAGGGGGGTTTTGTTTGTTTGGATTACTAAAGTATAAAACAAGAATGTAAATATGAGCAAAGGTAATAAATGCAAGACAGTGGATAAAATAATAATGTTTTTGGTTTAATAAACAAGGGAAATTCCGGTTTACTAATCCTCCAAATTCTTCGGTTCCTTTCTCAGTGTGTTTACCAAAATTCAGATTAAAATCCTAGATCAGAAATATTCCACTTTCGGTCTCCCGCTCGGTGGAATCTAATTAACAACTAATAAATTTTAACTCTCGTTACAAATTTACTAATTGTTAACAGCTTTAAGAATAATCCAGTTTAATGATCAGTTAATATCCTAGAGGAATTACCATCTCTAAATTAACTAGTACTGTTCTTGTTGTCTATTATCTACCGCAGTTCTCACTTATAAGCAGATAAACAGGTAAAATCAAGTAACTGGCCAAATCACAAGATTTATAAAAATAAGTAAGAAACAATACTTTAATCTATAAAATGGTAAATCAAACAGATACTGGAACCTTGAATTTGGATTACATAGCAAACCGAAATTTATAAAAACTACTCAGCCATTGAAATGAAAATACTGTAAAAATATGTAAATAACATTAAAGAAGAAAAGAAGAAGAAACTCTGTTTTAAGGCTCTTTGATGGAGTCTCTGTGCACAACCAGCAGTTTCCTCTACTCAATCTCCAGATGATGGTGAAGTCTCCAGCTGCTTGTGTATCCCAGATTTTGTGTATGTGTGGTGTTATGAGATGAAAGGTATAAATGGAACGTGGTTTATGAAAATGGAAATGGATGGAGGAGTGTAATGGTGTATGGAAGGGAAGAGATATCCGATGGATATTGTGTGTCCTGCATGAATCAGATTGAGTTCTATTTATAGAACTCAGTACGTAGCAGGTGGTGGACAGGAATACTGGAATTGTGAGTGGAAAGGTGAATGATGAGCTGAATTTAGGGAGGTGATTAGATTAGTGGAGTTTAGGAGATGAAAGTAGTCGCAGTGGAGGGCTGGTCTGGAAAGGGAATACGGAGGTATAATGGAGATATGGGGGGCGGTGCAGTTTAATATGTAGCGAATAATTCTCTACTTTTCAAATTCGCGCGTTCTGTAGCGCTTTCAGCAGTGTGGTCCGGGACTTAAGTCTTGTGTGAAGTCCCGGACCATATCATTGAAATAGGTCAAGAATTTGCTCTGGTTTGTGGTCCGGGACTTAGGGTTTGTATAAAGTCCCGGACCATGGTGTTAAAACAGGTCGAGAATCCCTTCATTGTGTGGTCCGGGACTTAAGTTGTGTATAAAGTCCCGGACCATGTCTGAATATGGTTCGAGAATTGATTGATATTGTGGTCCGGGACTTACCTCCAGCATCATGTCCCGGACCATGCCTGATTTTCGGTCGAGATTTGAGTTACAATGTGGTCCGGGACTTAGCTCCAGTATCAAGTCCCGGACCGTGCTTGAATTTAATTCGAGAGTTGTTGTCTTTGACTCAAATCAGCTTGTTTGATTTTCCATGCGTTTCAACAATGATACGAACATGTTTCTTTTGAGATCAAATACCTGAAAAAGCACACAAAAACCATAAAAGAAGACAGTTGCAACAAGAAACATAAAAACACTTAAAAGACAGGAATTTAGCAGTAAATGATAACAAATTGGGTCTCAAAGGACCATGCAGAAATAGGTAAATTCCTGACTTATCAACATCCCCACACTTAACCTTTGCTTGTCCTCAAGCAATTACTGCAATCAAAATGTACCAGATTTTCAAAAACGGGGATTTATCAGGTCAGGAAAATGTTCAAGGAAATCTAATGCTGAAAAACAATCATAAGAGACATTGACTAGTACTGCAAGTTTTCTTAAACAGTGAAGCTAGAGTGTTTGCCAAATGCATGAGACTATCATCAACTATCTAATCCAAACTTTACTCAGGGCTCTACTTTCCATTTGCTTTCCACAATTCATTGGACGACAAGGGGCAAGAAGTAATGTCATATTCCACATTACCTTTCATTGCCACAAACTCATAATCAAGGAAGAATGTGCAATAAACTGTTTAGTCATGAAAGAACTTTCCTTCCAATTTTTCTGAGTAAGCATTATTCATTTCATCCCCTCAGACTTTTTCTCCCCATCCTTGTAGCGGTGTTGGGCCTTCTATCCCAGATCAGATGATCTTAGGTAGATGAGTGATGAGGCACTCCAAGGGCTTAATTACCGAATGGGAGAGGCCTGTTCCGGTTCAGAGTAGATTAGAGGAGTACCTTGCCTTTGTCCTTTCCTTCCATTCATTCCAAACTTTCCAAAAGCCCCAAGTTAGTTCAAACAAAATAGTCACAAAATGGTCTCACCTTTTATTGAAGGAAATAGATGCAAGTTTTAATCAAAACCGACAATCCAAGCAGTATAACCAAAGTTCTTATGACCGAAATTTCAGATTAAATCTCAGAAATGTTCGCTACTTGTATGTTATTCCCGACTGATGCATCTTACCACAGCTGAAAACCAAGTATGTCGAATTAAAAAATTTTGTGGAGGGTCATCAAAGGTTAGTGAAGGGAGAATAAGTATTGTCAGGAGCCACAGAAAACAAACAAATAGACTTGCAACCCCCTTACTACCTCCCCACACTTTGAAAATTGCAATGTCCTCATTGCTACTAGAACGGGATTATAGTGCAAAAGAAAGAATAGGACTCCCCTGAATAATCGGTGAAGATGATGTCCCCACACTTATGAAAAGGAACGGGAGACTGGAGGAAGGTTGTGGAAGTTTCGGCAGAGTCTCCTTTGTTTTCTTTCGATATCGCACACAAGAATGGCAGTCCTGTTGGAATATCACAAAGCAGCAGACAGCGTGTTGCAACAAAAGAGAGTACGCATAACCAAATGTTCGGGAATAACCAAAGTATCCCATCAAAACAATCCAAATAGAAAAATAAAGGTACTAGAAGTAGCAACCTACAAATCTAAAAGACATCAAAATATCGCAAATGTCAAAGTCAGATGAAAATCCAAAAGTGCAATAAAAGATAGATGGGCTGATGTAGGATGGAGTATAAACCAACCCATGTGCTACCGCCGGGGCATGCGCCAGGACTCCAACTGTGTAAATCGCTCATCATACTCACGGAATCGGGCCTCCTGACGAGCCTCATACTCAGCCTGACGGGTCTCCTGACGAGCCGCGTACTCAGCAAACTGAGCATCCCGTCTAGCCTCATAGTCAGTCTGACGGGTCTCTAAACTTAGTCTCTGACATCCACAACGACTCGTAAACCGTCGAAGTAAGCTGTAGCAGTCCCCCTCCAGGCTCTAAACTCATGGAGCAACGCATCGTAGCCCGGGGCCAGACCATCAGGCATCGGGAAGTCCGGGAGCTCACCACCAGCAGCAGCAGCAGCGGCCTCGGCCTCATCAGCAACCTCAGCCTCATCAGCAGCTTCAGCAACTCGGGGAGTGCGTGCAGCGCGTCGGCGCTTCACCCACTGCCCGTCGATCTTCTCCCACTAGAAGAATCTCATCATGGTCATATCGAGAGTAGATCGAGGGTGCTGAGGCTCCTCATCAGACACATCCACCCCCTTTTCAGCAAGTAACGAGTGTAGGAGGTGTGGGAATGGAAGAGAGGCGGAGTGATCGGTCTGAACTACCCTGAGCATGGAGTTAAAGATAACATGATGCAAACCGGGAGGGACCCCTGTGGCGGCATAGGCGTCGTCAAGGATGTAGCGCATAAGCCAGCAGTCATGCATATTCAGATCAGCGCACTCCCAGGGGCAAACATTATACATCAATATCCCTAAAATCAATCGCTCTCTTGGGGTCGGGAGCTTATCCCCCGTGACAACCTGCTTATCCCGGTTATTTCGACGCTGGCGGTTTTGAACATCTGGGTCATGGACAATCAAGTTTATATAGTGCTCCTTAGCCTGTCTGGTCAATACTGGAGATTCGCCCTATTCCTGCAGTGGGAACCCGAACAGCAACGGGCAATCCAAACAACGCCTAATGCTAGCAGGAGTCACAGAAATATTCACCCCTTTAACCACAGAATTGATGGTATCCCCATCATCATTTATCGACGCATTAGCATAAAAAATTTGATCAATCTCGGGTAGAATCTCCCACCTCGATTCAGCAGACAAACCCAACGTCGTGCACGAAACAGTGTTTCCAGATCAAATTCAGCAATTAAGGTTGGACACACTGACCTTTCAGGTAGTATTTTCCTTTCACGAGCATGGTACCAGTTTTTAGCGGCTTCGTTGATGAAGTCGGAATCAACTGTCTCCCGAACCCGAAGTGGAGCTGCATCGGGTGATGGTGGTGCAGCGGTGGATGAAGATGCGCCGGCGGTGTTGCGTCTAGCTCGTTTGGGTGCCATGGAGAATTGTGGATATTTGGAAATGTGTGGCGGTGGTGTTTGGTACGGGTAAATGTGGTGAATTGGCGCAACAGGAGCGGGTGGTGGTGTGTGACTTTGATGGGCGAATTCGAACGGGAGAGGGGCGCGTTGTGTGTGAAATTTTGGAGCGATGGGGGTGGAGCAGGCGAGAACGGTAGTGGGCTGGGTTCGGGGCAGTGGGCTGCGGTGGGTGGTCGTGGCGATTTCGGGAGGTGGCTGGTGATGAGAATGGCGAAAGCGAGAGAGGGCGAGGGAGTGTGTGCGACTGGATGGAGACGGAGAGCGACAGAGTGAGAGTGGAGGGAATGGCGGTGTAGAGTGAGGCAAACGTAAGAGAGGGGGTGGCGAGGGTGAAATCGGGGCGGAGACGACGGCTAGGGTTGTGGTGGTGGTTTGTTTGGAGGCTGGGTGGAGATTGGGGTGGCGAAATCGGAAGCGAGAGCGAGAGAGAGAACGACTGGGTGAATCGTGGTCGGTGGTTAGGGATTTCAGAAGTGGGTGAAGATAGAAGACGACCGTGGTTTGTTTTTATTTTTTTTTAAGGTGTGTTGGTCCGGGACTTAGGGGTCGTATAAGGTCCCGGACCGATATATCCAAATGGGTCGAGAGTCGCTGAGGTGCTGGGTCCGGGACTTAAGAATTGCATAAGGTCCCGGACCATATATTGATTTCTGTTCGAGGATTTTCACCAGTTCCGGTCCGGGACTTAAGATATGCAGAATGTCCCGGACCACCCCATGAATTATGTTCGAGAGTTCTCTATTCCACTGGTCCGGGACTTAAGATATGGTTGAAGTCCCGGACCACCCTGTTTTGTCCACCGAAGGATTGTCTTCTAATACTCTGTTTCTCATCCTTCATCAATCCTACACTTTGACAACAAACAACGAAAGAAAATAGCTAACAAAGGAATTAGCACACGTAAAAACATGAATTAAAATGAAAATCAAGAAGATAGAAGAAAGGAGATTGGGTTGCCTCCCAATGAGCTGCCCGTCTTTTCGGTCTTTGGCTAGACCGTGTAATTGTAAGATCAGATGGAGGATCATGCACCGTGATCACTGAATGGACTTCGGCGGTGTCACCACTGAGATAGTGTTTCAACTGAGACCCGTTTACTTTGAAAGTCTCCCCTTCCGCATTGATTAAACCTATGGCTCCATAAGGCGAGACACTTGTTATTGTGAACGGTCCAGACCAGCGAGATTTCAACTTTCCCGGGAATAATTTCAGCGGGAGTTGAATAGAAGCACCTTATCTCCAACGTGAAACTCACGCTTGACCAAAAGCTTGTCATGCCACCTTTTTGTCTTTTCCTTATAGATTTAGCATTTTCATATGCTTCCTCTCTAAATTCCTCCAAATTGCACAACTGCATCTTGCGCTTCTCACCAGCCTTTTGTAATCAAAATTTAATGCTTTGATGGCCCAAAAAGACTTATGCTCCAATTCTACAGGCAATGACATGCCTTGCCATATACCAATTTGTACGGAGACATACCTAAGGGTGTTTTAAAGGCAGTGCGATATGCCCACAAGGCATCATCTAGCTTGAGTGACCAATCACGCCTAGAGGATGTGACAGATTTCTGAAGGATCCACTTGATTTCTCTGTTTGTAATCTCGGCTTGCCCGTTTGTTGTGGATGATATGGTAGGGAAACCTTGTGCCGTACGCCATACTTCTGTAGGAGAGCTTCAAACTGTTTGTTGCAGAAATGGGTACCTCCATCACTAATGATTGCTCGCGGAACACCAAAACAAGTGAATATATTCCGCTTCAAAAATTTCAGCACTACTTTTGCATCATTAGTTGGTGCTGCTATTGCTTCAGCCCATTTTGTAACGTAGTCTACTCCTACCAAGATGTAGAGGTTACCTTGTGATGATGGAAATGGTCCCATGAAGTCGATACCCCAAAGGTCGAATGGTTCAACTTCCAATATAGAATTCAAGGGCATCTCATGGCGTCTAGATAGGTTCCCCTGTCTTTGGCACTGGTCACATGTGGATACAAACTGATAGCAGTCTTTGTTCAAGGTCTTCCAAAAGAAACCTGCTTCCAAAACCTTTGCTGCTGTCCGAGCAGGACCGAAATGACCTCCTGCCTCTCTTGAGTGACAATGATCAAGGATATCTTTATTTCAGTATCAGGGACACATCTTCGAATCATCCCATCCGCACAAACCTTGAAAAGAAATGGATCATCCCAACGGTAGTGCTTAACAGTGGAGAAGAACTTCTTCCTCTGCTGATATGTCAATGCTGGGGGTACTATCTGTTTTGCAAGATAGTTTGCAATATCTGCATACCAAGGATCTCCAGTGGACCAACTTTGAACACATGCTCATCTGGGAAGAACTCGTTAATTGGTATACCATCATCATCAGCATATGTAATCCGAGATAAGTGATCAGCCACTCCATTCTGTACTCCGGGTTTGTCCTTTATCTCTATATCAAACTCCTGAAGGAGTAGGATCCATCGAATCAGCCTCGGTTTTGCTTCCGCCTTTTTGAATAAATGTCGGAGGGCGGAATGATCTGTATGGACTATGACTTTACTCCCAATGATGTATGATCTGAATTTGTCGCATGCAAAGACGATGGCTAACAGCTCCTTTTCTGTTGTTGCATAATTTTTTTGTGCATCATTAAGTGTCTTACTTGCATAGTAGACTACCTTCAGCATTTTGTCATGTCTTTGCCCCAGAACTGCTCCCATGGCGAAATCGCTAGCGTCACACATGATCTCGAATGGTAGAGACCAATCAGGTGCAACAACAACCGGTGCAGATATTAGCTTTTCCTTGATGATGGTAAATGCCTCAAGACATTCTTTAGTGAAGTGAATTTCACGTCCTTGGCCAGCAAGTCACACAACGGCTTGGATATCTTTGAAAAATCTTTAATGAACCGTCGGTAGAAGCCCGCATGACCTAGGAAACTTCTCACATCTTTTACTGAAGCTGGTGGTGGTAACTTATCGATCACTTCCACCTTAGCCCTGTCCACCTCAATACCTTTGCTAGAGATCTTGTGTCCCAGCACAATGCCCTCTTGCACCATGAAGTGGCATTTTTCCCAGTTTAGGACTAGATTGGTTTCTCTGCACCTGGCTAAGATATGATCCAAATTTTCCAAACAAGAGTCAAAAGTTAGTCCAAAAACTGAAAAATCATCCATGAATACCTCGATGCATTTTTCAATGTAGTCGGAAAATATGGCTGTCATGCAGCGCTGGAAGGTAGCTGGAGCGTTACATAAACCGAAGGGCATGCGTCGGTAAGCATAAGTGCCATATGGGCATGTGAAAGTTGTTTTCTCTTGGTCCTCTTCAGCAATAGGTATCTGAAAATACCCAGAGTAACCATCCAAGAAACAGTAATATTTATGTCCTGCAAGTCTCTCCAACATTTGATCAATGAAAGGAAGAGGGAAATGATCTTTTCTGGTTGCAGCATTCAACTTTCGATAGTCAATGCACACTCTGTGCCCTGTAATAGTCTTTGAGGAACTAACTCACCTTTATCATTGGGAATTACAGTAAATCCCCCTTTCTTGGGCACTACTTGTGTAGGGCTACCCATTCACTATCAGAAATTGCATAAATAATACCTGCATCGAGAAGCTTAATGACTTCCTTCTTTACCACCTCCTTCATGTTTGGGTTCAATCTTCTCTGGGGTTGAACTAGTGGTTTATAGTTTTCTTCAAGAAAGATGCGGTGTGTACAAAAGTGAGGAGCTATCCCCTGGATATCAGCGATTGACCAACCTATCGCCTTCTTGTTCTTCCTAAGCACCTGCATTAGTTGTTCCTCCTGTTCATCAGTTAGTTCTGCAGAGATAATGACAGGCAAACTAGAGGGTTCAATTAAGAAAACATATTTTAAATGGCTGGGGAGAGGTTTCAGCTCCAAGGATGGTGGTTCTTTGATAGAGGGAATCAACTCCTGAGCTTCCCTCTCCAGCTTTTCACATTCTATCATGGGACCTTTTCGATATCGTCCTCCTGCTGACAATTGGAATGCCACAGCAGAGACTTCCGGATCATCATGAATTCCATCTATGGATTCCACTAAGCATTTCTCTAACTCATCAATGTCGGCAGGGCTAAATACATAATCCTGCATCAGAGAGTCAATAGATTCCAAACTAAAACAAGCATGTACATCAGATGGGTGTTTCGTAACCTTTGACATGTCAAAAACAAGCTGTTCATCATGCATTCTCAATATTATCTTACCACCCTCAACATCAATGAGGGTCCTAGCTGTTCGCATGAAAGGGCGGCCAAGAATTAGTGGTACTTCTTTGTCTTCCTCCATATCTAGAATTACAAAATCAGCGGGAAAAACAAAAGTGCCAACAGAAACAACCAAATCTCTAACTACACCCTTTGGAAAGATAATGGATCTATCTGCTAATTGTAAGGTAATGCGAGTAGGGTTACACTCTCCTAATCCAAGCTTAAGATACATGGATAAAGGCATCAAATTAATGCTAGCTCCCAAGTCACAGAGACCCTTACCACAATCGACATTACCTATTGAGCATGGGATGATTGGTAAGCCGGGATCATCGAGCTTTGGTGGAAGGTTCTTGCTAAGCACTGCTGAAACTTTTTCTGTCAATTGTACCGTCTCCTTCTCAACTAATGACCTTCTATTTGATAGTATGTCTTTCAAGAACTTCGCATAGATAGGCATCTGTGTCAAAGCATCTGAAAAGGGAATATTAATTGTTAGTTTCTTAAAAATGCTAAGGAACTTACCAAACTGCTCGTCGAGGTCTCTCTTTTTCAATCGATTTGGGAATGGCACTGGGAGCTCAGGGACCGCCCGTCGTGATGGTCTAGAAGATTGCGCAGCTTCACCAGTCAGCTCACCATCTTTCTGTGTACTGATATCAACTGGAGTATTTTCTGACACCGGTCCTTCAATGATCTCTACCTCTTGACTAACAACTTTGTCTTTTTTAGCTGGAGTCTTCTCAGCTTCAGGGATCGAAGGATCAAGCTGCTTACCACTCCTCAAAGTCACTGCTTTAGCGTATTCGCGGGGATTTTTCTCTGGCTGGCTAGGTAGAGCCCCTGCAGGTCTATCAGAAAGTTTTTCACTTAGTTGGGCAATCTGAGTCTCAAGATGTTTGTTGAAGGCTTTCTGCTCCAAGATGAATGTCTTGTTCTCATGGTTGGTGTTCTCTTGCTGTTCGAGTTTCCTATTGGTCGACAGGATAAACTCTCGCATCATATCCTCCAAACCTGAACTCACACCAGCTGGCTGTTTCTGTGACTGCTGACTGCTGGCATTTGCTGATTTGTTGGGGTCTTTGAAAATGCTGAGTGTTCTGCTGTGGAGGCCTCTGACTGTAGTTGTTTCCCTGGAACCTCTGCTGCTGATATCCTTGATTGTTTGGTTGTTGTAGAAATTCCCTTGCCTGTTCCCAGATAGTTACCTCTTCATTTTGCTGAGAAGTACACTGGCACATGTTGGAACTTCTACCACAATACTCACACTGTGGGAAAGACTCGGTCACAACAGCAGCGCTTGATTGAGGGTTCATCATTGCACACATCTTTTCAAATTGTTTAGACATTGCTTCCATCTTGGCAACCAGAAAAGTATTCAAATCTACTTCATAGACTCCAGCAGTTTTCTTTGGTGCAGCTTCTCCGGTTCTCGCACCTCCCCACTGGTTGGAAGCATTGGCGATGGTCTCCAGTAATTCCTTAATTCTAGCTATTGGTAGCTTCATGAGGCTTCCTCCTGCACAAGTGTCTACCAACAAACGACTTGAATGATCTAAATCTTTGTAAAAGGACTGTAAAATTACCTCCTCTCCCAAGCCATGGTGTGGTACTCTGCGCACAATCCCTTTGAAACGCTCCCACGCCTCAGATAATGTCTCACCAGTGAACTGCTTAAAATTGGTAATCCTCCTCTCATAATCAGCATCCGAGAAGGAGGGAAATATTTTGCCAGAAATGCATTTGCTAACTCTGTCCAGGTAGTGATACTTGGGTGTCAATGAGTTTAGCCATTCTGCAGCTCTGTCTCTTAAGGAGAATGGGAAGAGAGTCAATCTAGCAACTTCTTGTGAAGCTGATGTAGAACAAGCTCCTACCAATCTCAGGAAAGTGGTGAGATGGACATTGGGATCTTCGGTGATTGTTCCGCTGAATTGAGGTGCATTCATGACCATAGTAACATAGTGTGTTTTGAACTGCCAATGCTCCCCTGCTGGTAACGCAGGAATTACTATTGATGAGACAAGCCCTTCAACGCTTGGGCGGGTGTAATCCCTCATGTGCCTCTCCGGATTCTCCATATTGGTTCCTGAGGGGTTGTTTAGAATTTCTTCTTCAACAATTCCTTCTGTTGGTGAATCTTTTAGGAACACCTCCTGCTCAATTGGAGGATCCAGCACTAACCTCTTCCGAATTCTTCTTGTTACTCTGTCGATCTCTGGTTCGATTTTGAATTCAGGTTTTCCTTCAGAATGAGTTTTAACCATAAACCAAGATCAGATGACTAACAGTAATGTAGTTGTAATAGAACAAAATAAAATGAGACAAAACTAAAGGGGACAAAAATAAAACAAAATTAAATAAGATCAAAAATAAAAACCAAACTAAGCAACCGTGCCTCCCCGGCAACGGTGCCATAAACTTGTTGGGTAAAAACCTAACGGCAAGTATACCGGTCGATTATAACAAGTTTTTCCTAGAAGTGTCCCTCCAGGTTATCGAATCCAAGGGAGGCAGCGTTTTAGTTTAATTGATATTTAAGAACAAAATAAAATAACTCAAGTAACAGGGGGGTTTTGTTTGTTTGGATTACTAAAGTATAAAACAAGAATGTAAATATGAGCAAAGGTAATAAATGCAAGACAGTGGATAAAATAATAATGTTTTTGGTTTAATAAACAAGGGAAATTCCGGTTTACTACTCCTCCAAATTCTTCGGTTCCTTTCTCAGTGTGTTTACAAAAATTCAGATTAAAATCCTAGATCATAAATATTCCACGTTCGGTCTCCCGCTCGGTGGAATCTAATTAACAACTAATAAATTTTAACTCTCGTTACAAATTACTAATTGCTAACAGCTTTAAGAATAATCCAGTTTAATGATCAGTTAATATCCTAGAGGAATTACCATCTCTAAATTAACTGGTACTGTTCCTGTTGTCTATTATCTACCGCAGTTCTCACTTATAAGCAGATAAACAGGTAAAATCAAGTAACTGGCCAAATCACAAGATTTATAAAAATAAGTAAGGAACAATACTTTAATCTATAAAATGGTAAATCACACAGATACTGGAACCTTGAATTTGGATTACATAGCAAACCGAAATTTATAAAAACTACTCAGCCATTGAAATGAAAATACTGTAAAAATATGTAAATAACATTAAAGAAGAAAATAAGAAGAAACTCTGTTTTAAGGCTCTTTGATGGAGTCTCTGTGCACAACCAGCAGTTTCCTCTACTCAATCTCCAGATGATGGTGAAGTCTCCAGCTACTTGTGTATCCCAGATTTTGTGTATGTGTGGTGTTATGATGAAAGGTATAAATGGAACGTGGTTTATGAAAATGGAAATGGATGGAGGAGTGTAATGGTGTATGGAAGGGAAGAGATATCCGATGGATATTGTGTGTCCTGCATGAATCAGATTGAGTTCTATTTATAGAACTCAGTACGTAGCAGGTGGTGGACAGGAATACTGGAATTGTGAGTGGAAAGGTGAATGATGAGCTGAATTTAGGGAGGTGATTAGATTAGTGGAGTTTAGGAGATGAAAGTAGTCGCAGTGGAGGGTTGGTCTGGAAACGGAATACGGAGGTATAATGGAGATATGGGGCGGTGCAGTTTAATATGTAGCGAATAATTCTCTACTTTTCAAATTCGTGCGTTCTGTAGCGCTTTCAGCAGTGTGGTCCGGGACTTAAGTCTTGTATGAAGTCCCGGACCGTATCATTGAAATAGGTCGAGAATTTGCTCTGGTTTGTGGTCCGGGACTTAGGGTTTGTATAAAGTCCCGGACCATGGTGTTTAAAACAGGTCGAGAATCCCTTCATTGTGTGGTTCGGGACTTAAGTTGTTATAAAGTCCCGGACATGTCTGAATATGGTTCGAGAATTGATTGATATTGTGGTCCGGGACTTACCTCCAGCATCATGTCCCGGACCATGCCTGATTTTCGGTCGAGATTTGAGTTACAATGTGGTCCGGGACTTAGCTCCAGTATCAAGTCCCGGACCGTGCTTGAATTTAATTCGAGAGTTGTTGTCTTTGACTCAAATCAGCTTGTTTGATTTTCCATGTGTTTCAACAATGATACGAACATGTTTCTTTTGAGATCAAATACCTGAAAAAGCACACAAAAACCATAAAAGAAGACAGTTGCAACAGGAAACATAAAAACACTTAAAAGACAGGAATTTAGCAGTAAATGATAACTAATTGGGTCTCAAAGGACCATGCAGAAATAGGTAAATTCCTGACTTATCAGTTACTACATTTTATTGGGTGGCTCTCCTCTGAGTTGGAAATCAAAGAAACAGGTATCAGTCTCATTGTCTTCTGCTGAAGCAGAATATAGGGCAATGAGACAGGTGACCAGTGAACTCAGCTAGTTGAGCCGATTACTCCATGAGATTGGTTTGCGTGACATCACTCCCATTCCCTTAAACTGTGATAATCTTGCTACAGTTCATATTGCAAAGAACCCAGTTTCTCATGAACGCACAAAGCACATCGAACTCGATTGTCACTTTGTGCGAGAGAAACTGGAAGAAGGGCTGATACAGGTCAAGCACGTTTCCAGTGCACATCAACTCGCTGATGTGATGACAAAGACGCTGACAGGTAAAAACTACAAGAATTTGTTTGAATCTATTAGATTGCAGGCACATGATGATCACGGCTGATGCAATGCTGGACACAAAAGACACAATTCCCTGCAGTACGAATTGTACTTTTGAGGGGGGGTATTGGAGTAGTTTGTATCCTAGGTTTATATCTGTAACTTGTTTTCTGGTAATAGTATGTAATCTAGGCCCTCTGTAATAGATTAGTAAACCAGACCGGTTCTGGTTTATGTCTTAACACAGAACCGGCCCGCATGCTGTTAGCCAAGGATATAGCTTAGGGTTTATCTCTCTCCTCCCACTTACTCTCTTACTCACTGTCTTTCTTTCTCCTTGCTCTATCTCGAGCTTCTGTAATACTCGATCAAGAATGATCTTCACTCTGAATAAAGAAGTTTAGTTTGTTATTTGTGTTTTGGATCGACGTTGTCAGGTTTTGAGGATGATGTTACTGATTTCCTACCGGGGTTTATGGATTTTGTTGATGATATGGATGTTGGAGATGGGAATTTTGACAAGTTAATTTTCTAGCGATGAGTGGTGTACATACTAGTGTAGCAAATAGCGGTTGTGATTAATAGTGGAGTTCCTGCTAACGCCGCTAGCTAGCTGCCGACGGAAGTTGACCTTTTTTATTCGTTTTACTGTACTTATTTTTTTAGATGGGGAAGGTTCACTACTTGATGATACGTGTGGCAAATGAGTTGCTGACGACTTTGCTCTATCTTCACAAGTCAACCCTGTGATTATATTATTTTCAATTTTTCTAAAGATCGAAGAGTGGGAGGGAGAGAATCTCATGAGCCGGAGAGTCAAAAGTTTTGTGGATGGACTATTGACAGAGTGGGATTTTAGTACCGTTCTTGTTGGTGAAGGAAATTATGGAGCTTTTTTCTGCGCAGATCCATGACGTCTATTGTTTCTTTTTTTTTTTGTACCACTCAAGCCAAGCCAAATGAAATTTTACACTGAGAAAAGAAAATAAAAGAAGGGAGTAGGACAATCTGCTTCATCAAATAGAAAAAGAAAGAAGAAGATAGGAAGGCTGATGATACGAACTAAGATCAATATAGAAAGTTGGATGATAAGTAACTTACTTGAGTTATTGGAGACAGTCTTGATTTCATAATCATACCATCTCAACAACTTAAAATTTTAGATTTTACGATTTCACCAATTAATGTACTATTTTGGCAATAAATTACACTACAGCAACATTGGTCAGTTGGGGCAATTCTTTGACTATCAAATAGTGCACAGCTAAACTTGCACCTAAAAATATAATCAAATAGAGTAATTTTTAGTTATACTATTTGACTATATCAAATGGGGGGAAATAAAAAACTTGCACCAATAGGTAATATTAATAGAGCAACATTAAGACTCACCCTAATGGATATAGTATGTTGTCGTAACTCACATATGCTGTAGAGATTATCAAGTGGTCAAATAGTGCAATTTTAGGGTGTCGCACTAATAGGCATTGTATCAACTGGTGCAACTATAAAATGCGCACTAATTGATAATATCAAATAGTGCAACTTTAATTATCGCACTAATAGACGTTGTATCTATTGGTGCATCTATAAAATGTGCACTAATTGATTAAATCACATATTCCAATCTCCATGGTCGCACCTAAAAAGACTATCAAATGGTAGAGATAGTCACATATTTCTACTACATTAGCCTCTATACCAATAACCCCACATGTGTCTTTCATCGCGTTTTCTTCACTTTGAGTTTCCTGTGGTATTTTCCTGATGTCTTTTACTGGGTTGCTTTGAGATAACTCCACCTCATTCCCTTGGGGCTTTTGGGTTAGTGATGTTTTAGATTCAATCGGTATGCCGCTATTTTGCACCCCGGTTTCTTCATTTCTCCTTCCTTGTTTTGATGCAACTGTATCTGGTGGTGATCTCCTAAACTCATAATTTCATTCCTTGCCTCGGGAGTGTGTGAGACTAGTGTATTATTCTCCACCCTGGTCAATTTTTGGTGTGCCTCCTCCTAATCAGATAATACTATTTCATTCACAATTGAGGCGATCCATTCTCTAATCACTTTTTCATAATTCTCATTCGTCTCTTTAAACGATTTTATTCCTCTCACGCCTTTTCCTGCACCATTCTCGTGGTAGCTTTTGTTCACCTTTTTCATTAATATTAATGTCGCTCTTACTAGGGGGTTCCACCCGCTGATATATTGTAACATCCCTTTTTTCTTTTGTCACTTGTGACGGTTGGCCATCTCGTCTGTTGGACTCCCAATTACTTTCTCGGACTATCTGGATTATACTATCCTCCTTTTCACCTTGGATTGACCTTCGCCGGCGCGTTGGTTTCCACCAGACTCATTGGAAACATTTGGCCGTCAACATGTACCATGATTTTCTAGATAATAAACTACAGGGTTGATGTCTCAACTAGGATTCGAATTTTTTGCATTCTCAACCACCTTCGCATTGTCATCTTCTACTTCCAAGTTGTCTCCAACTATTTGTGCTATTCTAGTCACATTCGATTCATTCCACCCATGAAGGGGAATTTCCATTACAATGATCCACCTCTTCCTCTTTTCCTGCTCATAGGTTTTCCAACACGTAAGGTGGATCCCTTGTATTTCACCATTATTGTGTCACGTCATGTGTTCAATTTCAGTCGCTTCTACAACTGAATTAAAAACCATCAGAAATTTATGAATAGAGAAGGCCAATATCCCTGCCAGGTTAGGCCATTGGTTGTGGAGCACATCCAACGCTTAATTGGCATTCTTATCTTCTTATAGGGTTGCAACTAAGCATTTTGATAGGAATTCTTTCATCTCCTTATCTGATTGGATTCTCAGTGATAGCCTAGCTATGGCCCGACCTTTGTCTTGTTTTACTTCGGCTCCGTACAGGTTTTGTTATTCTTGACTGGCTGTATTTGGCTTGCACTCTCTACATTATTCTTATCTTTGAAACATTGGTATTCCATTCTTAGTTTCAATCTTCTATCATTTATGTTCCACCCGTCTAGGCCATATATCATTCTTCTGGCCTCATCAATGTTTCGTACTACCAAAGCACAAGCGTTATTGTTTCTTCTTCTTTCCTTTCGACTGATGAACAATCGATCCCAGCATGTAAACCTTCTGATAAGTCAGCCCAGTTGGTACTCTGGAACCTCCTTATTCATATTGTCGATAAATGTCGTAGTAGGGTAGCCGTGACTGGGTGTTGACATTTGACTTGCCCGCTTCTCGTACATTCTTGGCTTTCACTTCTCAACAAAGTCCTTATGATGTACTCATTTCTATTCCGGTTTCTAGATATCCCTTGGATTCTGCTCCCCCACCTTGGTTTGAAATCTCCTGAAATCTACTTTTCAAACTCGTTCTCCCGTAATTTTATTTGTATCCTGTTCTCCTAGTTCTTTTGTAGTCTTCTTTGTACCTAGTTGTAGCACAATGATGGACTGGTCTCCATCTCCTCACCCTTACTATTGAATGCATTACGCTGCTTTGGGTGGGTGTTTTGTGTAGGTAGTGGCTGTTTTGTGGGAGTTTGAGTGGACGGCGGGGGTGGTGTTCGTTTTGTGGAGTTTTAGAAATAACGGTGGTTGGTTGTATGGTGGGGACAAAAGGTAATCTTGTTAGCAGTAGGTCAGGGGTATTAGGCGGTGGTGGGTATAGTGGTGTCATGGTGCTTGGCTAGGCTTGGGCTGGAACGGGTTGAGGGGTGAGAAGAGAGAGGTGAGAGGAGAGCATACTTCGTCTTTAGTTTCAACAACCCGATTAATAAAGTCTCATTCAGTCACTATTGTCCACAAGTTGAGGTCGACCAATATCAGCTAATCCTCCGTCTTCTTGCACCAAAACGAGTAGTTAAATTGTGAAAGCTTATGAGCCTTGACATAGTAGAAACTCATGATTCTCAATCTCCCAAGAATATCTATCTTCTATCGTAAGGGGAACCGACTCTGATACTGAAATACCCCTAAATTAATTTAGGGGATTTCTTTTATTAAAACCGTAAATAATATCATTAATTATTATATTATAGTATGGAAATGTGAATAATAAATCATTATATCCTTATATGGAATTATGAAAATAAAATCATGGGATTTCTCCCATTTAATCCTAAAGAAAACTATTAAATATTGGATTACCATATATTATTATATAGTATTATGAATTTAATAGAAAGATTTATAAGTCAATAAATCTTGGAAAAATTTATAAACACTCCAAGTATATTATAAAGATTTTAAAAGAGTTAGAACATTGTTTTGAAACATAAAAGTCAATATAAAATTATAGAAACCCTAAAGCCTTTTAAGCCTTGCTAGGGTTGACTTTTTGAGAATGGTCAAACCAGCCCATGAAACCTATACCAATAAATAGGTTATGGAAAACCATGAAGATCGATAAAAAGAACGTCAAAAACGGATCATCCTAGCCAAAGTTATGATCAAATGAAGTTTAGAGCCAAAATTTTGAAAAAATGCTGATGTGGCAGGTTTGCTGACTCATCGCGCGCCTCGGGATACGCGCCCCAGCACTTAGCCAATTTTATCTCCTATATTTCCGGTAACCGATACCAGACTTTGCCCTATCTTGTGACCTTCATAACTTTCTCATCTTATGGAATTTTTGAGTGTCGTCTTCTTTGTTGTCTTCTCCTACACTTCCTCTAAACAACCATAACTCACACTAAACCTAGTTCGTCCCAAATCAACCGGAAATTCGATCCAAAGTAGCCACCCTGCAAAACCGAAACTGCAGCTTCCAGTTTTCCTTCGATTTCAGGTAACTTCGTCTTGCCATAACTTCTTCGTTTCTCAGCCAAATTTCATGTTCTTTAGCTCGTTTTGAAGAGCTCTAATCCCTCTACAACTTTCATGTTGATGACCAAAGCCAATTCCCAACCGTTTGGAAGAACGAGGTGTCTAAAGTTTCGGATTCGTCACAACATAAAATCATAGTTTTCTTTCCAGAAAACGCAAGCGTTGCAAAGTAGGCTACTCAATCGGGTTGTAAAGGGGGCGTTTTTCCAGAAACCGAAAACAAATCCGTTCGATTCGAGCAATTCCGGTAAGTTTCCTTCAAATTCCTTCAACCTTGATAATCGCCCTTACATTATCGGTCAATACCATGTTTCAATTGCATCAATTACACATTAGATTGAGTGAATTTGAGAGATTCGAATTCGGAAACCCATACGAACCCTAACTTCGAAACCGAAATCGAAAACCGATGAATCCTGCATTATAGCTAGCGAAATTAGTATCATTAGAACCGGAATTGAATTTCGAAACCATAGAAACAAGAATCACTCAATTTGGTTCTGTAGATTGTGAGAAATTGGTGAATTAGTACTCGAATCGGGTTTGGGAATCGCTGAAGAACTCGGTAATCTCGGGCCGTCCGATCATAGTAAAAAGAAACGAACGGCCGAGATTAAAACGTTTCAGATTTAAGTTTATTAAAGTTTTTATAAATTCCAGTAAATAACCCTAACTTGTTGAATTAATTTAAATACCTTCCCGAATGTATTTTGACTTGAAATTTTAACCATAGATTCCTTATTAAATCTAGTTTATTTTGACGTAAATTATTATGGTTTTGGAGTTTTTAAACGTAAGTTATGATTTTTGCAAGTTACGGGTTTTCTAGAATTATTTGGTTAATTTAAAAAGATATTTTTACGAGATAAAAATTTTATAATATGTCTAAAATGTTATAGTTACTGTATATTAAATTTGGGAATTTTTGGGCAATGGTAAATGGGTTTAAAAATTGTGTTTATGAGTTTTTCATAAGAATAACTTATAATATATGGTTTTTAATGTAACCAAAAATTTAAGTATGGTTTGTTAATAAATTTTTAAGCTGGGTAAGATATGGAAAACTAAATTGACATTTTCATAACAGTATGTTTATAAATGTTTTGGGTAATATCTTTTGAGAGAGGTGAAATTATTTACATATATGTATATATATATATACTTATTTAAGTAGAAACTTATGTTAAATCAAGGAATTTAATTATTTTACGTTTTATTTATTATATTATATGGGAGTTAATATTTTTAATTAAAACTAAGGAAATATATATATATTTACACATATATAGAAAGGAAATAAAATAGTAACTTAGGGTAAAGCAGGGAGCTAATAAAATTAACACTTATATTAGCTAAATATTATAAGAGCTAGTATCCTAAGATATAGTAAAAGAAATACTTTATGAAACATACTTGGAATGCAGTTAAAGGTTGTAGTAATAAGATAGTTTAAATATAATAAGTTACATAGGGGGTGTCTTAATTAAATTCTAATACAGGTATACTTATATATATTAAATAAATAAAGGAAAACACTTTATTTTATAAACTGTATATCGGTTGTGGTTATGCCTAGAAGTTATTAAACATAATTAAATACAATAAAATTTCCTAAAAATGTTATGGATAAATCTTAATACATAAAGGTATATATATATATATTTATATATATATATGTATATATACATTAAAATAGATGAGGGAAATAACATTCCTTGTGATAGTTATAATAAGAAGGATATATATATATATATATTAAACCTTAGGTTTTAATCGGTTTGTAATTAAATAGTCACTATTAACTTAAGGGTTTAATTACACAACATAAACGTAACACGGTCTTGGGCTAACCTACTAAGCCCAAGTCTATGAACTCCAAAAGCTCACTTAAACAATTCAAAGAGAGTTTGGGCCACTCTCATGAATAAATTCTAAATCGTTCCAAACTAACGAAATGGGCCTAACAAAGGATTTAGTTAACAAGTCAAGCCCAAATCTTTGTGAGAGGATAGTGGTAAACCTGAAACTATTAATCAGTAAGAAAAGAAAGTTGTTTAGTTTATAAGTCCCTTAACTAATCGACACTTGGAACACCTTAATTATAGGTTACTATCGGGGAATCACTTATTCGAGTTATTTATTGTTCTTCACATACCAGGTACGATTTCTCGTACTCCGATATTTTTACTGATTGACTTATGAGACGTTTTCGAAAAACGCTAACTGAGTTTAAGAGGAATTTCTAAAAGGAAATGGTTGTGTGACTAACTCAGCTTGTGTGACTAACTGAGCCTTGAATGTGAAATTCACTTGGGTATTGGTTCCTTCTATTTGGTTGTTCCATTAGACATTGACTGCTTAGGGTTTACGCTTCTGCACTCTGTAGGACTGAGTGTTTTGGTATTGCTCTGGGTAGTTAGTGATCTAGTGGGAATTTGGAAAAGGTCAATTTTGGTAAATTCTTATTTTGACTCTGGATATCGTTTCATCCATGAGCTGGTTCTTGAGGTTTCGACGTGCGCGCGTCTTCAATGGTAATATTGAGGGGATGTATATCCCCTGTCCCAGAAAGGACGTGGTAGACAATGAGGGGCTGCATATCCCCTGTCCCAAAAGGGACGTTGTAGACAGTGAGGGGCTGTATATCCCCTGTCCAAAAGGACGTACTTGGCGGTGGGGGCCATCTCTCCCAGTTGAATTATTCTACTCTTAAGTTATTGGTTCTTGGATCTATCTTTTCATTCCTAGTCCTTTGTGACTATCCGAGTCTTTCTACTCCTAACGGGGATTGGGTTTAACTAAGGCATTGGATGTTCACTAACACATGGTGTGGTTTTGTTTCACTAACTTTACCTTTCTGTTATTTATCTTTATTCTTAATTTGTTATCTTGGTATGATGATTTGTGAAATGCTTTGTTCCTCTGTGTGGTTTAAGTGATTGATTTCAAGCTATTACTTATTTAAAAGTTGTATTATAAGTTTGTGTAACACCCCGTCCAAAGCCAATCGTGGTTATCGCAAAACTTAACTCTTAACCAAAACGTCGCAGCGGAAATAACAAACACCGGGACCTTGCCACGGTCTGATCGTTAGAATATATCGAACCTTACCGACTTACAACACTTATCCAAAAATATACAACCGTCCAGAATACCACCAACCAACCGAGTTTAAGTTTCTAAGTCATGAACATAAACTTACATCAGTTTAAATATAAACAGACGGGCGCACATGCGCAACCCATGCTCAAAAATAAATAACCCATCCTAAGTCTAACCGCTCCTACTCTCGTGGTATGACTTCATGGGCCGCTTACCTGCAAGTGTAAAAACAGCCCCCAAAGGGGGTCAGCACGAATGCTGGTACGCCCTCTCATGGCCCCCAAGCTAACGGGGCTACGACGACTAATTGTTGATAGCATGGAAATTGATTAGATACACAAACATAATATGAAGTGCAATAAATCAACTAACCACAAATGAACATACATAGTTCACACAGAAATGAACGACTCAAGCGTTCCCTTAACAGGTGGGTTAGTAATAACCTCCTCCAGATCTGATTCCTCTTATCCTCAGTTCTCCTTAACTTACCTCAGTCTTAACCTTATCTTAACCTCAGTATACAAACCGTTCCTAGAATGGAAGTGGTTGTAGCTTAACTTAAACTTAGGATTTAGGTGATCCTACCGCACCATCTTAATGCCACCTACCTTGGACGGGAGTCCAGTGTAGCTGAGCCGGCAACCGACCCTAGGCAACAAGTCTGAAGACAAGTCCTTAAGCGGAGGACGGATCTGATTCAGATGCCGACCCCCTTTCCTTAGCATGCATGACCGGAGTCAGTCCCAGGTTCCTCACTCCCCCCTTAAGTTTCAGTTAGTGATAATCTTACAAACCAAGTATCAGTTAAACCTTCTCGGGTATTAACCAATTGTTCACCAATGCAACACCTCATCTTAATCCAAATCGTACTACACCTTGTTAGTAACTACCTCAAGTCTCATGTGTTAGTGTAAATCAACACACACACAATAAGTACAATAAAACCGGTTGCATGATTTATTCTTGTTTAGTCGGCACACATAAACAAATAGCACACAAGCCGAGGGACACCTCGTTAGCAAGCAGGTCACAAGAAAGACTGTACCGTTCACCGTTGATTGTCCCGTTGTTTAATTCTCCTCCGGGTTCCAAACTTTCAAGTCCTAAAATTCATCCAACTTAGATTATTAATTATCTACGCATTTCTTAACTTATTTAACTTACTTAACCCCCAACTAATACCTCTTAAGGTTATTCTTGATCTTACATCTTAACCTTAAACATGTAGTTTATACTTAACTTAATCCCCTAGGTCTTTAGGTTTCTATTCATCATTGCTCTCTTAATGGTGTACCATTAGTACCATTAGACATCCTTAAAATTTCTTTTTTTTTAAGTGTTAAGGGTCGACCGACCCACCGACCGACCCAACCCCTGGGTCAATCCGTCCCAGTAATTTTTCTGGCTCGAACAATTCTCTTAGACCGACCCACGACCGACCCAACCTTATGGGTCGGTCCATCTCAGAAATTTTTTCTGTCTTTTAAAAACCATCCGTCCGACCCAAAACTAAACCGACCGACCCAAACCCTTTGGGTCGGTCCATTCCAGAGACAAATTTCTACGTTGAATTTCTTCCCGACCGACCCAAAGCTAAGCCGACCCAAAACCCTCTGGGTCGGTCCAGTCCAGAGACATTCTGGCTGGCTTAACATGGTCCGACCGACCCAGAACTGGGTCGGACCCTGGGTCGGTCCTCTTCAGACTTTTCTCTTAAATTGGTCTTTCAACTCCAAACCCTTCCACAAGTGTCCTAATAGGTCTAACACCATCTTGGCACATTAAACCCACCTCTTAACATCCATCAAGCCCATTAAAATAACTTCCAAAGATCTTCTCAGCCATTTACTCAATTCTTACCAAAAACTCCCAACACTTAGCACTTATTTTTCTTACTTTTCTAACACATAATCCACCTAGAATTTTCACTAACCAAATACTCCCTCCTTAAGAACTTGACCACACCGTACACACCACTTCCCACACTCATTGCATTTATCAAACTTCCTTAGATTCTAAACTCTAGTTCACACATAAACCATTCCAAAGTTTACACCTTATTCCCATCAAACTTGTACAAGTTTCCTAACTCCTTTTATCAAGGTCTTGGTGCCTAAAATTCACCATTGCAACCCCTAGTTTCTTATAGACATGCCTAAGTCACCCTAGTTTACTAGAACATCTTGAACTCATTCTTTTTCATCAAAACAACTCCTAAAGTTTCTTAACACTTCCTTAGTCATAAAATCTCCCTAACACATCTTAAACACGTAGGTTCTTCACTAAATTTCAACATGGATTCTCTAGTATATTGTTACACCAAAACATTTAGTTTTTCACCATCAAACAACCATACTCACCTAAATTCTCATTACACCATCTTAACATTCTATTTACACCAAAACTACACTACATCACAACATAGTGCATAAACTTAAATTGCTTGGCACTTAGGCCCTTAAATGACTTGGCTCTTAGGCCCTTAAATGCATAAATCTTAAACACTAAATTTCCTCAATATAAATAGCCTTTGACCTGCAAATACACACAAAAGGCTCCCATTGCAATTTAAATGTTCTTATAATTCACCTTGACATTCTTAACTATCTCCTTTTCTCATTTGCTCCTTAGTCACAAGTTCACAAGTATAATCATTGTTTCTCCTAGGTTTTTATAACTCTTTCCCAATGTAGACTCTACACTAAACTCATCACATATCTAAATCCCATCCCCTTAAACAATAAAACACCTTAAGGTAAGTAATTTACCTTGTTCTTTTACAAGCTCACAAACTTTCCTCCTTAGCCTTTTTCCTTGAACAATCTCGGTCACCACTTAAACTCTCCTTGCCAATGTTCTAACCAATATCCAATGACTCTAATGAGTTCTAGATAATACATTATCCTTAAGGAACAAACCCTAGGTTAAAAATGTGCTTTAAGGTATTAAATTGATTGTTTTACCTTGGAGTCTTAGAATGGACTTGGATATGAAGCAAGAAGGACCTCCTCTAGCCCTTGGAGAATAAAAAACAAGCTAGAACAAGGTATAAACATGAAGCCCCATGAGTATAGATTTTCGGTTATGGAGAAAAATGGTGGGAACTTGATTTTTCTTACATATTCTTTACCTTAAGAGAATAGAGAAGCTAATGGAGTCTCCAAGCTTGAGTTTCCTCCTCTAATGGCGGTTTGGCTTGGCACCAAATCAAAGCTCTTGAAGTTTTGAAAAGATAGGAAGAAGGAGCTTGAGCTAACTAAGAAGAATATGTGTTTAGTTTTGATTTTGGAGCTAAGATGTGTGTTTGGCAAGCAAGTGAAGATGGAGCTAGCATGGGGTTGTCTTCTACGTGAATGGAGAAGAAGAGGCAAGAGAAATTGGTGGTGAGAGAAAGAATGAAGAGGTGAGGAGAGGTAAGTAAGGTGGGATATTTATGTTAAAAGCAAATAGTAACTCTCACTTTATCTTATTTTCTTTTCTTATTTGATCATGTGGTGAATCATCACCTTAAAAACCGGCCACCCCCTTTAATTAAGCTAGTCATGGTCTTGTTTGACCAACTAACTAAACTCAATTGACTAAAGACTAAACTAGGCACTATTTGGTTACTATTCACAAACTAGTGCACATAATTGTGAAATTTTTGATTTCCCATTGATTTAGACTTCCTAATGTGATACTAATTAGTACAAAAGTTAATTAAGGAGTAATCATGAGCATTTAGCCACTTAAACCCCCTTTCTAAGACAATTTTTCAAAAATGTGCTTTAAGAGTCCTTAAGCACAATTTGTGTTTTAACTTGTTTTTGAGCTTGGTTTTCTTTGGTAACTGATTTAGAATGACCATTAGGATATTGCTAAGGTCTTAGAATGATATTTGGGTGCTCACCCAAGTCTCTCCAAGCTTAGAGCACGTTTTTGCTTAAACTACTCTTTTGGTGTTTCCTTATGTTTTTTTTGATTAAAAATGTTTCTAAGGCATTCTTTAGCCTTCTTATACCTTAGTTTATCATTTAAATACCATATCTAGGTTTGGGGTATTTCAGTTTGTTTTTGGAGGATCGTACCAGTTTCATTCCAGGGAACTGACCCACCCCTCTCGGGGTGGGCTGCTTGGTTTTATCTTGCAGGTACGAGTTATTTTACAGGTGGCCACGAAGAGAACGAGTGATTGGGATGGGATTAGGTTATGTGGAGAGTTTACGCGTTTTATTACTGTTTTATTTCTGTTAAGTTTTCTTGAGGTTCAGGCCGTGACAATTGTAATCTTTAAGTTGTAATTGGTGAGGTTTGGTGCCGGTGTTTGGAACCCGATGATCTGTACGCCTTTAGTATTTTATTTCCGCTATAAATATGTTAAATAGGGGCGTTACAGAAATTGGCATCAGAGCGTAGTTACGCTCTGAACCCGAGGAAACAAGCCGAGTGAAATACTTAGATTATAGGTGCAGTTAAAACTGGGAAACTGGAGTAGAATTGGGAAGTGAGAATTCCAGAAAGGCGCGTGACCCTTACCCCAACTTACTACTTACGTTTTACTTCACGTACATACGAACCGTCCTTAGGACGTTATAAATATTGCATATATTACTACATAGATATTTAGTCTCAACAATACGCCTTCTGAGTAACAAAACCGTCATACCAGCTAGATGTCTCGAAGAGGAGGAGCTGGTCCCTCGGGAGGCTATGGACCCGACGCTGTCACCCCAGAGGTCATAGCGCAGATTGTGACAGCTGCATTAGCTCAGCAGCAGGCTCAGATCCCACAGCCACCACCGCCACCACCTAATGGTCCCCGGGAGTTCAACTGGCTGAAGGCAGTCAACGACCTTCGTCCCCCAGTCTACGAAGGCCAGCCAGAACCGAATACCTTAGAGAGATACATCAACGAGATGCAGAAGGCCTTCACCTCACTGCATGTTCCAGCAGGTCGCCAGGTGGACATAGCGGCCTACTTTCTCCAGGGACCCGCGCATCGATGGTGGCAGACCGCCAGCTGAGCTACTGCCCAGGCGGACTTCGGCTTCCCAGCCTTCTTAGTGGCCCTGAGAGCCAAGTTCTATCCATCCTACCTGCAGAAGAGGATGAGGTGAGTTCGAGCAGCTGAAGCAAGGGAGTTCCTCTGTTGCTGAATCTTATTAAATTGTGGAGCTGCTCGCTGTTATTGGAGAGGGAGCTTACGCTCCGAGGTATCTGGTGGATAAATTCCACACCGGCTTGAACTTCAGGATCATGACTATGATCGGTTCTACCAGAGGGATGACCCTACAGGAGCTAGCGGATGACGCAAATGACTGTGAGACCACCATTGCCTACCAGGACTCTGTGCTAGGCAAGAGGAAGGGGGATGAAGAAAGAGGAAATGGAGGGAACGTTTCCCAAAACTATGAGAGGAAGGGAAAGTTCTACAAGGGTAGGAACGAGAAGGCCATGGTCCCCTCATATACTAATGCTGAGCCACTCCGCTCCCAGCCATTTAAGGGGAACCAACTTGCGAGAAAGTTCTTCTGCAAGTGGTGCAAGAAGGACCACCCGGGCAAGGATTGTAAGGGAAACCTGGTGAACTGCAACCACTGCGGTAAGAAGGGGCACAGATCGTTCGAATGCTTCCTGAACTCGGATTCCAGGAACTACAAGCCACGCACCGGGAACCCTGCTAGAGCCCCAGTTGCTACTACTACTGGAGGAGGTCGAGGTGGCACAGGAGGTGCTGGACCATCTACCAGCCGCCCTGCCTAGAGCCATCCTCAGAGGCCGGGACAGAACTACCCCTAGAGGTCGGGCAAGGCACCGGTCCTTAACATGGTGGACCGTGTCGAGGCAGCAAGTGATGACCCGAGTTCACCTGGTGAGGACTATTTTCCTCATGAAGAGGCTTAGACCCTTACTTTCTTTACATTCAGTTGTCTAGTTTTTCGTTGTCAATGTAAAAGGGATGAACTATAAACCCTTCATTTTGTTTCGTTTCGAACCTTTCATTTCCAGTTGTGAACCTTGACTTATTTATTTAATGGCAATTGTTGTTCAGCTTTCGATATTTGCTTTCCTATTTTGCCATATACCACACCCAACATCCTTTTTGAATCCAAACCACACCCACCAGAGAAGTGTGAGGTCTTGAGACCCGGGATGATCTTACTATGAGAGTACCTGACCCCGGCAGTCCAGTATGCATTGATCCTCAAGATCAGGGAGTTAGGTGTGAAGGAAGAAAATTTTTACACCCCTGCCTTCAAGAATGGTTCAACCATGAAGGTGAAGATCATGTGCCTAGGTAAGAAGTGGAACCACACCACCAAGAGCAATGAAGAGGTGGAGGTGCCACCAATCCCGGAGGAACTGCAGACCATCATTAGAGTTGCAGTTAAAGCAGCACAAGAATTGGAGGATGAGCCCATCCCAGACCTAACCTCCGACGTGTGCATCATCAACTTCTATGGAAAGGAGGGTAAGCTAGGGATGCACCAAGACAAGGACGAATCGCCAGAGTCTGTCACTAGAGGAGTTCCAGTAGTGTCCATATCACTTGGAGACGACGCAGAGTTCCTCTTTGGTGATCAAAGAAGGATGGACCTTGCTACCAAGATCCTCCTGAAGTCGGGTGATGTACTGATCTTTGGTGGGGCAGCTAGACTCATCTACCATGGGGTGAAGAGAATCAAGCCCAACACAGCCCCCACACCCATCATTAACCAATATGAAACCGGGCCGTCTGAACCTAACCTTTAGACAGACCTAGCCTTGTACTTTACAGTTTCAGCATTATAAATTTTAAGTTGCTCATGAAGCTTTCAATAAGAATGGAAATTCTAAGAATTTTATTGCTTCATTGTAGGGGTTGGAAACTCAGGGCTCAAGTTGAATGTGTTGAACCAGGCTCAAGCAAAGAGCAATGGAATGGTCATCACAGGTATAAACATTAACCCTGAGTAATTACCTTGGAACATCTACCTAGAACCTTAAAAAAATCTATCCTATAATTCCAGGCACGTTCCTAGTTAATGGAGTGGAGGCCACAGTCTTGTTTGATTCTGGTGCCTCTCACTCCTTCATTTCACAAGCGTTTCATGCTAAGATCGATGCTTCCACAGAGGATATCCATGACTGCTCAGTCTTGCTGCCTTCTAGAGAGCGGATCAAGTGTAGTAAGCAGTACAAAAATTTGAGCATACACATCAAGGGAGCAGACTTCCTTCTGGATGCCATAGTCTTCCCTGACATGGGGTTCGACATAATTGTGGGCATGGACACGCTACAGCGGTACTGAGGCAGACTACACTGTGCAGAGCATCGTCTCCTCCTGAAGTCAGCTACAGGGATCACCGTGTCATACCGAATGCAACCCAAACAGCCGACTGTGAAGGTTGTATCGGCTTTATCCCTGATGAAGGAGGTGTCCAAGGGCGCTACCGCCTACTACTGTTATACCCAGGATCTGAGAACGGATCCAAAATTCCAGAGCGATGTTCCCATAGTGTCGGAGTACCCCGACGTTTTTCCAGAGGAGCTACCAGGACTACCACCACTGAGAGAGGTTGAATTCAATATCGACCTCATACCTGGCACGGGACCGATTGCTAAGGCTCCCTACCGGATGGGCCCTGCAGAGATGGTTGAGTTGAAGAAGCAGCTGCAGGAGCTACTAAATAAGGGTTTCATCAGACCCAGTGTCTCACCTTGGGGTGCTCCAGTGCTATTCATCAAGAAGAAGGACGGGAGTTTGAGGCTTTGCATTGACTATAGGGAGCTGAACAATGTTACGATCAAGAACAAGTACCCACTGCCCAGGATCGATGACTTGTTCGACCAGCTGAGGGGAGCTAAGGTGTTCTCCAAGATTGATCTGCGATCCGGATATCATCAGATAGCTGTAGCTGAGTCAGATATAGAGAAAACAGCTTTCCGGACCAGATACGGCCACTACAAGTTCACAGTGATGCCGTTTGGACTGACCAATGCACCCGCGAGATTCATGGATCTGATGCAGAGAGTCTTCCCAGCCCAGTTGGATAAGTCAGTAGTCGTGTTCATAGACGACATCTTGGTATTCTCCAAGAGTCGGGAGGAACACGAGCAGCATTTGAGGACAGCCTTGGAGACTCTGAGAGAGAAGAAGCTATATGCCAAGTTCAGCAAGTGTGAATTCTGGTTGGACAAGGTGTCATTTCTTGGACATGTGATCTCAGCTGAGGGAGTTTCAGTAGACCCAGCTAAGATTGAGGCAGTGAAGATCTGGCATAGACCTCGCACTGTGACAGAGGTGAGGAGTTTCCTTGGGTTGGCTGGCTACTATAGACGCTTTGTGAAGGACTTCTCCAGGCTAGCCAAGCCCTTGACCTCCCTGATGAAGAAGGACAGCCCATTTGTATGGACAGAGGCTTGTGAGGTCTCTTTTCAGGCGCTGAAGGACGCCTTGACCACAACTCCAGTATTAGTGATCCCTGAGGGGAACGAGGGATACGAGGTGTATTGTGATGCTTCAGGCAGAGGGATTGGTGGGGTACTGATGCAGAATGGCAGAGTGGTAGCATATGCTTCTCGACAGCTGAAGAAGCACGAAGAAAATTACCCCACACACGACCTTGAGCTCCTCGCCATAGTCTTCGCCTTGAAGATCTGGCGACATTACTTGTATGGAGCCACAATCCGGATTATGACAGACCATAAGAGTCTGAAGTACATCTGGACCCAGAAGGAGCTGAACCTGAGACAGTAACGATGGGTCGAGCTACTGGCTGATTATGACATCAACCTTCAGTACACTGAAGGTAAAGGGAATGTCGTGGCAGACGCTTTGAGCAGGAGAGTGTACTCACTCCTAGCTTTGACAGAGACAACCACGATAGCTGAGAAGATATACGCAGCCCAGGATAGTGATGTATACCTGCAGGGCATCAGACAGAAGTTAGCAGATGGTATGACTGATGGTCTGAAGTATGAGTACGAGCTAGACAGCGAGGGACACCTTCGAGTCAGAGGCAGACTCTGCGTTCCTCAGAATGCGACGGAACTTCAGACTAGGATTCTCTCTGAGGCTCATTCCTCTACATTATCAGTACACCCTGGAGCCACCAAGATGTACAAGGATTTGAAGCAGTTATTCTGGTGGAGCGGGATGAAGAGGGATGTAGCAGACTTCGTCTCCCGATGCCTCACCTATCAGAAGGTGAAGTTTGAGCATCGTCGACCAGGAGGCCAGATTCAGTCATTACCAGTACCGTGCTGGAAGTTTGACGACATCAGCATGGACTTTGTGGTCGGTCTTCCTCCAGCTAGAGGGGGACTGAATTCTATTTGGGTTATAGTCGATAGGTTGACCAAGACAGCCAGGTTTATACCTATCAAGGACACATGGAAGGTGCCCGAGCTGGCTGAGGTGTTCACCACAGAGCACATCTGGTACCACGGGGTACCGAAGACGATTGTCTCCGACCGTGACACACGTTTCCTCAGTAGATTTTGGCGATAGGTGCAGGAAGCGTTTGGTACTCAGCTAAGCCTTAGCACAGCCTTTCACCCTCAGACTGATGGGCAGACTGAGAAGACGATTCAGACACTAGAGGATATGCTACGAGCAGTTGCTCTAGACTATCAGGGGAGTTGGGTAGAGCGTCTACACCTGGTGGAGTTCTCTTACAATAACTCCTACCACTCATCTATCGGCATGGCACCATTCCAGGCTCTATATGGCAGGCCGTGCCGGACCCCCTTATCATGGAGTGACCCTACCGAGGCAATCCTGATTGGGCCCGAGTATGTTCAGACACTGCAGGATGACGTCAGAGTTATTCAGCAGCACATGGGGGCAGCGCAGTCTAGACAGAAATCCTATGGGGATCAGCGCACCAGAGAGCTAGAGTTTCAGTTGGGTGACATGGTTTTCTTGCGGGTGTCTCCGATGAGAGGGATATTCAGATTTGGGATGAGGGGGAAACTAAGCCCTAAGTATGTCGGTCCGTACAGGATTACGGAGTGAGTGGGCCCAGTTGCTTACAGACTAGAGCTACCAGCGGAGCTGGGGAAGGTACACGATGTGTTTCATGTATCTCAGTTGAAGAAGTATATGTCTGACCCTTCTCACGTACTGTAGCCAGAGAGACTGGAGATTGAGCCTACACTGAGGTATGAGGAGACTCCAATTCGGATCTTGGACACGAAGGTCCGAGAAACGAGAGGCAAATCAGTCAAATTGATGAAAGTTCTTTGGGAGCATCATGGGGTTGAAGAAGCTACTTGGGAGACTGAGGACTCCATGAGAGTAAAGTACCCACATCTATTCACATGATATTTTGCTATCCTACTGTGATTCACGTTAGTAGTGGTACGAGGGCGTACCTTAGCTCTTTAAGGGGGATATACTGGCATACTCCTCCTTCGTTATCTCATCCGGATTATGCCCGGTTGTTTTATTAGTAGAATGAGAGGTGTACGTATGTACGTAGTTTTACATTATGGCACGGTAGTATGTAACGTTTGATTCGGTATATCTTGGTATATTTTGATTATATTTTGATTCAGTTTATATTTTGATTCGGTTTCATCACACAATCATGTATTCAACGTAATACAACATCCTCACAACCCAGTATCCCACTGTTGTGATATTGTCTGCTTTGTCGTAACTCACGGGGTTCATTCTCACTTAAAAGACCTCACAACAAGGAAAAGTATCCCCACTCATATAATGAGTGGTTTGTTCTTCGCTCTAATCAATGTGGGAGGTAAACCTCAAGGGTATTACACTCAACCCCTAGGAGCATAATGCCCTCGCGGGCCCACCAGCACACCTGGGTCTGGTTCTGATATCAATTGTAACAGCCCAGTATCAAACACAAGTAGTTGAATTTTGTAAGCTTAGGAGCCTTGCCATAGTAGAAACTTATGATTCTCGATCTCTCTGGAAGATTTCTATTCTATCGTAAAGGGAACCCACTCTGATACTAGTTGAAAGTTCCTATGAAGTTCTTACTGAGTCAAAGACTCGTAAAAAACTAACGGCCTGAGTATGCAACTCATAAATAACACGAAGCAGTAGGAAATCAAAGATTAAACTTTTATTGAGTTTAAGTGGAACCTGTCATCACACAATCACGGATTTAACATAATACAACATCCTCATTGTAACAGCCCAGTATCCCACTGTTGTGATATTGTTCGCTTTGTCGCAGCTCACGGTGTAACACCCTTACTCTAATCGGCTCCTAATCATCTTACTTAACAATATAATCGCAGCGGTAATTTCAACAATTGGACTACTGGTGTCACCGTTCTCACTCGCCCATACGAGTAATAACGTGCTTCCTGATATACTCTTAAATACGAAACAATTTCTCGCAGTGACAACAAGAGATAGATCTAAACTTCCCAAACCAAAATATAATACATTCTCAGTGAGCTTTCTAAGTATCCAAAACCTATACATGTTTCTAGGTTCGTATCAAAGTGCAACAGTGCATGTTCAAATAACTGTAACCAAACTACCCAGCGCGTCACTCTCTTTGCCGACACCGGAAGATGCATACCTGCAAAAATGGTAGTTTGTGGTATGGAATCAGCCCCTGCTGAGTATGTTATTACCTGACTGTCGTGCACCCTCGGACCATTCAGTTATTTGGTCGAGAGCATGCATTTCATTTTCATAAATAGTTTAATGTTAAAACTGTAAAGCAACAATATATATTGCAGTAACTCAAACAACAAGCAAGCCCCCGGCTTCACACATCGCATCGTAATAAATCACTGAGAGCGTTACCGCGCTTATATGAATACAGAGATTCCACTCCAACAACACCTGAAAGTTCATAGTTGAGTACGTCGACTCGTTCGACGAATAGTCCACAAAATCCACACACGAGCACAGTGACTCGACTCATCCAGTTCACAACACAGATATAAGTACAGTTTATTTAATTAATCCAATTCACAACACACTTATGAGTACAACGACTTATTCAATCAACACCACCAACATACCACACATAACCACACAGCATAACCAATGAACAACAAGGCGAAACAACGAGAATTATAAACGAGTATGAACTCTCGTCTTTGGCATGCACGCCCAAATAATGTTCGCCTAATGTACGAGTTAATATAATCGTTCGTAATTGTTCAGTCATGTCTAATGACAACGTCTCATTAGAACGACGTGTCTCTAAGTTACCCATCTCTTTGGCGGGTCACCCACGGCAGTAGCCACTCCAGCGGTAGAGTCTCCGTCCTACGAACAATCTGTAGTTCGTTGGAAATTTATCCTGATACTTACGGTTACCACACGGTATCCTAGTATCGTTAATGGATCACATTTCACAGCAAGAGCCACATCCTCTTGATAACTTATCTATACCATCGCATCGCGTTATTATTTTTCCTAACACAACAGACTAAGGTCGTTAGTCCAATCCTGAGTATGTCGACTCAGGATCCAGTGTTAGATACGAGAGCGGCGTTAAAGAGGCCAATGCTCCGTATATAAGTCTCATATAATATGTGTATCTTATTGTCTTAATGCTACAACGTTTTTCTTACGTTCCTTATATTACACATATAAGATAGCATCATTGCCGCTAGTCCGTTTTATAATATGTTCATATATACGAACAGTACTGTTATCGTGCAACAGTAATAATTATAAGCAGCATTAATATACAACTCAGGCATATTAATTCACACAAGCAGACATTCAATCTTAACACAGATTTTCACACAATGTCTGAACTGAGGAAATCCTCAGAGACAATCAAGCCACATAAATAACATACCGTTCACCCGGATTGTATTACGGTGGAGTATGAATCAGCAAGATCCTATGCTCCGTGTGTCGTCTCTAACAGTCTAGACAATACATAACGCTACTGATTAGCATCCCGTATAACAATCATAACTCTACGGTACTCCGTACCGTCACTAATACCTCCCGGTTAATCCCCCGTCATTAACTGTCAACGTTTGTCGGGTTTTGGCTTAACTCGAGATTGGAAAAGTGTTACATTACATGCGTAGTCTTATCTTGTATATTAATAGACTTATTGTTGGACTTTGTTATCGCATGTAAACTAATGTATATTTGTAGATCGTATAGTTTGTTTCTTTATTGCATGTATGGTTCTTTGTCATGCACTATACATCTCACCTTAGTATTTATTTTTCTAAGGTTTGTCTCTTTTCTTTTCTCTCTTTTTTTTATTCAATGTGGTATAATTCATTTGTAACTATACTTTTAACTATTTAAAATCCTTATTATTCCATGCATACTTCTAACATCAGAATTTCGATATCTAATGTTTATAATTCTTTTCTCCTTACCTATTACCATTTTAATTACGATAATTTATAATTATTGAACCAAATCACATTTTCAACACCATTACATATATTATTTATATATGTGTGTTATGGAACTTATTTATTATATGGTAAGTCTTATAATCTATATCCATTCTTTTTAATGAATATCTCTTATATTATAAATGTTATAACTCTTATAACATTAAAAACCATATTACAAATTCCATTTAAAAATGTTAATATTTCCGAACAGCACCTATGTTCTTAAATATTTACAAAATCCACCACTTAATTAATATAATGTTACATTATTGTTACATAACATATCTTATGACATTTAAGTCATTTAAAACAATTATAACCTATAGTCATATTTTGTTTATAAAATACCAAGTGGCCCTTAATATTTTCGGCTTTTACTTATAACCACTAAACTTCTATAAAACCACAATTCACTCTCAATTTCTAATACATAGTTTTCTAATTCCATTAAAAATATATTATACACATTTCTTAATAAAACCTTATATATAACTCCAAAATTTACCAAACTATACCAAAAGGTTATAAACATTATTCTTAACCTTATTTTTCCTCTAAATCTCGGTTTCTATACATTTATTACCCATTTGTAACAATGTTATAAAATACCATATATTATACTTATATAATTCATATGAACTCCAAATTTAACCAAATAAACTTCTAAAAATTTCTAATAACTTAAGGACTTTACTAAATTCCATTTAGTACCCTTAAGTCTCGGTAATTACATTACTACCCCAAGTCTTATAATCTTTTACAATTTAATAAGTATCTTATTATAAGGTAGTATTTTAATTTCTTAAGTTTTCTAAACTTGGTCAAAGTCTCCTATATAGTCAACTTTGACTCCTAATACCAAATGGGAACCAATTTTTCGGTAATTACTAATAATAACCTATACTTTTCTATTTTTACAATTTTGACCCCAAAACTTTATAAAATGTTATATTTTTATTAAATTCATTTAAAAACCCTAAATTGCTCTAAATTAAGCCCACGGCCTTCTAAATTCCTAGTAATTACGAATTGGCCCCAATTTTAATTATAAGCATAAATAAAACTAAATAAGCTTATAAACTTAAATTAAAATGGCCTTATTACAACCTTGAACTTGCAAAATAAATTACACAATAAATGTCTCAAAATATAGCATATATATTCGGCCTCACCTTAGTTTAATTATTTTTCCACATAATGCCATAATTTGACCATTATGTTAATTAAACCTCTTAAATGACTAGCTTAATTTATCTTAGCCATTTTTTTCCATTTTTAGGTCAATATGACCTATATATGTAACTTCACTCTCGGCCTATATATATATATATGCTTAAAATTTATAAAAATCATAAGTTTAAGGTGTTTATACCTTGATTTATCCTTGTATATGCCTTGTTGGCCACGGCTGTATGGAGATCTATTTTCCACAGCTTAGTTTACATGTTTTCAAACAGCAATTAAGGCATGATTAGTCTCCAAGCAAGATCTAACCATAAGAAGTGTTTAATGTCAATTTTCAAGGTAAAATTTACCTTAGAACACCAAGGTATACAAGGTTAATCTCGGCCTGTATTTACAGTAGGCAAGAGTGTTAAAAGAGCTACTAAAACCAAGCTTTAAACTGGTATAACTCAGATTAGAAGATAGCTAATCTTTACCTTGTTTAAAATGCCTAAAATGGTGTTTTTGGCTTGGATCTGGTTATACTTCGAAGCTCTTGATGTACCAACTGGATAATTATGTTAAGATGAAGATTATAAGCTTAGAAACAAAGTTTCACAGCCGAATTTGAAGGGAATCAAAAGATATGTGCTTAGAGCACATTTTTATACCTTAAGAACAAGATTAGCTTTCTCCACCTTCTTCCCTTGTTAATGCCGAGATACACCCTCCATTTAACCTCCATAACAACCTAAGAACATTGATGGAAGTGGTTGATGCTTTGCTCCATGGAAAGAGGAAGAAATTGTGAAGAAAATGAACATTTAAGAGCTTAATAAGCTTACCAATGGTGATTGCTGTTCTCCTCTGAGTTTGGCTGTGTAACCACGAAAATGGAGAAGCAAAGAGAGGTGAGGGGCTTCTGGAATCGGCTGGGAAGCAAGGTGAGTGAAGAAGAATGATTGGAAAGGCTTAATTGAATTGGAAAAGTAATAAAAGTAACTTTTACTATTGCAAATTTGGTATTAGGTAGCTAATTTGTCTAACAATGATTATGCTGACTCCTCTCCTCCTTGCCTGTCGAAATCCTTGGTCAATTGGGTCAATTAATTGACCATTGACCATACTTGGTCAATATTGACTCGAACGGGCCCCACTTTAGGGTTTTATTAATATTTTAATATTAAATTTGTAAAAATTCGTAAATTTCTGGAATTAAATTCCTAATATGATATAATATGATAAAAATCATATTTAAAGGTAATTATAATTTTTAAGCCCATTAAAAAATCAATTTAAAAGGCAATCTCACAAAAACGTGCTTTAAGGTGTTTTAGTGCACATTTTTGTGTCACAGGGTGTTCCTGAGCTTAGTTCTCCTTGAGAATGGTTTTGTTGTGTTCCTTACTTCATTATAATACTTAGGAATCCACTTTGGATCCTATTTGAGGTCACAATCTTTATGGTGTCTTAAGGCACATTTTCGGCTTTACCGATCTTAAGGCGTGTTTTGCCTTGTTGAGATCTTTTAGATTGTTCCCCAATAATATTTAGATGTTTAATAATCATCTTAGATCATTAATAGGTCATTTAATTATATTTTAAAGGTTAGGGGTATTTCACACGGGGTTCATTCTCACTCAAAAGGCCTCACAACAAGGAAAGGTATCCCCACTCATATAAGGAGTTGTTCGTTCTTCGCTCCAATCGATGTGGGAGGTAAACCTCAAGGGTATTACACTCAACTCCCCATTTGGAGCTCAATGCCCTCGCGAGCCCACTGGCGTACCTGGGTCTGGCTCTGATATCAACTGTAACAGCCCAGTATCCAAGTATTGTGATATTGTCCGCTTTTCCGCAGCTCATGGTCTTGTTTCTAAGGGGTCCATTCCCACTCAAAAAGCCTCACAACAATGAAAGGTATCTCCACCCATATAAGGAGTGGTTCATTCTTCGCTCCAATCAATGCGGGAGCTAAACCTCAGGGGTATTACACTCATGTTTGGAACAATCTTCAAATAAGAATCAATACGTTGAGAACAAACTTCTCGACTATCTCTTCTTCCACACAACTAATATTATGGAACTCTATTTGTTTTCACTCAAACATGGGAATAACAAGATTACAAAGATCAAAACCCCCACTTTTTCCTCTCTAGAAATTGATCTATATATATATGAGAGAGAGGGAGAGATCACTAGGTTGTTTTATTAATTAAAGATAAAGACTATAATATCTCCTAAGAATATATATCTAAACAATGCTGAAGAATAATATCTAAACTCCTTATAGAAGATAAAAGATGTTATATTTATTTGTTTATCATGGCTCCTGATTTTTCTCATTCTATTATATGTCTGACATCGGTTCAAGACTTAGTGTTTGTGTCGTTGACTCAGTCTCTGTTTCGAACCGAGTTTGGTGATTAAAATCATGCACTAACAATATGTTTAGCTGGTATCTCATGTGAAAGTAAAATTGTGTGTTATGATGGATTGGTGCTTATTTTTATAGGATTAAATGGTTTATATTTTAATTGCTCATTCTTGTAGAGTAATTATGAGCATCCTGATGAGTCTTACGTGCAGAAAGCATAAACAATATTCAAAATTGTTTAAAATATTGGAGAAAGGAACTTCATAAAAGATATTTTTAAGACAATACAAGTTTAAAAGATGTAATATGTAGCTGCCCTTCTTAGATAGGCTATCAATAGTGAAAGTGACTGATATGCAATCTAAACTAAGGGCAATAAAAATCTTTGTATCTATGTCTTTCTCTTGGTTTAATATATTGTTAAACCGAATTACTTATTTGTCCCAAGTGTTGTAAAAGAGTGAAAAAGTGGATAAATACTCGAAATTCATAAAAACTACATAAGAAGACCGTAGAACAGTTCAAAAAAGCTCAAGGCCTGTTACAGAAAGTCAAAATAGAAACAAATTAGTGTCGAGTAAAGGAATATTATGAAATAGAATGAGACAAGGTGATTTTGATTAATTCAACTTATCAAATTTGAAAACAATTAAAAAGTTCAAATAATGAGACCATTTATTTGAAACAATGAAGTGATTAATGGGGTTTTCCAACAAGTCTTACAAAGAGCTCTAGGAAACCTAAATAGTTGTTTAAATAATGAGTTGCAGTTACTTAGCATCAACGTGAATATTGACATATTTGGTACAATGAATGAAATTACTGATTAATACATCTAGATATTAATTTATTGCCAAAATAGTACATTAATTGGTGAAATCATAAAATCTAAAATTTTAATTTGTCAAGATGGTATGATTATGAGATCAAGACTGTCTCCAATAACTCAACTTATCATCCAACTTTCTATATTGATCTTAGTTGGTACAGAACTCAGAAAATCATCAACCTTCTTATCTTCTTCTTTCTTTTCTATGTTATCAAGCAGATTGTCCTACTCTAAACGGATCGATTGTTTATCTCTCCATTCCCTTTTTTTATTTTCTTTTCTCACTGTAAAATTTTAGGGTGCAATTTGACTTGGCTTGGTTGGTACAGAAAAAAAACTGACATCATGAATATGAGCAGAAAAAAGCTCTGTAATTTTCCAACACAAAGAATAAGCGCAAAATCCCACTCTGTCAATAGTCCATCCCACTCTTCGATCTTTAGAAAAATTGAAAATAATATAATCGCAGGGTTGACTTGTGAAGATAGAGCAAAGTGGTCACCAGCTCATTGCCACACGTATCATCAAGTAGTGAACCTTCCTCTAGATATAATGCAGAGTAAAACGAATAAAAAAGGTCAACTTCCGCCGGCAGCTAGCTAGCGGCGTTAGCAGGAACTGCACTATTAATCACAGCCTCTATTTGCTACACTAGTACGTACACCACTCATCGCTAGAAAATTAACTTGTCAAACATCCCATCTCCAACATCCATATCATCAACAAAATCCATAAACCCTGGTAGGAAATCAGCATCATCATCCTCAAAACCAGCAATCATCTCACCTTTCTCACAACACACATTTTCCTCTGCTTCCATCTTACACTCTGCCGTCGATTGAATGACGTTAGTGGTGAGTAACGTTGAAACCAGACTGTCATTCGTCATAGTTGAGGGAGATGAACAGTCTTGCACTCTGGAGTAGTATCGGTGATCCCCTGCAGTACTACTGCTGGTTGACGATGAAGGAGAAGTCGATGGTTTCGGTTGACGTATGGTTCCAGCTAGAGAGTTACGGTGTGTGGGCATTTGATGATTATGGTCAGCTGTGTAAGTTATAATAAATAAGTTAGGGTTAGTTTTGTTCCTCTCCACTTGTTTTCGTGCTAAACATCCTTTAGAGGTGCTGCATCTGTAATATCCTCTTGGATATGGTGAACCTTTTATGGGTTTTTGTCCGTATTTTCTCCAAGCCCACTTGTCGTCATTTGACGATGATGATGATAATCCCTCAGCTGGGACTTGGACTACTACTACTTTCTTCTGCAAATTCTTTCTGTAAGAATGAAATAAAACAGAGAAAGAGTACGTTTCAATCTTTTAGTTTTTATCTAGAGAGAAACGGATAAAGGAAGAGAAAGAAGTACCTTTTCTTGGTTTTGTGCGTGTCGAGTGGCGTGGTGGAATTTCTCTTTGACTGAAATGTTATTGGGTTAATGTTACTGATTGAGAATTTTGTGGAGTTGTTAGGAGGAGTACTGCTAGAAGCAGTAGGTGACGATGAACAAGAGCCGGTAGTCGTCGTCGTTGACCCGAATACGATCTGAGATGACTGCTGCGGAGGAGGAGGAGTTAAGATTGAAGATCGTAATGAAGTGTTGTATGGAGTGGAGAAATTGAGATTTGATGAGCAGAAAGGGTTGAAGAGATCATGCAATTCACCAGCCAAGGAAGGGAATTCGATGAACTCAGGTAGGGTTTGAGGAGTAGTTTGTGAAAGAAGTGGAGGTTGTGGAAACCGATTAGTAGTTAGTTCTTTGTAGCAGTGCTGTTGATGTTGTAGATCATCTGGTAGGGACGAAGAGGTGGTGGATTTAGACCTGCAGCCTCTGACCACCGCAAGCAGATCCCAATCCGATGAAGATGACGGTGACAATAACAAATCCATATATTGCATCTCCTGTCTCTTGTCCTTGTAAATTTCTCACTTATCAGTTTTGTTTGTCTGTGAAATCTGAATGGTATGAGAGAGAGATAGGTATGAGACAGATGAAGGCGCTGACTTTGGAGGTGGAGGATAAGGTCAATTTCAATTTTTATAGTGCTACACTGCTACACATAAATAAGATGATGAGAGAGGAGGTGCCGTGATTCTCTTTATCCAGCTGGCAAAGTGGTTTTCTAGGAGAGGGGAAGCCGGATTCTTTTTGATAAAAAGAAGGATTAGAGAAAGCGTAAAGTGGGGTTTTGTGGTATTAACGTTGACTTGAGATAATGTCAAAAGGAAGGAGGAAATTTGAGAAATGGGAAAAGAGAGATGCCATACTTCCGTGTTTGTCGTCAAGTCTCGTGAGTCGTGAGTCATGCTGCTGTGCTTTTTTCCTTTATTGCCGTTCCGCTAACTTTTGTTGTCTACTGTGAGCAGCAGTCGGCACCCACACTAGCACGGCGGACACGAGCGGACGTGGATGTGTTGGTTTTGGGCAGATGGTTAATTTATGGATGTGTTGGTTTTGGGCACCCAATACTAGTGTATATTTTTAAATGAACTATCACATAAAATTAAATAAATTTGATACCAATATTATTTATCTTTTAAATACTTTTTAAAATCACGTTAAACGGCAAAAATATTCAACAAAATAATATAATTATATGTTATAAAGTAAAACTATAAATAGAGTAAGTAGTAACACTTTGATCTATATACAGTGACACCGAATTATGCAAAATGAATGACACTGAGGTCCAAGGGGTGACAAAAGCGGCGCGTGGAGAACAGCTAAAGGCGGAGAAAGACGGTGGTGTCGGTTTAAGTAACTATATATGGGCGGTGGATCAAAAGAGCATACTACTATATTTTAGAGTAAATTACTCAGAACCCCCTTGTGGATTTGGGATATTACAGTTAGCCCCTTGTGTTTATCATAATTATTGGTAACCATCTCAAGTTTAAGGTATCTTTGACTACGAGCCTCAAAACTATAACTTTGTTATCAGAAAGTTAACTATGTGTGATTTATCAACTTAATCACATTAATAATGCCAGACTAGACAACAAAACTACTTAATCAACATCGTCTTAACTCTCTCTCATCCCACTTTAGATGCATTTTCAAGGCAGTGTTGACATTTTTAGGAAAATAACAATGCTTATTAAGTAGTGTTTTTTGTCAAGCATGGCATTATTAATGTGATTAAACTGATAGGTCAACACGTAGTTAACTTCCTGATAACAAAGTTATAGTTCGGGGGCTCGTAGTCAAAGATACCTTAAACTCGAGGTGGTTAAAAGTAATTATGATAAACATAAAGGGTTAACTGTAATATCCTAAATCCTAAGGGGGTTCTGAGTAATTTACTCTATATTTTATATAGTACTACTACTATTATCTTGTCTTTTACTTCTTTTTATTATTTGGACTTGTTTTTTAGTGTATTTCATTTCGTAAAATCTAGTAGAAGCGTATTGTTGTCGTTCATCTATACGTTATTCTTTCTCCATGTATAAATTAACAGTAATCAATAAAGTGTACGTAGTTGATATATGTCTTCTTTCTTTATTATCTCCGCGTGGCGTGGAGTATCCAATGATGCGAGTTAGTACTTAGTAGTGTAAGATGCTCTTTTAATATCTGTGCGCTTTAAAAAAAACAAACTGTCTACATTTCCTTTTGCTGCTTTCTTTGTATAGTTCATATATTGTAGTTAAAATTCCAGGAGCTTGCACACGGGCGTGAAAAAGAATTCCTAGCCTAAAATAAAATCATACCATATATCAGCACTTTTGTCTTGAGAAAAAAAAGTGTGGACATAAAATATAGGTCCCGTTCGCTGTTTAGCTTTTGATTTTACTGGGCATTAATGTCCGATTAATACCAGATGAAAAAGCCCACATTAATGGTATCTTGGTCAATGGATCGTTCTTTTCACAACTTAGGGCCCGTTCGATCATGAGAGGTAAAAATAGGGGCTGATAAATGTGCAGCTTTTTGGGCTACGAAACGTGGGCTTTTCGTTGGGATTAATGTCCAGAAGAATTGTTGGTGTTCGATTATGGCGATGAGTAGAAAAGTCTCATTTATGTACAAAAGACTGGTATACCCCCGCATCCTTATTAAAAGCAACGGGTTGAATTTCTGTTCTTCCGTCTTCTCCCATTCTTCGTTCAGGAATCACCAAACCGATTGCGCCATGCCATCTTCAAGGAGCGTATGTCTGCCATTCTCCCATTCTCCGTCTTCTCCCATTCTTCCGTCTTCTCTCATTTTTTATCGTCGTCTCCCTTTTTGAATAGCACATCATGTAATTTGTTTGATTTTCCTGTGTAGGGTTCGTCGTCTGCCAACGAAAGTACACTCATACGAATTAACACCACGTTGATCGACTGCCCTCGCTGTGGTCATCAATGTCTTCTTTTTATTTCATATATGGCGGATAACTTCGGGCGTCTGATTTGGTGGTTGGTGTAAATGGAATGCAGTAATTGCTTGATGCGGTCATCCGCCCTAATTACGAATATGAGCTGCTAATCACTGGTTGTTGGGGGGAAATTGAATGGAAATGACAATGGGCGTCAGAGTAGGTTTGCGTGTTGTTTCGATGCCCCAAATTCGAATAGAGAGTCAACATTGTTTTGTTGACTGAAAAGTGTGGGCACATAAGTAATTTACCAAGTAAAAAACGCGACGTCGGAAGAGGTTTTGGAGCAAACGCAGCATATTGCTGCGTTAAGTTAAAGGTCACTTTTCAGATTAATGTGCACCTTAATGGAGTGGGCCAACCAGAGAAAGAAGGCAGATTAATCCCCACTTTTCGTGGAAAACCGACGATTTGCCGGTATCGAACGCCACCTTAAACTTGAATGTCGGGTTTGTGAACAAAAGACCAGAGTGTCCTTGATTGGACGTCTATCCAGTATGACAAAGCAATAGAACGGAGATGGTACGGAAACTGGAAAAGGAGAGGACAAGATGGTAAAGTTAAGTGGACTCCAAAATAAAAAAAGGCAGCTTATTTCCTGAACGCAGGAAAACCAGCCTCTATTTTTAATCTACCCCAACCACGATACGCGGACAAAAATTGACAGAATTCGTGGACATGTCTCATCAAAGATTAACAATAAAGTCCATTAATGTTAAAAATGGGGCATTAAGCCCATGAACGACCCCATAATCTCATCAGCAGTGAAACACTACATGACTAGTAACACTACTTAAGGGCATAAAATATAATCTCATTTAGCAGCTAGTGGGCTAGTGTCAGTGTCACGAAGAGAATGAAGCAGTGGAAAGTAAAAAGTGAAAAGAAGAGACGCGGGCAACATTCGAATAAGGTCTCTTGTGTTGGATAAGCTTTGCTTTTGGAAGAATCGTCTGATAGTAAAAGAAAGCAATTGAAATGTGTTCACGAAACAATCCATTCAACTGGCCCGTTCATCCATTTATAATTGAACTTCATTACAGATACTGCCCTATGAAAACGAGTACATATATATACATTAATTACCAAATGTCAATAAAGCGCCATTTAATGCAGACTATAATATTTTACTTTATTTTCCACCCACTATTTAGTTCACGCCATTTCTCCATGTTAAAAAATATTAGTAGTTCAAAAAATATTAAGTATACGCGAGATAAGTTTACACAAACTACAAGTAGATGAGATATGAAAAACCAATGATAATATCTTCCGGCATAGACCTTATATAAAGTATATTTATCTGTTTGTCTTATTAAATTAATTTATTGAATATACACTTAAATAGTACTTTTGTACATAAGTGATAAGTTCCATCACCGTTTTACTCCCTCCGTCCTGAATTGACCGTCCTGTTTGCTTTATGGCACGTTTTTCCACTTCAATATTAAGTATATAAGATAAAATAATTTTATAAAACTAAATTTTGTAACATATAGTTTATCATGTAAGGAATTATATGTAAAATTTAAATTTTCAAAATTAATTTATCTTATATGTTAAAAATTGAAGTCAAACAACATGTCCAAATAGTAAACAGGACGGTCAATTCAGGACGGAAGGAGTATTAAAAATAATTTTGTGAGGTAGTACGTTTTAGAATCACAACGTAAACGGGAATAACTGTAGGCGAGGAAAGAAAAAAAAAGTGAGTAGCGTCAGGATTATTTAAGATAATATAAAAATGACTGAGGAAATATTATGAAATAGAATAAAAGAGTATATTATAATGTTTATCAGTAGTGTTTATAGTCAGCTAATCATCTATCATTCTCTTCTAGAGGTGATTATTCGGGCGGCGGGCCGGGTTAGGGCCGGGCCGATCATGATTTTTCTACCCGTCGGGCCTAAAAAATTTGTCCAAGCCCGTTTTAGAAAAATTCGGGCCGGGCCGGGCCAGGTCCAATTTTTTCTACCTGTGTCAATGCCCGGCCCGCCCGGTCCAGCTTTAACTCAATTTTCTCTTTGTCTGAAATGTTTTCTTAAAAATCAAGCATGATTAGAACTACCAAAGTGCTACAATATAATGCGAAGTGAATGATCTATTTCTCTAGCATTACTAGTTACAATAAACCATCGATGACATTTACATAGTATAATCCTAATGTGCACCCAATGTTTCTCAAAAACTCACACTAGTTCTTTGTTCAAGTAATATACTTCAAAGTTCCAACCATCACCGCTTCAGATTCACTTGGCGAAAATGAGGAGTAGAAATCGAGAGGATTATGCAAACTTAACAGAAAGACAAAAAAAGGAAAAAGACTAAGCGAAATTTGAAAAAACTTGGGAGGAGTAACAGAAACTTAATATATTGATGAATGTAGAGGAACGAGACGAAAAGGTGGGTGATTGAATGAGTTTTCCAGCGAACAGAGTAGGACCTAGAGAGGCAAGAATTGGGATTTTGTTGGAAGCTTTTTCGGGTATGGAATGTTCCAGCTTCTAGGCAATGTAGATAAAATGAGAGATGGTCAGCTCGATTGGGTTTTGATGCTTTGTAACTTTGTTTAGTTGGCTTGCTTACATGGGCTGGCTGGAGCGTGGAAAGTATGCACGCTTTTTTTATTTTGTATTTTTTATAACATTATGCACATAAAATGAGAAGTCCATGTTATAACATATATAATAAACTGATAATGTAAAGTAACTATGATAACGGGCCGGGCCGGGCCATCAACTGGGCAAACTTTTAGCCATAACCCGGCCCGAAAAAAAATTTGGGCTGATTTTTTTGTCCAAACCCGTCCAGTCATTTTTTCCACCCATACCCGTTGGGTTAATATACAGGGCGGGCCGGGCTGGGCGGTTGGGCTATATTGACCATGATCGGCTCTATTCTCTTCAAAGTGGGTTAACTCTCAAATCGGACATATAAATGATGATGCATGTTAACCAAAAAGTAGAGCTGAACAACACTGACCTGGCCCGGCGGCCTGGAAATAAAGCCCGAAAAGCTCGTCCAGAAAAAATTTTGGGCAGGTTTGGACAACAAATCAGGCCCGAATGAAAAACCGGGCCGAGCTTTGGCAAAATTTTAGGCCTGAAACTAAGCCCGGCCCGACCCGGTTTTTATTATTATATATATATATATATTATAAATATAATATAATACTCCCCTTGTTTTCAATATATGATTTACTGGATTCTTTCACTAGTTTCAAAATAGAAGATGTTTTAATCTTTTATGTGATCTGCTTTCCAATTCTACCCTCCCATCTTTTATTTTACAACTCTAATTTTCAAATTATTTCAATTCTCAATGCAAAATATAAGGGTAAAATAGTCTAAATTTTTTCTCTTTAATTCTCATGCTAGAGTTAGAAAATAAAGTACTGAAAATGGGTGGAAGTATATATTTAAATTAATTTTATATAATACCTTGTATTATTTATTTAAATTATATATTATATCTATTAATATTACAGACAACGTATATTCATATTATATTTAATATATATTAATATATATATAGTCTATATATTTTTTCAAAAAAACTAACAATATTATAAAAAAAATTATAAAACCGGGCCGGCCGGGCCGGGCAATGGCAAAGATTAAAATAAGTCCGGGCCTAGTCCGGCCCGACCTGAAAAATTTAAAAACGGGCTTGGACAAAAATATAGGCCCGAACGGACCAAGAATTCAATGTCAGCCCGAACCCGGTCCGCCACCCATTTGATCAGCTCTACCAAAAAGTCAAAAAAAAATATTCAGTGTTCCATCAACCTTGGCTATCCCATATTCTATTCTTTTTCTTTTTCTAACTTTGATCATTATTGTATTGCTTGCTCCTTTGTTCTTTTTCTTTTTAGCCTCTTTAAATTAAAACATAGCTAACAACAGACTTATTCGAATCTGATGTGTTATATATCTCTTTTTATTCGTCTGATCCACTACTCGTGCATGTTACTTCCACTAGAAAAAGATACGTCAGTTCGTTTGGGGACAATTGATTAGCGTTGCTGTTAGATGTTGAAAATTGAGAAGTTGTATGTTGATGATTTTGAGAAGTTACTGGTTTTAGTGTTTGGTGAAATATTTGTTGATGGTTTTAAACACAGAGACTGTTTTTAGGTTCTGTTGTTGGAAATTTAGAAGTTGTTTGCTGATTTTACAGAAACTGCCAGTTGCTGATTTTTAGTCTTTAGATTTCATAATGATGTCTATGTAGTTGTTGGTGTTAGCTAGCTAGTATTAAATTAACTTTAGTAAAGGAAAAAGGAACCGTTATTCACACCTTGGTTTTAAACTGCGCGATGCGTAGCAAGGCGTTTTAATTTTTGAAATGATGCATGATGCGATAAGGCGGTTGCATCTCGTTGTTGATGCGATCAGCTATATAATATCATCTATAATTTGTTGTGATACTACATTTTATATATACAAACAATATTTAACATATATGACATACAAATACATATTGATACTAAACTTTAAATATTCATTTGAGTAGAACTTGTAGCTGGCTGGTTGGTGGATGGAGATGACGCACGTGAATTTGAGTGTGGGGGACAGACACGAAAAAAAAACAAAAAAGAGTATGGGAGTGGGAGTGGGGAAAGAGCAAAGGGGAGAAGTGAATAGAAAGTGAAAAAAAGTGGGGGAAGAATAAAATAAGGGGGAAAGAGTTGGAGTGGGAAGCACCAAGCAACTTTTTGTTTTTTTTTATATATTAAAAAAACTTTCTCCAAAGTGATGTCATTTTGAGATGTTTAGAAAAAGAAAAAAAAGATTGAAAAAAAAGAGTGCACAACACGACTTGACATACTGGATGTGTTTTACTGTAACACCCTGGATTTTACCTCAAATGATAGCTTATAAAAATACAAATCTAACGGCGCAAACATAATCAAAAACGGACTTCAAACGAGTCCTAAAAGTGCAAAATAGAGTTGGTCCGAGCTTGTGTCCGGACATTGGAAGTTCGGACACAAGCCGAGGTAAAACAGACGGCAGAAAACCATTTGTCCGAACTTGTGTCCGGACGTTGATGTTCGGACACAAGTCGAGAGTTAGAAAACTGAAAAGCGACAAAGTCCGAACTTGTGTCCGGACTTCGAAGTTCGGACACAAGACGAGTTTCAAACTTCGGAAAATCTCTTACGTGGTCCGAAAATTGGTCCGAACTTGCAAGTTCGGACATAAGTCAAGACTTGCAAGCTGGACCCGTCCTCGCATGTTGTCCGAACTTTGATGCTCGGACAGATGTTCAGACACAGCCAAACGATGAAAACCTTTGAAATCTTTCGGGGCCTGTCCGAACATTGATGTCCGGACGGACGTTCGGACAGGTCCTTAAATGCAGTTTCCAGCGCGTAAACAGAAACCAAAACACGTATGTAAAACCTAACAACAATGTGAGAAACACTTAAATGGACAAAGACATTAATATGTACCTCGGTACAAAGCTCAAACTCATAAAGCCAATTCATAAATTGTCAGTAATTACTATTAGTAAATACTCAAATAAACATAACCTTAAAACAGCAGCGGATTTCAAAACATCCAGGGCAATACTGCCACACCCAATTCCCATGGGTGCTCAGGCTAATGAACTAAATAAACAACAAGAACAAAGGTTAACTCAAGTTATGCGGAAGCCAAAATAAACATTCAATGTGTAAAACCTTGGAAAACAACACAACATCTCTTAACCATAGTAATTCAAAACATCGCCTTAATGATTCATAATTCCTAAACTATGTGATTCGCCGTCCCGATTCCCACACCTAGTCATCCATACCTGCGATCATAAAACATAGACAAAAACACAGAAAGGATCGCACAAATCAGAAAAACTGAGTAAAGACTATCTCAATCCGTAAAATACGTTTTAGAACCTCATTTACCATTTGACAATCAGAGAGGAACAATTTGGTGAACATTAGACGAAACTTTCAGATTCCAAAACAACATTTAAAATCACAGTAGGGAGCTTTCAACAGGAGATCATCTCAATACCAAATACGGGATCACCTATGGGATCCCAAACAAAAGGACAGTCACCTACGGGACCGTCAAACAACCACCTCACCCTAAGTCCTTAAGTGTGCACACCCCCTATGAAACAGCAGTAACATAGAGTAGATCATAGAGCTTAACTGCAACAATGTGTGCAGCGCAAATAACAATAACCATGGGGAGCACCTATGGGCTCCCAAACAATAGAGTACAACCTGCAAAAGACTCCCATAATCCAAAACCAAAATCCACAGTACAATTCAATTCCTCAATTCTAAAACGTGGGAACAATCCCCAAAATCCAAAACACAATCGAGTACCCATAAACGCACAGCAAAACCTTTTCCAATTGTTTTTCAAATCATTAGTCAAACAATCATTGAGCATAGAATTTACCTGGATCACCCAAAACCCTCAAGAGCCCAACTGCTCCGGATTAACAAAAGCGCTCGTCGATGTAATCGGCGTCTAGGTAACCAAAACCAACAATCAGGAATCGTTGAACAACGCGTAAAAATATTTACACAACCTAGTTAGAATACATTACCCCACAATTCACTAACTGGCACCAGAGAATTGATTAGACCTCGGCGGAACTAGCGTGAAATCACTAAGAGTTGAAAAAGAGAGCGTGAAGTTTTGTGTAGAGTGCAAACGCAGGAACGGCGTATTGAGGATGAAGAAGGATGAGGAAGCCGATGTTTTAAATAGAAAAATAATTGTAAAACAAGAAAGGATTTATTAATTTTGTAATTAAAAGTCTAGGTTTAAGGAGAGAAGATATTAAATATCAAAAGATAATTCAGTATTGCCAATATTTAAAAGGTATAGAACTTATAATTAAATTAATGAATCAGCAACTTGAAAATAGAAGAACGTGGTTAACCGTTGTAACAAGATAAGGATGAGAAATAAAATATTTAGGAAGTCAATTAATAAACTTCTACTTGGAAGGAAGTAGTTTAGAAATAGATAAATATATATTGGAAGCGGTTTCAAAGTTCAATGGAAAAGAAAAAAAACAATCACGTTAAATAAAATGAAATAAAATGCTAGTAATATATTTGTTGAGAGAAAAATAAGGAGAATTAATAAATATTATATTAAGTAGTCAATCGGGATTTGAACTCTTGAAATTAAATAACTACAAGAAGAAAGCCAAATTGAATTCGAACTCCATATATCTAAAGTTAATAAATTGGGAAGAAGATTCTAGAATAGTATTTTAAAGCTTAAGTAAATAAAACGAGGTTAGGAGGATAACGTAATATCTAAATAGTATAGTATCTGTAATATATATCTAAAGTCAAATAAGGCCCAAAACGTTACGAATAACTGTAAACACTTTTAAGGAGAAAGATTAATTTAGGAATAGATGTCGTTTATTTCTCTGGGCCACCCTAATACTAACCTCGGACACATTAATCAAACTATATACTATATCACTCCTAACTTGCAATTCTCGGGTATTTCATCTCATCCCCCTTAAAAGAAAGCTTCGCCCTCGAAGCTAAAACTTATCCATAAGGTGAAAAACTGCTAAACGATGTACTAACTTGAGTGGATACCTGGTCGAAGAGCTGTGGGTACTTCTTCCTCATCTCCTCCTCTACCTCCCACGTAGCCTCTCCGGTCCCATGATTGGACCATAAGACCTTGACCATGCGAATGGACTTCGATCGTGTCTCCCTGGTCTTAGTATCCATTACTCTAATGGGATACTCCTCATATGATAGATTCTGCTCCAGCTCCAGGACCTCTGGTTGTAGTACATGCAAAGGGTCGGGAATGTATCTCTTCAACTGGGACACATGGAACACGTTGTGAACTTTCTCTAGCTCACTGGGGAGTGCAAGACGGTACGCCACCTCTCCAATCCTCTCCAAGATCTAGTAGGGTCCAAGGAATTTGGGGCTGAGCTTCCTCTTCTTCCCGAATCTGGTCACTCCTCTCACTGGGGATACCTTCAGGAAGACTTCATCCGACTCTGGATCACCCGGACCCTTCAGCTTTCCCTTCCTTCATCTTCTCTTTGATACGCTCTAGCTTCGCATCACTAGGCTGCCCTTTGAGTATCTCCCCATAGATGTCAGAAGAAATACTCATGTGGTACAACCTCACCTCGCGCTCCACTCCTCCAGCCTCCATCACCTCCAGATTCAGCCTTTGAAAGTCACAAACTAGCTCGTCTGGAAGAACCTACATTGAATTCACAGAATGGCTCTTCTTCCTGCTCAGGGCATCGGCCACCAGATTAGACTTTCCTTCATGATACAAAATCTCCAAGTTGTATTCCTTGATCAATTCTAGCCATCTCCTCTGCCTCATGTTAAGTTCTTTCTGGGTGAAGATGTATTTGAGGCTCTTGTGGTCGGTGTAGATCTTGTAGGAGACACCGTAGAGGTAGTGCCTCCAGATCTTAAGGGTGAAGACTACTGCTGCAAGCTCCAAGTCATGTGTCGGGTATCGGGTCTCATACTCCTTCAGTTGTCTCGATGCGTAGGCTATGACTTTCCCGTGCTGCATCAAGACACACCCCAAGCCATACTTAGAAGCGTCGCTGAAAACCTCGAATCCGTCTGTCCCGGAGGGCAAGGTTAACACTGGGGCTGTGGTCAACCTATCTTTCAACATCTAGAACGCCTTCTCACAATCATCGTCCCACTGAAACTTGGTTACCTTCTTCATGAGGTTTGTGAGGGGTCTAGCAATCTTCAAGAAATCCTTCACAAATCTTCTGTAGTAACTTGCTAGACCCAGGAAGCTACGAACTTCTGTCAGATTGCCCGGTCTTGGCCACTCTTTCACTGCTTGGATCTTGGCCGGATCCACTGAGATTCCCTTCTTGGTAACGATGTGGCCCAGGAATGCCACTTGGTCCAACTAAAAGTCGCACTTGGACAGCTTGGCGTACAGCTGCTGCTCTCTCAGGATCTGCAGAACTGACCTCAGGTGCTCCTCATGCTCTTCCTCATCCTTGGAGTAGATGAGGATATCGTCTATAAATACCACCACAAACCGGTCTAAATAGGGATTGAAGATCCGGTTCATGAGGTCCATGAAGACTGTCGGCGCGTTCGTCAATCCAAAGGGCATCACCAGGAACTCGAAGTGCCCATATCTAGTCCTGAAAGCAGTCTTCGGGATGTCCTTCTCTGCAACACGTAGCTGGTGGTATCCCGACCTCAGGTCTATCTTGGAGAAGACTCCTGCACCCTGAAGCTGATCGAAGAGGTCGTCGATTCTAGGCAAGGGATACTGGTTCTTCACAGTGATCTGGTTCAACTCCCGGTAGTTTATGCACAGCCTCATGCTCCCATCCTTCTTCTTTACAAACAAGACAGGAGCTCCCCAAGGCGATACACTCGGGCGAATGTATCCCTTCTCCAAGAGGTCCTCCAACTGAACCTTCAGTTCCTTCAATTCTGATGGCGCCATACGGTTTGGGGGCTTGGAAATAGGTGTTGCTCCTGGCACGTGGTCGACACTGAACTCCACCTCCCTGTCTGGCGGCATGCTAGGAATCTCATATGGAAAGACGTCAGGAAACTCATTCACCACTCGAATCTCTTCTAATGGACTTGGCTCTCGGCTCAGGTCCCGGACATGGCAAAGGTATGCCTGTTGTCCCTTCCTCACTTGGGAGAGAATTGACATGGCTGAGACTATCTTTACTCCCGCTTTCTTCTCCATGCTACTGTATGAGACTCTTCGGCCCGATGGTCCTCTCAGGATGATCTTCTGCTCTCCACAAGCGATCTTCCCCTTATACTTGCTTAGCCAGTCCATCCCCAGGATGATGTCGAAGTCGGGAGGACGAACTGGATCAGGTCAGTTACAAATGTTTCCCCCTTTATGTCTACCCCCACATCTTTCAATACATGATTACAAGAAATAACCCGCCCTGAGGGTATAGATACTGCTATGGTGGGAGACTTACAAGCTATTAGACCCAGTTTCTTAACAAAATTCTCAGAAATAAACGAGTACGAAGCTCTAGTATCAAACAAAACGCGAGCAGGAGTACCATGAACAGAAAAGGTACCTACTAATACCTCTGCTTCGGTCTCAGCCTTGGCCCGGCTCATAACATTGATCCTCCCTGGAGCTCGACTGTTGTCTCGGTTCTCCCCTTGACCTCTGTTGCCTCCATTTCCACCCCTGCCATTTCCACGCTGGGGAGCATCCCCGCGCTGGTTCTGGCCCTAGTGTTGATCTATGCCTCGAGGCTGGGAGTCTGCTGGTCTGTAAGCCCGATCTCTGTCATTCCCCCTCTGCTGAGTGCCTCCCTGAAGGCTCCGGAAGCACTCAAAATCTTTGTGGCCCTTCCTGCCACACCGGAAGCACGCCACCAGGTTTCCTTCACAGTCTTTCCCCGGGTGGTCCTTGTGGCATCTCCTGCAGTGGAAGTGCCTATCTCGTCCAGTCTCTCCTCCCTGTATCTGCCCCTGGGGTCTATCATTCCTTCTCTGGTCATTCCTCTGGTTCCCATCGAACCTTCTCCTATCACCTGAGTTAGGCCTCCACCTCTTGTCCTGGTTGGGCCTATGATGTCGGTCGTCTCGACTCCGGGACTCCTCCCCGTCCTCCATCTTCCTCTTTTGGCCTGCCTGGACCTCCCTTCTCTTCTGCTGCACCCTATACAGGTTAGCAGCCTTTCCATAAGCGTCCTGGAGGGTAGGTATCGCCAGCACACTCAAAGCCTCCTGGAGACTCCAGTTGAGTCACCCCATAACTCTCTGCACCTTGGATGCTTCGTCTAGGACCATCGTCGGCGCGAACCTCGCCAGTTCTAGGAACTTGGAGTGGTACTCCTTCACACTCCGGGTCTGCTTCTTGAGCTCAGAGAACTCCAGGTATTTCTGCAATGCTTCCCATCCAAAATCGGGTCCCGTCAGAAGAGCGTCCTTGTTGGCAGACCACCAGATGTTAGCCTCGCTCTTGAAGTAGTAGACAGCGGCATTGACTCTCCTGTCAGCAGGGCAGTTGACTGCCTCAAAGATCTTGTCGAACTCTTGTAGCCAATCCTCCAGCAGTACTGGGTCCTCCTCTCCCTTGAATGCAGCCGGCTTCAAATGGGCAATCCTCTTCGTGCAGTCTTCTGGCACATTGTCTCGCTGAACCTGTCGTTGAACAATCTGGCCCAGGTTCAAGGCAAGCTCCTGGAGCTGTATCATGGGGTCGTTGGCGGCCATGGTAGTCCTTCTGCTTCGATTTCTGGTGTTGTAGAAGAAATTAAGTCGGTCTGCCAGTCTACTCTACTCAAGATGGACTCCTGATTATGAGTCACGAATTCAAGGAATTTAAATTCCTACAAATAGTCCCCAAAGTTCTACTACGTTCATACTACCCAATCCTCGGGTAGACAATTCAAATATATATATAAACGAGTATAGGTACCATCATATAATACACACATATGTGCAACCAGTAAACAATATTCCCTGTATGATCTTCAAGCACCACACAGAGGTGTCTAACATAACTCAACAGAACATAATATACCACATAATTCAACATAACTTTCCCCAAACGGCTTATCCCCAAGTTTTTAATCCGGTTTACTCAAGTTTTATCTTATTTCGAAAACATAGGCTCTGATACCACCTGTAACTCCCTGGATTTTACCTCAAATGATAGCTTATAAAAATACAAATCTAACGGCGCAAACGGAATCAAAAACGGACTTCAAATGAGTCCTAAAAGTGCAAAATAGAGTTGGTCCGAGCTTGTGTCCGGACATTGGAAGTTCGGACACAAGCCGAGGTAAAACAGACGGCAGAAAACCATTTGTCCGAACTTGTGTCCGGACGTTGATGTTCGGACACAAGTCGAGAGTTAGAAAACTGAAAAACGACAAAGTCCGAACTTGTGTCCGGACTTTGAAGTTCGGACACAAGACGAGTTTCAAACTTCGGAAAATCTCTTACGTGGTCCGAACATTGGTCCGAACTTGCAAGTTCGGACATAAGTCGAGACTTGCAAGCTGGACCCGTCCTCGCATGCTGTCCGAACTTTGATGCTCGGACAGATGTTCAGACACAACCAAACGATGAAAACCTTTGAAATCTTTTAGGGCCTGTCTTAACATTGATGTCCGGACGAACGTTTGGACAAGTCCTTAAATGTAGTTTCCAGCGCGTAATGAGAAACCAAAACACGTATGTAAAACATAACAACAATGTGAGAAACACTTAAATGGACAAAGACATTAATAAGTACCTCGGTACAAAGCTCAAACTCATAAAGCCAATTCATAAACTGTTAGTAATTACTATTAGTAAATACTCAAATAAACATAACCTTAAAACAGCAGCAGATTTCAAAACATCCAGGGCATTACCGCCACACCCAATTCCCATGGGTGCTCAGGCTAATTAACTAAATAAACAATAAGAACAAAGGTTAACTCAAGTTATGCGGAAGCCAAAATAAACATTCAATGTGTAAAACCTTGGAAAACAACACAACATCTCTTAACCATAGTAATTCAAAACATCACCTTAATGATTTATAATTCCTAAACTTTGTGATTCGCCGTCCCGATTCCCACACCTAGTCATCCATACCTGCGATCATAAAACATAGACAAAAACACAGAAAGGATCGCACAAATCAGAAAAACTGAGTAAAGACTATCTCAATCCGTAAAATACGTTTTAGAACCTCATTTACCATTTGACAATCAGAGAGGAACAATTTGGTGAACATTAGACGAAACTTTCAGATTCCAAAACAACATTTAAAATCACAGTAGGGAGCTTTCAACAGGAGATCATCTCAATACCAAATACGGGATCACCTATGGGATCCCAAACAAAAGGACAGTCACCTACGGGACTGTCAAACAACCACCTCACCCTAAGTCCTTAAGTGTGCACACCCCCTATGAAACAGCAGTAACATAGAGTAGATCATAGAGCTTAACTGCAACAATGTGTGCAGCGCAAATAACAATAACCATGGGGAGCACCTATGGGCTCCCAAACAATAGAGTACAACCTGCGAAAGACTCCCATAATCCAGAACCAAAATCCACAGTACAATTCAATTCCTCAATTCCAAAACGTGGGAACAATCCCCAAAATCCAAAACACAATCGAGTACCCATAAACGCACAGCGAAACCTTTTCCAATTGTTTTTCAAATCATTAGTCAAACAATCATTGAGCATAGAATTTACCTGGATCACCCAAAACCCTCAAGAGCCCAACTGCTCCGGATTAACAAAAGCGCTCATCGATGTAATCGGCGTCTAGGTAACCAAAACCAACAATCAGGAATCGCTGAACAACGCGTAAAAATATTTACACAACTTAGTTAGAATACATTACCCCACAATTCACTAACTGGCACCAGAGAATTGATTAGACCTCGACGGAACTAGCGTGAAATCACCAAGAGTTGAAAAAGAGAGTGTGAAGTTTTGTGTAGAGTGCAAACGGAGGAACAACGTATTGAGGATGAAGAAGGATGAGGAAGCCGATGTTTTAAATAGAAAAATAATTGTAAAACAAGAAAGGATTTATTAATTTAGTAATTAAAAGTCTAGGTTTAAGGAGAGAAGATATTAAATATCAAAAGATAATTCAGTATTGCCAATATTTAAAAGGTATAGAACTTATAATTAAATTAATGAATCAGCAACTTGAAAATAGAAGAACGTGGTTAACCGTTGTAACAAGATAAGGATGAGAAATAAAATATTTAGGAAGTCAATTAATAAACATATACTTGGAAGGAAGTAGTTTAGAAATAGATAAATATATATTGGAAGCAGTTTCAAAGTTCAATGGAAAAGAAAAAAAAACAATCACGTTAAATAAAATGAAACAAAATGCTAGTAATATATTTGCTGAGAGAAAAAATAAGGAGAATTAATAAATACTATATTAAGTTGTCAATCGGGATTTGAACTCTTGAAATTAAATAACTACAAGAAGAAAGCCAAATTGAATTCGAACTCCATATATCTAAAGTTAATAAATTGGGAAGAAGATTCTAGAATAGTATTTTAAAGCTTAAGTAAATAAAACGAGGTTAGGAGGATAACGTAATATCTAAATAGTATAGTATCTGTAATATATATCTAAAGTCAAATAAGGCCCAAAACGTTACGAATAACTGTAAACACTTTTAAGGAGAAAGATTAATTTAGGAATAGATGTCGTTTAATTCTCTGGGCCACCCTAATACTAACCTCGGACACATTAATCAAACTATATACTATATCATTCCTAACTTGCAATTCCCGGGTATTTCATTTACCCTTCGCATCACATCACCCTCACCTTATGCGCGCATCATGCGCACTTTTTAAAACCAAGATTCACACTGATTCAATTAAGTGTGTTTGTTGCAACCAACTTAATCTAGATATGACTATAAGGGAGTATAAAGGCCTCAAATATTTTATTTTTGATAATTATGTAGCAGGCAAAAGCTTTAACCGCAATAGCAGTAAAACCATGTAAAATACAGGGTATTACAGTCTGACGCTCTTATCCTTGCAACGTATCCCCTATCTTTTCAATCTTCATGCGATGAATGATCCCAAAATCCTTAGTATGTTTCACTGTTTCTATCCTTCTTACTACTCTCTCCTATTCAGATTATCGGTCATTTTAGAGATAAATCTAGACTTAAATCTGTCCAGATTCGTCTCTAAAACGCCAAATATTTTGAATAGAAGGGAGTATATTTGTTTTTCCAACTCTCACCACTTTTTCTATGTCTAAACATGGGTTGCTTTTGGAATAGCTATCTTCTTTCCTATGAACGCTTTCATTCTTATCGATTGATCTTTCATACTTTTATTTTCCTTCTTGCATTCCTTTTGCCTATTTGCTTCATATTCGTTGAATATTTCTTCTTCAACATCCACCTTCACAGGAGCTTCATTCTTGAGAATAGACATCAAGGCTTTGTTCGTCTTTGGCATATTTGATAGCATATTTGTGGTATAAATGGGTGGGTCTCATGTAGGTCTTACGTTCTACTCCAATAATATATTGTCACGTAGAAAATAGCTGCAAAACAGCCATGCCGAATAGAGCCCAAATCTTGTGTTAACCTCTCCTTTGTTATCCATCCCCCATCCCTACTCTTCAACCAACTTTATGCATTTCATGGCCTCTTTGTGGTGCCCCTTTGCTACCATGTGACTTTCCCCTAGATTGAACCCTAGCGGAAAATCGGTCTCCTCGAATAGAAATCTGAGGGCTTCTTCGACCATTGCATGCTCTTTCTCAAGGATCTTTAATCTACCCTTCTCATTGCTTTGGATTTTCTCAACCTTTCGTTTCTTTTGCTCTTCTCGCCTTAATTTCTGATCCATTGGAATTAGAAGTGCACTTAAGGATGTCTACCTTCCTCTTCCATATGTTTGGAAATTTATAGCGGCAGTCTCATAATTCCCGTACTAAAATTTTGAATCACCCATAAACCAAATTGAATCACCCAGTATCTACATATTTACCTCATGCTTATTACTCCAATTCCCACCATCCATCTTTCCCCTGAAAACAAGAGACAAAAGAGGCATTGGGTGCTAGTTTCCACATGTAATCGATTAACGACCACAAACATCTTGTTTTTCGTTCTCATCCAGAATCAAATCCATGTCTCCACAAAACCATTAGTATTTTCACAATCGGTTGAGCTATCTATTTCCCTTGCCCCTGCCATAGTTGAAATGTCTGCTCCACGGGAACTTCTAAATTAGACAAACCACCCAGCATCACAAGAATTCCTATAAACCACCGGAGGAAGCAATCCTCAATCTGGACCAAATATGTGCACTACTTGAAAGCAAAACCACCAGTATGTTGTGATTATACCATTTATTATATTGTCCTTTTCTTAGTGTTGAGTTGAACTTGTTACAACTTTGTAATAACCACCTATATCAGTTATCTCTCTCTTCTTCTGTCTTACTTTTTCAATAAACCAGTACAGAAGTTCATTCTCTTTCATTCTAGATACTACACTCTACGTTCTATGCTTGAGTTTCGTTCTCCTCCTTATTCCATTATTCGATCGATCGCCTGCACCATTTAACATGGTATGAGCAGTGTTTCTAATTGCTCGTTGTTTCTTTCACATCTCTAGACCGTCATGACCGGAAATGAATCTACGAACACCCTAGAAAGACTTATCGAGTCACTCGGACATCTGAGAACCAATGAGACAGACATGACGACAAATCCTCTATATGCTCACAATTACGAACATCCCAGAATGATAATCGCCTTGAAGTTCACCGATGTAGACACCAAAAAATCTCACCCCATAAAGCAAATTCCAAAATAATGAATAAAATAAAAGGGGTCGTCGTCTTTCATTTCAAAACGTACTAACGTGCGTGCCAACATCAAACCATCATTTTATGACAAAATTCTCAAACCAATTTCCAAAGCATTTCAGAAAAACATAATTCTTTGAAAATGAATTTCCAATGACAATCCAGTTTTGAACCCGTCCCTTTTGTTTTATTTGTTTATTTTACGATCTTATTTTATCATATTCTATTTTCATTGTGTATTTGTTTACCTATTCAGTTTTCTTTTATTTTGTTACTTATTTATTTTATCCTATTTATTACTATCTTAATTGTCTTCTAAGATTTACTTTTATTTTGATTATTCTATAGTATCATTTATATCATTTTACATGTCTTTTCACTATTAGTATTCATATTAATTTTTGTTTTGTTTTGTTTTTGTCACTAATTCGATCATATACCTGAACGATACTAGAGGACTACGGTTTGAATCCGTAGAAGAACAAGGGGGATTTTTTTTCTCGCGCCTAGCCTGGCCAAACAAGCCCTATTCTTTGTTTGACCCGAAGTCAAACTCGACCCACAAAATAAAACCCTAATTTCTTATCTATAAAACAAAAACAATAAAAAACCCTAGTCATACTATAGTAGCCGACCTTGATCCCCATTTTTTCTCTCTCAATTGCCTGACATTCCTCACTTTCTTCCTCCACTCTTCTCTTCTGGTTCGATCTTCATCTGGCTCGAGGATCATCAACACAATTTTTTTTAACTTCCAACTTCACCTCTCGGTCGACCGACTCCCTCTCTTTGTCTTTCAATCCTTGGAACAAGAAACATGGAGATTTATTCCCCATACTCTTCACTCTCGTTAATTTTGTGGAGATGATTTGATTGAAATACAGAGGCTGAATGACATTTTGGATAAAGAATTAAAAATCAAGGACTTGGGAGGCCTTCGATATTTCTAAGGGATGGAATTTTTGAAGACTAAACATGGCATGGTTGAAATACCCCTAACATTTAAATAATTAAGTAATGATAAATAAATATTATTTGGGGGATTATGAAACCCTAAGTAAGCATATAAACACTTAGGCGTTAAAAACGCACCCAAACTCCTTAAGGTCAAAAACGAGCGTTAAAGTCCGACCTTAAGCTAACCAAGTTATATAAGCTATAAACTCATACCGAGTCAACCAAGGAACATTATATGACCTTTCAAACGTAGGACCTCATCTAAAACTGTGTAAAAATGCAAAATGCCCGGGAGTTCCCTTAAGGTCCCGAAAGTCTCGGAAATACTTTATAGGATGAAGTAAAGCATTACACTTCATTCCAAATGCACCATAACACTTTATTAAACATATAAGATGAAGTCCTCACGCTAAATTTTCAAATAAACGCAAAACGCTCGGAGGTTCCCGGTAGGGGCCCCATAAACCCCCGGGAATGCCCCGGAGAAGTGTCGAGGTGGCACAAAGTCCTATATAATTCATTCTTAGAGTTCCTAACATCATTATTCATCATTCTAAAGAGAACCCTCGAGGTACTTCTTCAAAATTCAACAAAATCCTCGGGAAATTTCTTAACGTTCCTATTTTGCCCCGGGAGTGTCCGATTGCCCGGAAAGTGTGTTCATGAGTTGATATAACTTTATATAACTCAATGTAACGCTTTAATATACCATTATTGATCATAAATAATGTTTATAAACCGTTGGAACTCATTGGAACAACTTATTTACCAAAATATCCTTTAAGCACAAAAACGCACTTTCGGGTGCCACAAAAACGCGTTCTACGTTATTACCTTGAATTTTTTGAGGTGCCACGATTTGATAATCTTACATGGGGAGGAATTGACCATCTAAATAATTAATTCCAGTGCTAAACTCATAGCACAAGTAGGGCCGATTTTATGATCAAAAAGTACTATAAAATCAGCATTTTACCTTAGAAACTTTCATCTTTTACCTTAGTATAAATGTACCAAATAAATGATGTAACTTATAACATGTTACAATATGGTCTTAATACAATATAGTGTGACAGGAATCAAATTAAAATCAGTCCCACATGATCACTATAGTGGCCGATTTTTAGGGTGTATTTGACATGGTTTACCTAATAAATTGCCTTATGGATTAGTGACTCATCTTCCATACACCATGTGACATAATGTCAAAAGAAACTCAGTCAAATGAACCCTCCATTACCGAAAGACCTGCAAGAAAACAAGAAGAGATTAGCTTTTGAAAATCAATGAAATTAAATACACAAAAGTTAGATCTAGAATTATAATATGTAAAGATTGCAAATAAACAAACAAATCATCCCATTCTCTAGCCTATGCTGCCGATTATGATCAGGAAGAAGGGGAGTTTGATTGTTGTTTATCTAGTTAAAATAATACACACCTAATTAGCATGTTCTCTTGTCTAACATAAACAAAAAATCAAATGACATGCTACAGCACATGGCTGCCGAAAATGAGCTAGAAAAGCAAGTTCGATTGCCTTATAATTAGTCAAATAAAACACCTACCAACCTAGGCATGTTCTCATGTTTCAAAGGACAAAAATCAAATGCTATACAAGCAGCATATTACCGTATATACAAGGAGAAAGGAGTCAACATTGGCATGGTATTCTACTTAGAAAATTCAAAGAAAACATCAACCTACATTTGCCTTTGTCTTCTTGTTTCAAGTTGTCAAACAAAGCCATCCTACCTCCTTGTCATTCAGCCGAAAGTGAGGCAATAATATAGACATTTTATGGAGCCATGGGTCAAATTAATAAACAAAGAAAAACTAGACAAATTTGACATTATTGTGTCAAATGAGAGATCCCTGCATTCCTTTCCTTATTTCCTTCGTGAGCTTAGGCATTTTCCTTTGCCCATTCATTCAGCCGATTGGTAAGCTCCATTCCCTCTCTTTTCTTTCTTCCTTTGCTAGTTTATTCCTTAGAGCTTCAAAGCTTCATTAATGGTGTATTAAGTTCTAACACCATTTCGATGTAATTTTCCTAGTTAATTCTACTAAATCTTGAAGCAAGAATCAACCTAGCAATCCTACAAGTTTTTGCCAAGCTTAAGTGTTCCAAGGAGTCACCTTGATTCAACAACAACACAAGGAACAACAAGATCAAGTTAAGGTATATTTCTTGTTGAAAATCCTAAGTAAATTCCCTAAGCTATGTCCGAAAATTTAGAGCTTTTAAATCAATGTTCTCTTCAGCATTTCATGAAGGAAACTTGGATCTACAATCATTCCAAGGTGTACCGAAAATTCCTTGAAAAATACCTAAGGTAAACTCCTGTAAACTACTCCAAATCTACTTATAAAATCCTTGTTAGAAGTCTAACACTTGGATCTCCTAAACTTATACATGGAGGCCGAGAATACTACATCAAGATACCATTGGAGGAGCTTGGAATTCAAGAAGAAATCAAGTACAATAATCATCTTGATTTAAGGAGTAAGTTTCTATAATTAAGGTTTATTAAGTTTAAGTTTGATTTAAGCTTCAAACTTTAGTACAAAATTTATGTACAACCTCTAGATAAATTAAGGCCGAATTATATAGGGACTAAATGCTCTATTTGAGTTTATAATCATTCTAAGTCATTAGCATAATTTTTAGAAGTGGTATATGGCTTATATACATTTATATATATTTATTATAAGGTATAAACCAAGTTTTGAAACCATATGGTAAGTTTAAATAAAATCCGAGAACACAATAGGTTATTTGGTGATTTTTGAAGTATATAAGTATATTAGCTTATATTATAAATTTTGGGAATATTAAAAATAGCTACAAGTATTTAAATGACTAGCTTAATAAGTTATGTGGCTAAAATGTAAATTTTGAAAAGTTTGGAGTGCTAAATTTAATTGCCGAGAGTTTAAGGGTTATTTGGTATAGTTATGATATAATATAAGGTAGGGAATTAATATTATGAATTTTGGTAAATTTAAATAAGTGTTAAAATAACATTTTATAAAGTTTTGGGGCTATTTTGTAATTTATGGAAAATATAGTGCATAACCGAAACATATATGTTTTCTGGGTATATTAAAGTATTAATTATGAAATTAAGTCTTGGTCAAAGTGTTGACCAAAAACTTTGGGTTAAAATGATTTATGACATAAAATATTAAGTTTATAAAAGTTTGGGGTGAATATGTAATTTATAAGAATTAATATGTAAAACCAATTAGACATGGGGCGGAAATGTAATTTATAAAAGTATATGGGTCATTTCGGTTATTTAAAAGAATTTAATATTAAAACTATAGTTTATAAGTTAATATGTAACTTATATAAAGTTTTGGGGTTAAAATGTAAATATAGGAAAGTTATATGTTGAAACTGAAATTATATGTGGCCATATTGTATTTTACGAAAGTTAGTAGGTACAAAATATAAATACCAAAAGTTATAAGGTTAATTAATAATTTATAAAAGTTATGTGTTCAATATATAACTACCCAATTATAAGGTTGGTTTTGTAATTTAATAAAGAAAGGAATTAAAATTAAGTAATATAATACATTATGGAGTATAATGTAAAGTTTAAAAAATAATTGTGGTTATAATAAAAATAACCAAGTGATATTGGTATATGGAATAAGTGAAAATAATTAAGGATATATGATTAATGAAATAAAGGTATACAACACAACGGAAATTCATTATCACATGTAGTATTATATAAAATAACGAACTGTTAAACTACCTCGAACCACTGTAAAATAACAGGGGAAATTAAAGACATACGGGGTCAGTATACTACAAGTATTAGTTCTGTAGTGACAGTACTGTAATACTTAGTGAATAGTTGTATTAACATTACCCGATATTGCATGTAAATATAACAGCGTACGGGGAGAAACTACTAAAGCGTGAACTGTCAAGCTAGCTGTTATCACGGTGAAGGGTATGTTAATTGTGTGGTCAGAATGTCCTAAGGATTTTCCTAAGGTTCAGACGTTGTGTGTTTAATTGTTAAGAGCGATATCTGTGATTTATGTATATGATATTGTATACTGTATTGCTCGACACCTGTAACACCCCTACTACGCACATAACACTACTTGAAATCGCAGCGGAATTTAAACATCTAATCAGTAACTAAACGAATGGTGCTACAACGTCGTCAACCACCCACGTGGTTAACAAGGCTGAATAAATACAATTGTACCGGTCTGATGATCAGACTCCCGAGCATAGAACTAATAACCATATATATACATTAACCAAAATACCGAGTATTTACATACATCCTTCATTGTAAAACATCACTGTTAACCATCACTGTAAACCGTCATAACCAAAATATATCACGCCACGGGAGCACAGGCGCATCCCGGGCCAACATCCAAAGTACTCAAAAGTAAACCTGCATCCTAGGACCTAAAGCCACTCCGCTTCTTCGATCCTCATCCTGCAGTAAAAGAAATATGGATCCCCCGAGGGGGTCAGCAACCCTTGGCTGGTATGGTTAATGCGCAGCCCATCGGCTACCGGGATGCGCGCAAACTATTTGTCATGATGACATGACATTCATTTTAAAACACACAACTTATACATATATATTATAACATGGGTATTGTACACAATATCACACACATCACACAAGAATAATTCCTTTTAGGAAGAGAACCAACACAGTTAGTCCCCATAGAGAGCCTAGAGAATGTTGTCATGCTCATGCTAAGCTCGTTACATGACTCGTTTTCCTGTTAGATTGAACGGATAACTTAACACAAGGTGCCTCGGATATAGTGATCCAAGCACACCGAAATAACACATAGTATGCCCCTGTGGCCCGACGTGAGTCAGTAAAATAGCCTTGGTTAAGCTAAAGGGAAGGTTGGAAACCAAATTGGAAAACAACCATAACATACAAAGAGAATCGAACCGGTTATGACATCGACTCCCATACTCACACGCGTGGCCGGAACAGACCGGACTCCTCACTTCCCCCGTTAGCACTTGTTAGCAGTTCATTATTGAACTCAATACACAAATCACAATAATAGGTCGAGTCTTCTTAGACACACACAAGGGAGAGAGAGTCATACTTAACAACATAATAATATTTAACAACTGTAAACTCTTTACATGGTTTAATCTTACAAAGTCCTAAACACACAGAAAAACAAACAACACACAAGCGGTGTAAACCGGTAGGCAACAGACTGCAAGAAAACCATACCTCGGTCCTTGCCTCGACTGGTTTCCACCTTGAGAGAATCCTAAACACATTAGTAACGTCGGTTAATTAACGCACTAGTCCATTGTTAACTTGTTACTTCACATATCTATTTTATTTTATCTACACACTTGTTATAACTCTTCACCATTTTAAAATGTCATTATAACACTCCTAACATGTCTTAATTAACCTCACACCATCTTTACTAGTTAATTACCATTTTTAGACAACATTTCCCAACTTAAAACAAAATTTTGGTCCATACAGTGGCCCGTCCGAACTTGTGTCCGAACCTCCAAGTTCGGACGCAAGCCGTGACTTAGACAGAAAACAGACACACGTCCGAACTTATGTCCGGACTTCGGAAGTTCGGACGTGAGTCGAGAAAAATTCTAGACAGAAATCCATGCGTCCGAACATGTGTCCGGACTTCCCAAGTTCGGACACAGTTCGAGGATAATCCTAAGGATGAATGGGTACGTCCGAACTAGTGTCCGGACTTCCCAAGTTCGGACACTGTTCACGAGTGAGAATTCTTCTACCCAACAGAGCCTGTCCGAACTTCCATGTCCGGATGGAAGTTCGGACAAGGCAAAATGCTCAATTTCCAAGTCTTCAAACACTTAGCCAAATTTCACCAAAGCCTCCAACACTTATAGTATTTACTCCCTAGGTTCCTAAGTGATGTTTCATGCCTATTCTAACTATTATACCAAGACATATCTTCCACACAAGATCATTACTCAAACATCATTTCTTACAAACTAAAACTCCTTATGTCATCCTTGAAATCCCTTTTTCTAAGCTTACACTTTCTCCTTATTTTACCAAAGTTTGCCTAAGCCCTTACCTAAGTCCAAAATGACTTTGGTACATACTAAAACCTCAAGATAATGCCTAAGTCCTTATTATACTCTAGAACACTTCCTAGTTCATCAAAATTCCTTTAGAACATCTTGAACTCCTTATGCATTTCTTAAATTTTGACATAGGTTCTCCTAGCATTTTGTTACACCAAAGCACATTGTTTTCACCATTAAACACCCAAGAACACTAAGAACACCAAGAACACTCTCATACACAAAACTTCCCTCAAATCTCACTACATTACAATATAATGCATAACTTAAATTGCATGGCACTTAGGCCCTTAAAATGCATGGCTCTTAGGCCCTTAAAGTGCTTAAATCATAAACACTGAATTTCCACAATATATATGCCTTTGACCTGCAAATACATACAACAAGACATATGTTCTTTTACTAGTCTCCTTGAGAACATTTACTAGGTCATTCACCTTTTGCTCTTTAGGTAGTTTTAACAAGCATTATAAGCTCATTTCTCCTAAGGCATTAAAACAACATTAGGTTAGTATATTTACCTCTTTTCCAAACAACTTCTTTCTTGTTTCCTTATAAAACCGGTAAGGTATTTGATTCCTTGTCAAGTTCTAAACAATATACAAGCATTGAAATGAGTATACAAGCTCCAAGCTTAAACTCATTGTAAACCCTAGTTTTACATTATTTCTAAAATATTAATGTAGTTGTTTTACCTTGGTCTTTGAAGAGAGTTTGGATATCTATGAAGAGAGGACTCCACCTAGTCCTTGAAAGGTTGGAATGAAGCTAAAACAAAGCCATATAAAGAGCACCTTCAATGGGTATTTTCGGTCACAACAAAAACATGGAGGAAATGTAGTTTTTATTTGAGATTCCTTACCTAGAAGCAAGGGAGAGTAATAATATGTAGAATACAAGCTCAAGCTCCTTCAATGGTGGAACTCCATGGCACCGAAATGGGGCTTGAAGTTTTGAGAAGATAGAAATGAAGAGCTTGATGAGAGGAAGAGATTGGTGGTGTTTGTTTTTGATTTGGACAAGTGAGCTAGATTTTACAAGGGGTCAAAGCTAGAGTTTAATGGTGGTGGTGGATATTACCGTGAGAGAGCAGCAAGAAGGAAGGAGATGGAGTTGGAACCGTGTGAAATGGAGGAAGAAATGAGAAGATAAGTTGCTTTTGAAGATATTTGTTAATAAAGTAAAGTAAATAGTACTTAACTTGTCATCTTTATTTAACTAATGAGCTAACAAGGGTGGTGAGTCACCAACCTTAAAACCGGCCCCCAATAGTAATATGAGGGTATTTTAGTCTTTGTTGAACATTTAATTACTTAATACAACATATGTTACAAATAGCTTATTAAAATCACTATTCATGAAAACAAGGCACATAGAAGTGAAATTTTGATTTCTCATTGATATAGACATCCAAATGTGATATTATATAGTACACATATATATTTAAGAGTAATGATGGACATCTAGCCACTCAAAACTCATTTACAAGACAATTTTTCAAAAATGTGCTTTAAGACTCCTTAAAGCACATTTTGTGTTTAAACTTGTTTTCAAGCTTGGTTTTCTTTGGTAATTGATTTAATATGTTCATTAGTATACAAATGAGGTCTTGGTAAGTTCATTAGGTCTTACCCAAGCTTATTCCAAGCTTAGAGCACATTTTAGCCCTTATTGACCTTAAGGTATTTAATTGTGTTCTTTATGGTTTAAATTGTTTACTAATGTTTATAAGACTCTTTTTAGTCTTAATATACCATATTTAGGTGTTTAAACAACATAACTAGGCTTGGGGTATTTCAATCTCCCCCCTTAAAAGAACTTTGTCCCCAAAGTTCATACTTCCACATATCCTAAATATTAGAACATGAGAACACATATCAACAACACTTCCATATCACATTAACAACATCTTTACATCACATCGGACACATGGTCCAAACCACAAAACATCACAACATCATTCAGACTTAGCGGTCTGTAACATTAACAACATAACAACACAACACAGACAATGTATCCATATACATGTCATACACATAACCGAAACGGCTCTACCCCCTTAAATAGGGGTACGCCCCGTACCCTATACATACAAACGCTAAGAAGTAAACAATGACGGGTACTTCGCCTTCATCTTATCTTCCAGCTCCCAAGTGGCCTCCTCAACGTCCTGGTTAGACCAGAGAACCTTCACCAGTCTCACGGACTTATGGCGAGTGTCTCGAGCCTTAGTATCCAGAATCTGTACGGGAGTCTCCACTGATCGCATGGTCGGCTCTAAGGTTAGCCTTTCAGGCTGAAGCACATGAGACGGATGAGACATATACTTCTTCAACTGGGACACATGAAATACATCATGTACCTTGCCCAGCTCGGTGGGTAAATCAAGTCTATAAGCTACCGGGCCGATCCGCTCCGTCACAACATAAGGACCCACATATTCGGGCTCAACTTGCCCTTCTGGCCAGGTCACGTCTGCGCACATCAGCGTACGACTTCTGTCTATCCTGAGCTGTTTTCATGTTAGCCCGGATCTGGCGAACTTCTGCCTGAACTTGCTCAAGATACTCTGGTCCTATAATGACCGTCTCACTCGACTTATCCCAGCATAATGGCATGCGGCATGGTCTACCGTACAATGCCTGGAAGGGAGACATCTTGATCGAAGCATGGTAACTGTTGTTGTAGCTAAACTCGATCAGATGTAACTTGTCAATCCAGCTGATCTGAAAGTCAAGTGCACATGCACGTAGCATATCCTCAAGTGTCTGAATGGTGCGCTCACTCTGACCATCGGTCTGTGGGTGAAACGCTGTACTCAATTTCAGTTCGGTACCCAATGCTTCTCGCGTAGACTTCCAATATCTGGATAGGAATCTGGTATCTCTGTCAGATACAATCGTTTTCGGTACACCATGATGTCTTACAATTTCTTTATCAAAGAGTTCTGCCAGTTTTGCCACTTTCCAGGTGTCCTTCATTGGAATGAATCGGGCCACCTTGGTCAGTCGGTCTACCACAACCCAAATCATATTCAGACCTCCCCTTGTAGGCGGAAGCCCTACCACGAAGTCCATAGATATGTCATGGAACTTCCACTCAGGCACTGGCATTGGCTGTACCATACCACCAGGCCTTCGGTGCTCAAACTTGACCTTCTGACAAGTGAGACACCTCAACACATAGTCATTTACATCTTTTTTCATTCCAGTCCACCAAAATATCTTTTCATGCCTTTATACATCTTTGAAGCTCCGGGGTGAATCGAAGTAGTAGAACAATGGGATTCACTCAATATGCGCTCCTTCAACTCAGCGCTACTCCTAGGTATACACAGTCAGCCATTAAGCCTAATCAGGTCATCATTGTGGAGTCTGAAGTCGTACTTCTGACCCTCGAATGTGCCATCAATAAGCTTCTGTCTAATCTCCATCATGTACTGATCCGTCACCTGAGCACTCCGCACCTCTTCAACCAAGCCAGTATGAGAGACTAGTGAATGGAGAGAGTGTGCTCGGCGACTCAATGCGTCAGCTACCACATTTGCCTTACCCTCTTTATATTGCAGATTAATATCGTAGTCATTCAGAAATTCAACCCACCTTCTTGCCTCATGTTCAACTCCTTCTGAGTGAACAAGTACTTTAAACTCTTGTGGTCAGAATAAATCATCACGCTTACCCCATACAAGTGATGTCGCCATATCTTCAGTGCGAAGACAATGGCCCCCAATTCTAAGTCGTGGGTAGGGTAGTTCTCTTCATGCTTCTTCAGCTGTCGGGAGGCGTAAGCTACGACCTTCCCGTGTTGCATCAACACACAACCCATACCCCTGCCTGATGCGTCGCAATAGACCTCAAAACCATCTGGACCGTCTGGTAATGTCAGAACCGGTGCAGATGTCAGAGCATCCTTGAGACTCGTGAAAGAACTCTCACAGTCGACTGTCCACTCGAATGGTGCATCCTTTTTCATCAAGGAAGTCATCGGCTTCGAGACTTTAATACCCCGGACCTAATAATGGTGATTAAATTACTCTAATATGATTATTAAAGGCCTAATGGTGCCTAAAGTGTATTGGTAAAGAAAATAAAACCAAAAGAAAAGAGAAAACGCTTGAAAAGCGAAAAACGCTAAAATGCGCATTAAATGAAAATAAGAGATATATGATCTCGTAAGGGTCCGAGATGGATTCCTGAGGCTTAGTTAGGCCTAATTAGTATACGGGAATGATTCCCGAAGAAAACGGATCCAAATAATGGATTAAAACGCTAACGGAGTTTAAAAGCACGTTTTCGAGAAAACCCAAAAACGTGACTTTAAGTGGTCAAACAGACCCGTAAAAATTATAGTTGATTAAATAACTATAATTAAGTATAATGGAAGCTTAATAGCCATTAAAAATAAAGAAACAAGAAAAATCCGAAAAAACGGGCCCGGTTAGTGAATAGTGCTAAACCGGATAAAATAACGAGCGTTTTCTGTTAGAATCCGAAAAACGCTCCAGCTTAATATTGTAGTGGGACCGGTTTTAATTGGTACTCATACATGCCTTTAAATAAACAAGCTAGTTTATTTAGTCACAAAAGGACAAAATATTAAAGTAAAGGGAGTGAATAGTTAAATGAGACATTAAACCCTCACTCCCCATTCACTTCTATCTCTCACGGTAATTTCTTTCCCACCAGAGCCCTTCTTCTTTCCTCCTCTGTCAATCGACGATTTCACAAGTGAGCACACAGCCCACCTTCTTCCTCCATTAACTCACTCATCTCTTCACTGAATCGCACAAAATTGCCACCGTTAGATTCGTATCGGCGAGGGCTACGTTTTGTACCCCTCAAAAGCTTGTTTCTCCACCTTCACTTCCATGGGTGTTGGAGCTTTTGAAGCTAGAAGAGCTTATTTTGACTCTCCATCATCTCCTTAATGCTCTAAGGTAAGAATATAAGCAAAAGTTCATCATTCCTAGCTTGTTCTTGCAATTTGGAAAATTTTCCCACGTTGAAAATTTTCTTCCATTTCAGTCGGTTTCTTCATGTCCTTGTGGAGTGGTGGTACTTCATCATTTTGATTGCCTAACTCTCCATTTGGATACCTTAAGGTAATCTCTAAGCTAAACCCTAAAAACTAGCTCTTGTAATTCTAGTTTTTGTGTGGGAAAAATTAAATTAATAAGCTTGATATGTGTGTGTGGGGATATGATTGTAGTTGGCAATCTATGCTCCTTTGTATGTTGTGAAAACAAGAAGAGGAAGAGGGAACAAGAAGAAGAGGAAGAAGAGGAGTGAAAACCGAGAATAAACAAGGTAATGGGCTACCTTGTGTTGGTTTTATTTGCCTTGGGAAAACTTATGTTAGTGTTGTATAAACAACCTTGAGCTTGAGTAGTAATGATACCACAATATTGTGAGTGGAATGAGAATGTTTTTAATGTGGTTTATGTGTGCAAATAAATCTAGGAACTAAGCTAGTGTACATGTGTGAGCAAATGGGGATCAAAGTGTTGTAGTTGTTGGTGCCTCATTAAACAGGGATGAAGAAGTGTTTGTGTGCATATATGGTGTGTGTGTGAATGCATAGAAAGTAGGCAAGTGCTGTCAAAATTTCCTAGGGATGTATGGACTTGAGTGTTCTATTCAAAGGAAGAAACTAGGTGTGTTTAAGAGGCTTAAGTGAGTGGTAATTGTTTGGAAAACCAAACTTTGAAGGAGAGTGTGTTAGGAGTAAAAATAATGCCATGTGAATGCTTGGAATGGCATCAGTAAGTGAGGTTAGAATGGTTTAAAGAAGAAACCAAATCTGTTACAAGTCTAGTAGAAAACAAGAGAAAAACTAGTTATGGAGTATAAGTGATTTTGAGTAAGAATTTGGGTAAGGGTTTACCCATGATTTGAAGAGTTTTAGAGCATGTTTTAAGGTGATTAATCATGTAGGAATCTTGTGGAAAGTTTATGGAAATATTAAGGGTGGTTTAAGGATTGATTTGGAGTGGAAAAATCAAGTTTGGAGCAGGTTTTAGCAGGGTCCGGGACTTGGTCCTTGGACAAAGTCCCGGACCACACCTAAATTAGGCCGAGAGTGCAAGTGCTGCTTTGGTCCGGGACTATACTCCAGGACAAGGTCCCGGACCATGTGTAATTTTCACCCGAGAGTTAAGTTTGCAATTGGTCCGGGACTTAGGGTAAGGACCAAGTCCTGGACCACCCCAGAAACCTACAGAGAGCATTTTAAAGCTTTAAATGATGGGGGTTTGAATGTTAATGATGTTATAAGATGTTAAGGCCTTGTTTGGTGACATGTAAAGGCCCTAGGAGGTGTAAGAAAGTGTTAGAAGTGATTGAGAAGTGAGAACTCAAATTAACTAGAGTAAAACCGAGTTAACGGGATAACGGGGTAATACGGGAATAACATTTAATTATGTTCCGTATGAGCTTAGTATTAATAATAATGTTTGAAACGTTATCAGAGGATCGTGTGTGACCCGAGCAAGGTGAGATGACACAGTAAGAGTAAAAACCCCGGTGAAAGGTATGATTTTCTCATACTCCGCGTGCTAACCGAGTTACGTTGATTTGTGTGTTTGTGTGCCGGCTTAATCAAGATTAAAGCATGAAAATAATCCCTTGTTTGATTATGTATGCCTTGTTGTATGTTGAATGAGCTAACATACTTGTATGCCGGTGTGGTCTAACATAGTGAATGGACCGACTCGTAGGGAGTAGCGTTTGGCAAGAGACCCATAGATCGGGTCGACGCTGATGAAAATGAAAACGTGCAAACACACAAACTATTCGTTAAAGTATAACGATAACGCAAACATATGAACTCCCTAGAATGTGAGGAGAAGTACGGGTTGAGTAAATACCCGATAATGGTTAGAAAACCACATTGAAACAATCCACGAAACAAATGAGAGTGGAAAAATAAGTGAACCTCTTTCAAGAGGATTTAAGTTAGTTCAAAGATGTGAACCAGTGAAGAAGGTAAAAGAGACCTGAGGGATTAGTAACTCCCTTGAGATATGGTCGACCTCCTATATGAGGATTTTACCTGGTATATGCAAGTAACCGAAAGTATGAGTAAAGTAAATGTATGGGTAACTCTTAAAACCTAAGATTAACCGAACTAAAGTAATGTTCCCAAGTTAGAAACATCGAGAGTGATGCTTCTAGACTAATATACATGATATTATTATAACTCCGAGAGAGGAGTGTATGGGAACGAGAGTAGTCCGAGAGTAGACGGACCTAAGTAAAAGAGATAGGAACTAAGAGAGAGTTCCGTGAGCTAGTTGACCTTCCCACCATGCTAGACCCAGAGTAGGGTCGAAACCGGGGAAGTAAGACTATGCTAGAGAGCCATGAGTTTTGGCCTGAGTATGTACTAAGAGTAACGAGCGTGACGTAGGAGACCTGTGGTGTCTCGAGAATCTACAAGAGCTTGAGTATAATGAACCCAAGAGTGTGGGTGAGATAATGAGTATAAATAACCCAAGAGTGTGGGTGAGGTAATGTGTATAGGTAACCCGAGAAAAGGGTGAGTGTAAAATGAGTAGCCCAAGAGAATGGGTGTGTACATGAATAAGTAACCCGAGAGAGCGGGTGAGGTATTGAATGAGTAAACAAGGCATAGTGAGGTATAACCCTTAAGGCCTAAGAGTAAGCAGATACAACTAGCAACCTTGTTATGTTAGTTTGGAATTGTGTTCCGTGATTGGATGTAAATTCCTTGAGCATTACATGTACTTATTGTATTGCTATGATGCATGTTGTTTGACTAATGAACTCCATGTATATCCGACTAAGTAGTCGGCGTACCCCGGTTAGCGCTCGGGGTATGCGAATTTCATATGCAGCGTTAAGCTGAGCCCCTAGGGGCGATGTTTTTATTTTTACAGGTACACCGAAGATGTTACCGTTCGAGAGTAGGACGGGGTCGGTGGGTTGCATGGGTAGTTACTTTAATTACTTATGTATTGGAAGAGGTGTAAGACCGAATATGTTGTCGGCATCCATTTATTGTAGACTCGGTATAGTAAAGAAATGATTTGAGTATTGTATTTGTATTGTGTACTCGGTTGTTCCAGTCCATCAGACCGTTACTGTATGTGAGATAGGCCTGGTTAGCCATATGGGTGGCTAACGGCGTTGTTTCACCCCTCGTTGTAACTAGAGTTCCGCTGCGTGAGTAGGAGTAATTAGTAACGGTTTAAGAGGTAATGACGAGATTAACGGTTGGGGTGTTACAGAGACACTGGAGAAGTCCTTCACAAACCTCCTATAATAACCTGCCAGACCGAGGAAGCTCCTGATGTCGGTAACTGTCTTCGGTCTAGGCCAGGTGCGCACTGCATCTATCTTTGCTGGATCAACAGCGATCCCGGCCTCAGAAATCACATGACCAAGAAAGGATACTTGGTTCAACCAAAATTCACAGTTTGAAAATTTTGCATACAACTGGTTTTCCTCAATGTTTGTAACACATCTCTCAGGTGGCTTTCATGCTCACCCCTCGATTTCGAATACACAAGTATGTCATCGATGAAGACTACCACTGATTTGTCCAACTGATCTTGGAACAAACGGTTCATTAAGTCCATGAACTTAGCTGGTGCATTTGATAAGCTAAACGGCATAACTGTGAACTCATAGTGCCCATACCTAGTTTTGAATGCTCTCTTTTCGATATCACTGCCACGGATGGCAATCTGTGGTATCCGGAACGTAGGTCTATCTTGGAGAATACTGATGCTCCCCTCAGCTGATCAAATAGATCGTCGATGCGTGGTAAAGGGTAATGGTTCTTCACCGTAACAGCATTCAGCTCCCGATAATCAATACACAGGCGGAGGCTACCGTCCTTCTTCTTCACGAAGAGGACGGCGCTCCCCATGGTGAAACACTAGGGCGGATAAAGCCCTTGTCGAGTAGGTCTCTCAGCTGCTCCTTGAGCTCTGTCATCTCTGCTGGAGCCATACGATAAGGTGCTTTCGTAATGGGTCCGGTGCCCGGAACTAAGTCAATCTCAAACTCAACCTCTCGTGCTGGCGGCATGCCCGGCAGTTCCTTAGGAAATACATCAGGAAACTCCGACACTACCGGCACATCAGAACTAAACTCTGGGTCTCTCTCTATGTCCTGGACATAGCAGAGGTATACATCACTCCCTCGTCGTAACTCACGATACATAGCCATGGCGGTGATGACCTGAGTCGAAGGCTCCCTGGGCCTCTGGCGGTAAGATATGGTAACCCCAGATGGACTCCGAAGAAGCAGTTGATGCTCGGCACACAGGATTCTGCCCTTGTACCGCTCCAACCAGTTCATCCCGACAATCACATCAAAACCAAGTCCGTCGAACTCTAAAGTCGATCGGAAACTCTTCATCTCTGATTTTCATAACAACATCTCGGTGGTAGCGGGTACACCTGATCCGCTCTTTCGATGGGAGAGTGACCAAGAAGTCTGGCATCTCTTCACCATCTAACCCCAGCCTCTTCGCAAAGATAGCGAAATAAATGTGTGTGAGGCTCCGGAGTCGAACAAGATCGAAGCGTCCACGCCATTAACTGGAAAGGTACCGGTGAGGATGGTGCCGCTCTTGCCGGCTTCTGCCTCATTGTAGACACTCAGTATACCTCCCGTTCCGAGTGCACAGCCTAATTCATTGGCAAACTAGTAAGTACTGGGTAACAACACGGTTTATATGCTTCAAACAACTCCACTTTATTCATTAACACACTCTTTTTACACATTTGTTGGCTATACTGTCGCCATGATTAACACTTACAACATCCTTAATACATACTGGTTTATCACATCACATAATTATACAAGGCTTAAAACTGTCTAAAGGTCAAATTCAAACGTCCGGGTTTCATGTGTGTGGCATTGATCACTGCCGACGGTGCGGTATTCAGTTTGATCTTCTGATGCCATGGTATAGCATCCTTGACTGCCCACCCATGATTAACACATCTCTCGATTTCAACAGTAGCTTCTTTGCGAGGTCAGCACGCTTCTGCTCGCCATACACAAATACTGCGGTATCACCAATGGACCAAGACACCATGGGTACTCCCTTACTTAGAGACTCGGGTGACTCATCCTTGTCTTGGTGTAAACCTAACCGTCCACCTTTCTGGTAGAAGTTCACAATGCATAGATCTGCTTTCACACTTGGAATTGAATCCGTTTCAACTTGTTGAGCAATTCCTACGGCGTGGTTAACGACCGCAAGGAACTCCTCAGGTATACTTGGTACTGTTGCTCCATCTTCAGCTCGCACTTCTTGATATGACTTGGTGTAAGGGTTCCAGTCCTTACCCATGCACATCATCTTCAATTGCATTCTTGATCCGTTCGGGTATTCGGGTGTGTAGAAACCTCTTGGTTTTGCTCCAAGTTCGTCGATCGTTGATGATATGGATTTGTGCCTCCGGTGTCAGGTATCCATTTAAGAGTATCATACCTGGCTGGATAACCTGACATTGCTCCAATGGAAAGTCGGTGATGTTGATGGTGGTTTCTTCAGGGTTTGGTGAGGGTGGGATTGGATAACATATATTGAAGGTTCCTTTAAGTTTAGAGTACTCTAATTAGGTGTCTTTCACACTATACTTTAATCATTTACTCACATGGTTATTCACTTAAACTCACTAACACACATGCATGGAATGCGGTATGCAAACACTTATTACATTCAACAGTTTAGGCGGTACCTGGTCTAGAAGAGGGCCCTGGCGCCTCAGACCGGTCCACCACATTCAGGGTGGCCTTGTTGGACCCCGACCCCTTCCCCTTCTGGGACTCTGTGTACCTCTGATCTGGGGGTGGCTGATTCGCCGTCTTCTGGCCATCGGTGGTCGCAGTGGCCTTACCCTTCCATTGCCCCTTGGGCCTGTAGTTCTACTGTTTGGGTTCTGCCAGCATTCGTAGTCGCGGTGACCCATCTTCTTACAGTATCGGCACTGCACATCATTACCCTTGCAGTCCTTGCCGGGGTGGTCTCCGTTGCACCACTTGCAGTAATAGTGGCGCTCCGGTCCAGAGCCCGTGCTAGCTGCTATCACAACACACAATCAATACTTGTCTCACAACTTATCAACATACATTTCAACTTATCACACAGGATTAGATAATTACCCTTAGGTGGGTAAGAACGTAGGGGCTTGGCCGCATACGCATAGGTGAGCTGCAGAGGCTCCTCAGCAGTGGTGGTCTGGGTCTGGCCCTTGCCACCCTGTTGCTGTCCTTTCTGGGACTGGGGGTATGACTTCTCTTCTTTCCTCCCCACTGCCCTTGCGTGCCTTGGCCCTCGTTCATAGCCTTGCGCTTGAGCGCACTCTCCTCGTCCCTCAGACGGACGGTGATCTCCACAATTGCAGCGGCATGATAGCACTCCTATATTTAGGGTGTCAGTTATGCCCCGCCAAATAAATTCATAACACATTAACACATTGTACACACTTATTCACATTACACTGTAGTCCCATTACCTACAAAGTGGTATATCCAGTAGGCCCCATGCCATAGCGTAGGCGGTAATTCAGTCCGTTGTAGAAACGGTTCACAAGAATCCGGTCTGAGTAACCCAGATCCGGTAGCAGGTGGATAAGTCCGATGAAGGCTGAGTAGTACTCATCTACCGTCATCTTATCCCCTTGCCTCAAACTGTCCAGCTCCAGGCGCTTGGCCTCTTGCACATGTATTGGGTAGTACTTGGCTCGCAGCAGAGCCGTGTACTCCCTCCACAGAAAAGTCGGGTCAGCAACTCTGCCCTCTCGCACTAGCTTCCACCAGCTCTGTGCCGAGCCCTTCAAGTAACAGCAAAGTCGAACCTTGACCTGCTCAGGTACTGCTAAGGTTTCGAAGGCGGTCTCCATTTCGGAGATGTACGCCTCGAGCTTACGAGGATCGGTCTCCCCACTGAATGAGGGTGGCCTCAAATCAGCCAACGCCTTGACCCAGTTGGTCTCTCGTGGCGGTGGCGGTGGTGGTAGTTGCACTCCGGGCGTCTGCCCCTGCTGAATCGCAGCTACAAGCTGGGGTACCATTTGGGCTACGGCGGCTGCTACTGCCTCAGCCATAACCTGAGCCGTAGTGTTCTCGCCCTGGTCACCCGTATCACTAGTACCGCTTCCGCGGCCTCTACCTCGCGGTCTACCTGCCATCTGAATTCACATGAATATTCATTAGTAATATGCTTGCACACTTATCGGTCCAACGGTTGTAACGCTTCCCGACAATAAGGTATCTCCACACTTAGTTAGTGGTTAACCTTCCATAATGTTCACTGAAGTAACTGTAGTTAGGTTTCCTAACTCGGTATATCCCTAAGCTCGGTATTCTAGTCATCAGAGCGATACTTTGCTCTGATACCACTTTTTGTAACACCCCTACTACGCACATAACACTGCTTGAAATCGCAGCGGAATTAAACATCTAATCAGTAACTAAACGAATGGTGCTACAACGCCGTGCCACCACCCACGTGGTTAACAGGCTGAATAAATACAATTGTACCGGTCTGATGATCAGACTCCCGAGCATAGAACTAATAACCATATATATACATTAACCAAAATACCGAGTATTTACATACATCCTTCATTGTAAAACATCACTGTTAACCATCACTGTAAACCGTCATAACCAAATATATATCACGCCACGGGAGCACAGGCGCATCCCGGGCCAACATCCAAAAGTACTCAAAAGTAAACCTGCATCCTAGGACCTAAAGCCACTCCGCTTCTTCGATCCTCATCCTGCAGTAAAAGAAATATGGATCCCCCGAGGGGGTCAGCAACCCTTGGCTGGTATGGTTAACGCGCAGCCCATCGGCTACCGGGATGCGCGCAAACTATTTGTCATGATGACATGACATTCATTTTAAAACACACAACTTATACATATATATATAACATGGGTATTGTACACAACATCACACACATCACACAAGAATAATTCCTTTTAGGAAGAGAACCAACACAGTTAGTCCCCATAGAGAGCCTAGAGAATGTTGCCATGCTCATGCTAAGCTCGTTACATGACTCGTTTTCGTCCTGTTAGATTGAACGGATAACTTAACACAAGGTGCCTCGGATATAGTGATCCAAGCACACCGAAATAACACATAGTATGCCCCTGTGGCCCGACGTGAGTCAGTAAAATAGCCTTGGTTAAGCTAAAGGGAAGGTTGGAAACCAAATTGGAAAACAACCATAACATACAAAGAGAATCGAACCGGTTATGACATCGACTCCCATACTCACACGCGTGGCCGGAACAGATCGGACTCCTCACTTCCCCCGTTAGCACTTGTTAGCAGTTCATTATTGAACTCAATACACAAATCACAATAATAGGTCGAGTCTTGTTAGACACACACAAGGGAAGAGAGAGTCATACTTAACAACATAATAATATTTAACAACTGTAAACTCTTTACATGGTTTAATCTTATAAAGTCCTAAACACCGAAAAACAAACAAAACACAAGCCGGTGTAAACCGGTAGGCAACAGACTGCAAGCAAAAACCATACCTCGGTCCTTGCCTCGACTGGTTTCCACCTTGAGAGAATCCAAACACATTAGTAACGTCGGTTAATTAACGCACTAGTCCATGTTAACTTGTTACTTCACATATCTATTTTATTTTATCTACACACTTGTTAGAACTCTTCACCATTTTAAAATGTCATTATAACACTCCTAACATGTTTTAATTACCTCACACCATCTTTACTAGTTAATTACCATTTTTAGACAACATTTCCCAACTTAAAACAACCAATTTTGGTCCATACAGTGGCCCGTCCGAATTGTGTCCGAACCTCCAAGTTCGGACGCAAGCTCGTGACTTAGACAGAAAAACAGACACACGTCCGAACTTATGTCCGGACTTCGGAAGTTCGGACGTGAGTCGAGAAAAATTCTAGACAGAAATCCATGCGTAACCATGGTGCGTGAACATGTGTCCGGACTTCCAAGTTCGGACACAGTTCGAGGATAATCCTAAGGATGAATGGGTACGTCCGAACTAGTGTCCGGACTTCCCAAGTTCGGACACTGTTCGCGAGTGAGAATTCTTCTACCCAACAGAGCCTGTCCGAACTTCCATGTCCGGACGGAAGTTCGGACAAGGCAAAATGCTCAATTTCCAAGTCTTCAAACACTTAGCCAAATTTCACCAAAGCCTCCAACACTTATAGTATTTACTCCCTAGGTTCCTAAGTGATGTTTCATGCCTATTCTAACTATTATACCAAGACATATCTTCCACACAGATCATTACTCAAACATCATTTCTTACAAACTAAAACTCCTTATGTCATCCTTGAAATCCCTTTTTCTAAGCTTACACTTTCTCCTTATTTTACCAAAGTTTGCCTAAGCCCTTACCTAAGTCCAAAATGACTTTGGTACATACTAAAACCTCAAGATAATGCCTAAGTCCTTATTATACTCTAGAACACTTCCTAGTTCATCAAAATTCCTTTAGAACATCTTGAACTCCTTATGCATTTCTTAAATTTTGACATAGGTTCTCCTAGCATTTTGTTACACCAAAGCACATTGTTTCACCATTAAACACCCAAGAACACTAAGAACACCAAGAACACTCTCATACACAAAACTTCCCTCAAATCTCACTACTTACAATATAATGCATAACTTAAATTGCATGGCACTTAGGCCCTTAAAATGCATGGCTCTTAGGCCCTTAAAGTGCTTAAATCATAAACACTGAATTTCCACAATATATATGCCTTTGACCTGCAAATACATACAACAAGACATATGTTCTTTTACTAGTCTCCTTGAGAACATTTACTAGGTCATTCACCTTTTGCTCTTTAGGTAGTTTTAACAAGCATTATAAGCTCATTTCTCCTAAGGCATTAAAACAACATTAGGTTAGTATATTTACCTCTTTTCCAAACAACTTCTTTCTTGTTTCCTTATAAACCGGTAAGGTATTTGATTCCTTGTCAAGTTCTAAACAATATACAAGCATTGAAATGAGTATACAAGCTCCAAGCTTAAACTCATTGTAAACCCTAGTTTTACATTATTTCTAAAATATTAATGTAGTTGTTTTACCTTGGTCTTTGAAGAGAGTTTGGATATCTATGAAGAGAGGACTCCACCTAGTCCTTGAAAGGTTGGAATGAAGCTAAAACAAAGCCATATAAAGAGCACCTTCAATGGGTATTTTCGGTCACAACAAAAACATGGAGGAAATGTAGTTTTTATTTGAGATTCCTTACCTAGAAGCAAGGGAGAGTAATAATATGTAGAAATACAAGCTCAAGCTCCTTCAATGGTGGAACTCCATGGCACCAAAATGGGGCTCTTGAAGTTTTGAGAAGATAGAAATGAAGAGCTTGATGAGAGGAAGAGATTGGTGGTGTTTGTTTTTGATTTGGACAAGTGAGCTAGATTTTACAAGGGGTCAAAGCTAGAGTTTTAATGGTGGTGGTGGATATTACCGTGAGAGATCAGCAAGAAGGAAGGAGATGGAGTTGGAACCGTGTGAAATGGAGGAAGAAATGAGAAGATAAGTTGCTTTTGAAGATATTTGTTAATAAAGTAAAGTAAATAGTACTAACTTGTCATCTTTATTTAACTAATGAGCTAACAAGGGTGGTGAGTCACCAACCTTAAAAACCGGCCCCCAATAGTAATATGAGGGTATTTTAGTCTTTGTTGAACATTTAATTACTTAATACAACATATGTTACAAAATAGCTTATTAAAATCACTATTCATGAAAACAAGGCACATAGAAGTGAAATTTTTGATTTCTCATTGATATAGACATCCAAATGTGATATTATATAGTACACATATATATTTAAGAGTAATAATGGACATCTAGCCACTCAAAACTCATTTACAAGACAATTTTTCAAAAATGTGCTTTAAGACTCCTTAAAGCACATTTTGTGTTTAAACTTGTTTTCAAGCTTGGTTTTCTTTGGTAATTGATTTAATATGTTCATTAGTATACAAATGAGGTCTTGGTAAGTTCATTAGGTCTTACCCAAGCTTATTCCAAGCTTAGAGCACATTTTAGCCCTTATTGACCTTAAGGTATTTAATTGTGTTCTTTATGGTTTAAATTGTTTACTAATGTTTCTAAGACTCTTTTTAGTCTTAATATACCATATTTAGGTGTTTAAACAACATAACTAGGTTTGGGGTATTTCAACACCATTGCATTTTATTTTTACGCGAACGTCTTATGACTGGAAGTTTATATATCTAAACTCAAACAAGACTAACTGACCTTTAGGTATTATGAGAACCTAACTGATGGTCAACTGTTATAGTCTTAACTCAAGGATTGGATATTGTATCACTGACTAAAGGGATAACTTATAAAGTGAGGGATCCAGACTGTTTTGACTTTCTGGTTGCGCATCGTGATCACTACGAGGGACTGTATCAAGAGTCACTCAAGGGAATCCATTATCCACATTCGATGATGGCAGAGGGCTGCACAGGTTTTGACCGGATCGGTCGCCTTTCAGGCATATAAATTATCCAGGGCCGTAAGGTCAGCTGGCAACGGTTCCTTTGGAACCCAGGGGACTACTGTCCATTAATAAGTTATTAAGGGTTGTCCTAACATGACGCCCAAGGTGGAATTTAATTGGAAAGTTTAAGTGGTTGGCTTAAAAGGATGAGGGTCATGTGACCAACTAACAAGTACAGTTAATTAATACGCGTATCTTGTTTGGTTACTGTTATGGAATATTGGTGTTTGATTATCTGGTTGATGTTTACTATTATGTGATGACATTGTCAGGTGAACTATTATGTGTTTATTTACAATTACAGTTATTACTTATTACTATTGTTGTAAACTGGAATTGCATGTAAAAATCTAATATCAAGATGGCTAAACGACTTAAGGAATCTAGATGACTTAGGACTACATTTAGCATACCAGCATATCGTTTGCTGAGCCCTTCAATGGGCAAAACATTTCAGGTTACTGATTGAAGATACAAGCCGGAGTGCGGGGCACAGGGTAGCTGATGTGTTTTCAATGAACACTTTTAAGTTTATTTATGCACTGTATTTTGGAGGTTGTTGTATTTGGTTTAGTTGCTCAGTTTGGACTTGGTTTGTAATATTAAGAGTGCTCAGTATCTATTCATCACAGCGGTGAGGAGTTGAAGTTGATGGATGGAGTAAGGTTGCCTTGTTACTCACATGGGTGAGTAACGGCGTGTAACACCAACGTTAGATAGTTTTATTTTCCACTGCGAATGTTATTTATTATGCTACGACTTGCGACGTTATTACAGGTTAGGATTAGGGGTGTTACAAAAAGTGGTATCATAGCGGAATTCCGCTCTGATGAAGAAGATACTGAGTCAAGAACAGTGAGCATAGGAATATTGGGATACGGGAAAATGTCTGTGAGGATTCGTGACTTAGAAAGATAAATCCTAGGGATATTTTATTTGCTAATAGTTAGCTTTCTTACATATTTATGATTGTGTATGTAAAACGGTGTAACACCTAGTAGTAGTAATAATAGTATACTATACTATAGATGTCAAGAGCTTGAAGACCACGTGGAGGCAGTAGTGGACGCGGTGGCGAGGCACCGGCAGATGTCCCAGAGATACCAGGCCTAGCAGAGGCCATGGCAGCCTTCGCCCAGCAGCTAGGAGCTCAGTTTGCGGGAGCCATACCCCACCCACGCAGCCTAGAGAAACCAACTGGTTGAAGAGCGTTGCAGACGCTAGAGTACCGACGTATTCAGGGGAACCAGACCCCGCCGCACTAGAGAAATTCATTGTGGAACACCAGAAGACATTCAAGGCTGTTAGAGTTCCAGAAGACCAAAAGGTTGACATCGCAGCGTATAACTTGAAGGACGCAGTAGACATTTGGTGGCGATCTATCGAGGGCCACCATAGAGCTACACTAAACTTTGGATGGACAACGTTTGTGGAAGTGTTGCGGGAGAAGTACTACCCCGAACACCTAAATCAGAGGAAGAGGCAAGAATTCGAGAACCTTATCCAGGGGAGTCAGACGGTTGATCAATACTACGCACGATTCATCAGTCTGCTGGACTACATCCCAGGGGTCGACTACTCCGACACCGTAAAGATTCGGAAATTTATGGGAGGTTTACAATATCACATCCAGGACGCCATGGGAGCAATACATTTCACTACTATACAAGAATGCTATGATGCCGCATCAGCAACCGAGTTAATGCTTCAATCCAGGGAAGAGGCCCAGGGAAAGAAAAGAAAGAATACTGAGGGAGAAGATGGGGGAGCAACCGCTGGCGGTTACTACAAGAAGGGGAAGTAAGAAACCTTTGATTGAGAAGGAGTACTCATATATTACCTACACTTAGTTTGGTCACTAACCTAAACCTTCAACGGGAAATTCTTTGATAAGAAGAAGGGGCGGAAGGACTTCCATGGTCAGAAGACGAAGGAGCAGGTCCCTCGTCTGACCGGCCCAGCTATCAATGCTCAGCCACTTAGATCGTCACCACCTAAGGGTAAGGATACCCACCTCTCACTTAACCAAAATATTTATTAGTTGTACCTTTACTAAACCATGTTGTGTAAACAATAGGCAATAAGCCACCCCAACGCCACTACTACTGTAAGCGTTGTGGGAATGATCACCCTGGCATAGATTGTTCAGGCAGGAAGGTGGAGTGCCGCTACTGTAAAAATGAAGGCCACCGGGAGTATGAATGCTTTTCCAACCCAGCAAGCCGAGTGTATAAAGGAGCTAGAGATTCACAGAAGACCCCAGCTATAGAGACTGGAGGATCACGAGGAGGTCAGGCGCCGTAGAATAGCACCTACACTAGAGGACTGGGAGGACAGCCATCCTCATCCGCGAGCCAGAAGGGAAAGGAGATAGTTCCAAGAAGAAACACCCTGTACTCAGTGGGAGCTTCAGGCGCTGAGGCTAGCGCTCAGCGCGATACCGGTAAGCCTAGAACCTAAACCAAAAGCATGAAGCATGATTGTGTGTTTACAGTTATCAGTCGATGAGACTTGTATGAGTTTAGTGTGAATCAAAATGTAGAGAGACCTAACTTAGGAAACCTCTCACCTAATATGATACTTCGACATATGTTATCCCTTACCTATGAGACCGAGATCACCTGAGCCTATGAGCGAAGGTCGGGAATATCCAGAGAAAGAATGCCAAGTACTTCGACCCGGCATGATCCTACTCAAGCAATATCTAACCTTAGATGAACAATAGCCATTGTAAATGAATGTAGAACTTTGGGAATAGGCCTTGGAGGATTTTATACTCCAGGATATAGGAGTGGATCAAAACTTAAATTATATATGATGTGTATGGGTAAGGATTGGGATCCACAAACTAGGTTGTATCAAGAGGTAAGAAAGGTAGATGGAGCACGAGTTCCTAGGATACCCGATATTTTTCAAATTTTAGTGATAGAAGCGGTCAAGATTGCACAACAATTAGGAACCAACCTCATTCCAGACATGAAAGCTGACATTTGTATTGCAAACTTCTATGAGAAGGGGGGAAACTTGGATTACACCAGGACCGAGATGAGACATCTGAGTCAATTACCAGAGGGATACCAGTTGTATCATTCTCCATTGGAGATGATGCTGAGTTTCTATACGGTGATCAGAAGAGGATGGACAAGGCGAGAAAGATTATTTTAAAGTCAGGAGACGTATTGATATTTGGGGGAGAATCCAGATTAGTGTACCATGGGATTAAGAGCATTAAGTTGAATACAACCCCATCAACCTTAGTAAATACTACCCATTTAAAACCTGGACGGTTAAATTTGACATTTAGGCAGTATTGATGTAATTATAGAACTTGTATGTAAGAATCATTGGATTAATGAATGGCATTTTAATTCCTTTGAGACATACACCCCAACCTCACTATCTTATGAATTGTTAACCCCAGGCCACGAGTCTAATGGGGGAGCAGTGTTGAATGTGTTGGACAAGACCGAGGCCAAGGATAAGGGGAATGTCATCATGGGAACCTTCACAGTAAACGGCGTAAGTGCATCGATACTATTCGATTCGGGAGTGTCTCATTCCTTTATATCCTCTACATTAGCAAGGAAGTTAGAGACAACCCCTGAGCCTCTCTCAGATTTTCTAGTCACACTACCGACGAAGGAGAGAGTGAGGTGCATGAAATTCCACAAGGGAGTTCAGATTAATATCATGAATGAAATTTTCACGCGGAGTTAATTGAGCTGGATAATTTGGGCTTTGACATCATCTTTGGCATGGATTGGCTTCAGAAATATAAAGGACGATTACATTGTGCAGAGCATAGATTACTACTGAAGAGCCCGAAGGGCAAGACAGTGTCATATTGCAGTACTCCAAGAGAACCGACTTTCAAGCTAGTATCTGCATTAACCTTGATGAAGAAAGTGAAAAAGGACAGCCAGTCTATTTGTGCTATGTCCAGGACATGAGGCAGGAAGAGCAGACACAGTCAGCCTTACCAGTTGTCTCAGATTTCTCTGATCTATTTCCTGAAGAACTACCAGGGATGCCACCCAAGAGGGATGTGGAGTTCTCCATCGACTTAATACCAGGCACGGGGCCTATTGCGAAAGCACCCTACAGAATGGCACCAGCAGAGATGAAAGAGCTGAAGATTCAGTTAGAAGATCTGCTTGACAAAGGTTTCATCAGACCGAGTGCATCACCATGGGGAGCACCAGTTTTGTTTGTAAAGAAGAAGGATGGTAGCATGCGACTATGCATTGACTACAGAGAGCTTAACGCAGTCACAGTCAAGAACAAATACCCGTTACCACGGATTGACGATCTGTTTGACCAATTAAGAGGCGCTACAGTTTTCTCGAAGATTGATCTTAGATCCGGATACCACCAGATACGGATAACGGATGGAGACATAGAGAAGACAGCTTTTCGAACACACTATGGGCACTATGAGTTCACAGTTATGCCATTTGGCTTATCGAATGCCCCAGCTATATTCATGGATCTTATGAACCGGTTATTCAGAGAGCAGTTAGTTAGACTCATCAGTGGTTGTATTCATCGACGACATCCTAGTCTATTCTAAGACTAAGGACGAGCACGAGGTGCATCTGAGGCAAGTTTTGCAGACCATGAGGGAGAATCAATTGTATGCCAAGCTTTCAAAGTGTGATTTCTGGTTAGACAGCGTAGCTTTTCTAAGGCATGTAATATCTGCCAGCGGTATATCTGTAGACCCTGCGAAGATTGAGGCAGTTAAGACTTGGCCGAGACCGAAGACAGTGACAGATATTCGTAGTTTCATGGGATTAGCTGGTTACTATCGAAGATTTGTGCAAGATTTCTCCAAACTGGCGAAACCAATGACCAGCCTGATGAAGAAAGATTCTCCATTTGTATGGACAGAGGATTGCGAGCATTCATTCCAGACACTGAAAGATCTACTGACGTCGGCACCCATACTCACCATTCCAGAGGGGACCGACGGGTTTGAAGTATATTGTGATGCCTCAGGCACAGGGATAGGGTGTGTACTTATGCAGAATGGAAAGGTTGTTGCTTATGCATCACGACAGCTGAAGAAACATGAAGAAAACTACCCGACTCATGATTTGGAATTGGGAGCAGTAGTAGTGTTTGCACTGAAGATCTGGCGCCACTACTTATATGGAGTTACAGTGATAGTCTACTCATATCATAAGAGCCTTCAGCATTTATTCACTCAGAAGGAGCTTAACATGAGACAGAGGCGATGGGTCGAGTTTCTGAAGGACTACGACATCGACCTCAGGTACAAGGAGGGCAAGGCAAATGTTGTTGCTGACGCCCTGAGCCGTAGAGCTCATTCTTTATTTGCCATGACAAGAGACAACGGCCTCATTGAGGAGGTACGTTGTGCTCAGGATAACGACCAATACATGAAGACTATCAGGCAGCAGTTGACTGACGGTATCTTTGAGAGACAGAAGTATGATTTTGTACTCAGTGAAGACGGGTTAATCAGAATAAATGGTCGTCTGTGCATTTCAGAGTCCAGCCCCGACTTGAAGGAAAAGATATTACAGGAAGCTCGTTGCTCTTCTTTATCAGTACATCCAGGATCATCGAAGATGTACAAGGATCTGAAACTACATTTCTGGTGGAGTGGTATGAAGAAAGATGTTGCAGAGTTTGTGGCAAGATGTATGACGTGTCAAAAAGTGAAATTTGAGCACCGGAGACCGGGCGGTTTAGTACAGCCGATGCCCATTCAACATTGGAAGTTCGAGGATATATCCATGGATTTCGTGGTCGGTCTTCCACCGACTAGAGGAGGTGCTAACATGATATGGGTCATCGTCGACAGACTGACGAAGGTAGCAAAGTTCATTCCTATCAAGGACACTTGGAAAGTTCCCAAACTGACGGACCTTTTCCAGAGAGAGATCATTAGACACCACGGTGTACCTAAGTCGATTGTGTCAGATTGAGATTCAAGATTTGTTTCCAGATTTTGGCAGCAAGTACAGAAGGCATTGGGTACGAAGCTGAAGCTAAGTACCGCCTTTCACCCACAGACTTATGGTCAGAGTGAACGAACAATTCAGACATTAGAGGACATGCTTAGAGCTTGTGCCTTAGACTTTCAGGAAAGCTGGATAGATTGGCTACATTTGATCGAGTTTGCGTACAACAACAGCTATCATGCATCCATTCAGATGCCATCATTCCAGGCATTGTACGGCAGGCCATGCAGGACGCCTCTATGTTGGGACGAGGCCAGCGAGAATATCATCTTAGGGCCGGAGTACCTAGACCAGATGAAAGAGGATATTGTGCAAATACGCAAGAACATGAAGATAGCCCGGGACAAACAGAAGTCATATGCTGATGTCAGGAGAAGAGATCTCGAGTTCGCAGTAGGCGATCGAGTCTTACTTAGAGTTTCACCTATGAAGGGAGTTTTCAGATTTGGGCAGAAGGGAAAGCTTAGCCCGACGTATGTAGGACCGTACCTTATCACGGAGCGAGTGGGCCCATTAGCTTACAGATTAGATTTACCTGTTGAGCTAGGGAGAGTGCACAATGTGTTTCACATTTCTCAACTAAAGTAGTATGTGCCTCACCCATCACATATCTTAGAGCCCGAGACACTCGAGTGTAACACCCCGAATAACAAAACAGTAGTCTGAACAATGCGCCAAATAACATTACCATAAGTCTACCCAGCGGATTCTCCATTCCATCCGGGTGTCACAGACGCCAACCACCCACGTGGTTGACACACCACTATCAATACCAAGCTACGGTCTGAATGACTGGAATTAAAACCTTAACCAAATCCAAGTACAAACGGGAAATACAAACCAAGTACCGAGAGTCTACATCATAAGTTCTTACTTAAATAACACAAACCGAAACATACAACAAGGGTTTAGTGTTACATAGTCACAACCCATACATTAAAACATACTACATAAAGGTCTTGCCCATATGGACTACCCCTATGGCAGTCACCCTGCCTACTCTCTGCCTGCTTCCAGTTTCATACCTATAAAAATAAAGGACTCAGTAAAACTATGCTGAGTATGGATATGTGTAGCCCTGATTTAGGTTGATTATTAACCCAACACCATACCCTTAACACATCTGTAAATCAATTATACAGAGACAGCAAGTTTCAGAAACCATGAGAAAACTGAAACTGTAAAACCATGAAACCCGATGCCTTCTCTTTGATTCTTTTGTTTAATTGCAATTCTGTCTTTCAAATTTCTCCCCTATGTATTTCTTACCCAGTCAAGTGTTTCATCTCTATTTTAAACTCAAAGTTTCACCAATAAACACTCACCCAATCTTCTGCATAGAACAGATACTAATTCACCACATGAACTGAAACTCGACACCTCTGCTGTTTTTATCTTCTCGGTTTTACAGACTGACTTCCATTTCTCCCCAACTCATTTTGGCCACTTAGTTAAGTGTCTTAGTATAGCTTTAAATTCTTAGGCAGACCCAAGGCCATAAGGCTATGTTTATGAAAAAGAACCTGTTACACAAAACCTAAAAAAACTGAAACTGATGAAATCCTCACTTGTTGTTGTCTTTCTGTTTCTTTCTAGTCTGTCTTTTTAATTTATTCCCAAATCATATAGCTTCCTTGTAAGATGTATTAGGAATTTCTTAGCTTCATTTTAAACCAATACAACACTCAAATCCCATCTGTAACAGAAACCCAAAACAAACTTTCAGAACCAGAATCTGAAACTAATACCCCTTTCATGTTCTTTTTTCTTTCTGCTCCTCAAGTCTGTTTCTATTCTTCCCAACTTATGTACTCGTTGGTTTATATGTTAGCAAGGCATTAGATTTATTTTCCAGCTAATACACTCCTTATGAAACCTCTGGAACTATTTCCACAGAAAGGGAATAATCTGTCAAGACCTAAAGCATATACTTGGTAGTTTCTCTTCTGTTTCTTTTAATCTGCTTTCTAGTTTTCCCAACTACTTTCTCATTCAGTTAAGTGGTTTACCACGATTTCACTCCAAGAGAAAATCCTAGATCCACATTATTAAAGCCACTACAACCCACTAAACAGAACTAGAGAAACTGTAAGACTGAAACATGAAATCTGATAAGGTTTTACTTCCATCCTTCATTTTTTTGCCTTTCTATTTCGTGAAAGGCCCTAGGTTTCTACTTCCCTCAACTGGTTTAGCTGCTTAGTTAAGATACTAATACAGTTTTAACTTCAAGACCACCCACAACAACAAAACTACACCCTGAGAAGTTAATATGCAGGAAGCACAAATTTTCAGAACAGAAGTTGATGTATCTTTTCTGTTATCGATTTCTTATGTTATTCACATGACTGTTTTTAGACTTTCCCTCAAGTTGATCTCCCACCCAGCTAAGTGTATTGTTAGATTGTTGTTTAACCTCGACATAGACCCAGGACAGTGTGGTTTAGCTACTGCAGTTATACAGAACAAGAGATATAAACTGATATTGGTTTTGTTTTTGTTCTGTTAAGGTACTGTCTGTTTCTGTTTTCTTCTCTTCTTTTACATTCTCACGTGTACAACCTCAGTCAGGTGCGTTCATAAGATTGCAAATGTATTAACAACTCAAAACTATCCTATGACAGTTGATACACCAAGACTGCATGTTACATACTTGGCATGGTTATCAGTTTTGACAGATTTGCTCTTTTTTTTTGTTTTCTGATTCTGAAACCAGTTCAGGAATACTCACCAGCAAGCGACTTAACAGATTCTCCTTGGCCAACCCTTTGGTGCAATATGGAACTTCAGTTCTTGAGTCACTCAACAGCAACTGAGAAAGTTTTCTCAGAGATTAGGCTTGGGTAAAAAAAAACAGATGAAGCAGGTTGTGGAAAAAGAGAAACTGCTTAAGGTTTACCTGGTTGCGGTTCCTTTCTTTTTGAATACAGAACTGGGATGTTCTTCATGGGGAGGTTTGGCACTCTTCATGGGTTTGTTTCACAAGAAAAGTCACGCAAGAGTTGAGGGGGAAGTGAGTTAGTCAGCAGAGCAACTCAGACATGAAAAAACAGAAGGAAAATAGAGACTGGAGCAACATGATTCTTTTCTCTGAATTCATAGCCTTACCTTAGCAGTTCTTGAGAAGGATTTAGTCTCACGGTTACCCCAGGGCTTTACTAGTGGTTGGCATGCAAAATCTTGCGTGAGACAGAGGGAAAGTTAGAGGAGTTCATGCTTGTGTTATCGGGCAAGGAACTAATCAGAAGAAAAGGAAAGAAGCCCAGCAACAACTTACCTTGTATGTTAGACTCGGAGCGGGGTGAAAGGAGTTCTTGCCCATGCAGAAACGATGCACAGCAGGAGAGTGGAGGGGGTGATCTATGGTTTTTGAATAAGATGGCACAAAACACGGTAGGTAGGTTAGTGCAGAAGCTAGATCAGTCTTTAGTGATGGCAAGTTCCAAGGGGAATTTTTTTGTGAGAGTTTGCATCAGAATGGGTTTGATGCGTGAGAGTTTGCAAAATGCAGCCCTGGTGCAGAGGACTTTGAAAACATAAACAGACCTTGTCTATCGACTACAACCACGATGCTACCAAGAATAAGAGTGGAGAGTGGGAATAAATACTAGATGTGAGATGTTGGTTTCAGGTTACACAGATTGGCGTGGGGAATTCCCTGCATAGCATAAGCTTGTCGTCACATTTTTTTATTCCAACGCATTACAGAGGGACTGAGAGGGCGAGAGATTTAGGAGGGGACAAAGATTGAGTTTTCTCAAGTTACAAGGAGAGGCATGGGCATTAGAATAGAAATAGGAACTGTCGCCTGAGATTCCTCTGGTTTCTATTTTTATTTTGTTCGATCTGTAGCTACACCGAGGAAGGAGACGGTGCTACAGAGGTATGTTTGTTTCTCTTTTTTTTTATAGTTACTTAGTTGATTTGATACTAGTTTTAATCCGTGGGTGTTAGTTACTGAATACGAGCATAGCTCAACCGGTTAAAGCATTCGGGGAAGGTACGGGAGGTCTCGGGTTCGAACCTCAGCGGGAGCGCCTTTGCTCCTTTTCTTTTTTTTTTGTATAAGCTATATACATGCTTACTATATATATGTAAGACTATATATTATATTGTGTTATTTTTGTTACGATGTTATGCGACGTTATTATTACTTATTTACAACGTTACTATATCGTAACGTTACGTACATGTGTTTTCATATTCGTACATATATAAGTACGTGACGACATTAACATGTAACGTTGTCGTGTTTTCGGAAATGTATATACTGAACATTATTGTTCATACATTATTTTATGTCCGGTTTATATAACGTGTTATGATTATATGCGATTAATTGTTCAGGGGTGTTTCAACTTACCCCCCTTAAAAGAGACTTCGTCCCGAAGTCTTACTTCCTTAACTTGTATTTCCACTCCTGGTAATCTCAGGGATCAAGTCCCGCATTCATTCACGATTGCCAAGGGATTAAGTCCCATAATTATAATTCTCAGTGCTTCTAAGCACCTTACCACATTAGTGGCTTCACACAAGTTCTCATAGTAGACCAAGATGCTAGCAATGTATATAACATGCTAAAGTGCAAACCAAGGCACAACATTCATTCATACAGAGCATATAACATGCTAAAGTGCAAACCAAGGCACAACATTCATTCATACAGAGCGTACATATACGTACATAACATTCTCACACACAAGTCTACCAACCATCAACGTGTGGTTGTAGGATTACAACACAGTGACACACACAAAAACATCCAAAACGAAACGCGCTTACCCCCCTTAAAAGAGGGGTACGCCCTCGTACCCTACACTAAACCGAAGTATCGGTGAAAAGATGGGGGTACATAGCTCTCATCTTATTTTCCAGCTCCCATGTGGCTTCCTCCATATCTTGGTTTGACCATAACACTTTCACTAGTCTAATTGACTTGTTCCGGGTCTCTCAGGTCTTAGTGTCTAGAATTCTTTGAGGGGTCTCCACCGATCTTAATGTGGGCTCTAGGACTAGCCTCTCGGGCTGTAGTATATGTGAGGGATCAGACATGTATTTCTTTAGCTGAGAGACGTGGAAAATATCATGAACTCTACCCAACTCTGAGGCCAAATCAAGTCGATAAGCAACTTGGCCCACACGCTCCTGTGGAGGGTGATTTTTCGGTATGAGGGGGGTCTATCTAAATATGGTCTAACTGAAAAGCCTAGATCCTAGAAAATGCCATTCTGTGGAGGGTGAAAACCTGTTATTCATGGCAGCCCTCAAATACCTACTTTATCGTCCGTCTTTCCCAGAAAGCGTAAAAGGGAGTGCAAGTATGCACTACACCCGCTCTCGATGGGCCCCACGCGGACTTATGCCTCTATAAGGCGGAATTGACTAGAGTCGCCACCTAGTTTGACCTATGATAACTAGGAAGGAAGATCGGGTTCTAAGAACCGTAATTGACTCTGAGATTATTACCTATGGATAGAACTTATCTGGTCATGTCAGAGATTCTGTGTGGGTTCGCACTGGGTTACACCCTTAGAAGTGGCAACGACCACGACTTCGGATTGGTGCCCGAGGAAACCTCGGTCTCCAATTGTCGGGATTGCCTTCTTTCAAAACCTTTTAGAGAGATTCAAATAAAGCCAAAGGATCAGATTGAATGGGGATTGAGGAGTAGGTGATTTTGAAGAGTTTGAGGAGACAGGCTGGTCTCGAACTATCAGTTTGTGGGAATAGTCAAAGGGTTGAGAGTTTTGATTATTTTTGAGGGATTTGGATTTTGAAAGGAATTTACAAGTGAAAGTGGATTGGAAGGGATCGGGTTTGAATAGAGTGCTGGAGTTGACTTGACTTGGTTTTGGTTTGTATCGGAAGACGAGTTCAACATTCGGATTTGACTTGATCTGATTGGTCAAGGTCAAAGCTTGGTCAAGGTCAAAGCTTTGGTCAAGGTCAAGGTTTTTTGGTCAAATTCAAGGTTTGACATTTGTAGGCTACTAGACCGAGTTGAATATTGGGCTGGGCCGAGATTGGGCCGAACTTTGGAATTGGGCCGGGTGGAGTTTTGGGCCGGATGGAGTTTTGGGCCGGACGGGCTTGGTTTTGGTGATGGGCTAATGGGTTTTGGGCTTGAGTATTGGGCCGAACTTGGGCTAATGGGTTTTGGGCTTGAGTATTGGGCCGATGGGTTTTGGGCTTGAGTATTGGGTTTGGTTTGTGGGCCGAGTGTGGTTTGGGCTTAGATTGTGGGCCGGTGTGAGTTTTGGACTGGGACGAGCTTGGGTAGTGGGCCGTTTTTAGGTATTGGGTTGGGTTTGGACTTGGGCCAGCTTCGGGTTTAGGGCTGAGATTGGGCCGATTTCAGAGATGGGCTGCTGAGTTTGGAGATGGACTGAGTTTTGGGTCGGGTTTGAGGGAATTTGGGGCTAAGCTATATGATTGGGCCGGATTTGAATGTGTCGTTGGGCCACATCATATGATATTGGGCCGGGGTTTTGGGCTTGAGTATTGGGTTTGGTTTGTGGGCCGAGTGTGGTTTGGGCTTAGATTGTGGGCCGGTGTGAGTTTTGGACTGGGACGAGCTTGGGTAGTGGGCCGTTTTTAGGTATTGGGTTGGGTTTGGACTTGGGCCAGCTTCGGGTTTAGGGCTGAGATTGGGCCGATTTCAGAGATGGGCTGGGTTTGGAGATGGACTGAGTTTTGGGTCGGGTTTGAGGGAATTTGGGGCTAAGCTATATGATTGGGCCGGATTTGAATGTGTCGTTGGGCCACATCATATGATATTGGGCCGGGGTTTTGGGCATTGGGCCTCGGGTTTGGGCCGAGATTGTCCTGGACAGAATTATGCAGAATTGGGCCAGGTCAAATGATGTGGTGTTGGGCTTTGGGCTTCGGTTTCTAGGCCTTGCTAGGCCTCGGTTTTGGATTGTAATGGTGGGATTTTTGGACGAGACTTGTGAGTTGAGGGCTTAGCCTTTTGGACCACACTAAGAGGTTGAGATTGAATTAATGGGCTCTTGAAAACATGGGCCGACCTGGCCCCTTGGAGTGGGCCAGCAACAAACGTTTTTTTTTGAAACAGAAGGAGAATTTGGAATTTGAAAAGTGATGAGGAAAAACTGAGAGACAACCCTGGTCATGACCTTTTCTTTTAATGGAGCTGGTGATCAGAGAGGATAATCTTGGATCAAAAGGAATAATAAGGTTTAACAATCAATTAATCTTGATTAAGGGGGCATTGAGGGTAAAAGAGGATTCCACCCACATAAAACGAATGAGAGACCCGTTAGGCATGGGGTGGTTTCACATCTTAAACCCTCCTAGATTAGCCTTAAGGGCTTGTTTTTTTGAAGTCTTTGTCCTTATATACATAAGGGTGGTTTGAGTGTTTTCTGAAGTTGTAGGAGACTGTTGCCCCACGAAACGAATGAGAGACCCGTTAGGTGTGGGGCGACAATGCTTCCTAAACTTATCTGTTAGCTCAAAAGGCCCTAAAGGAAATAACTAGGGTTTAAGTACAGCCAACAGCAAGGAGCAAATTGATATTTCAGGGGATGAACAGTAAGCATGAATGTATACAGCAGGCAACAATCACAACATCACAAGATACAAGCGCATGAGAACAGGATTAGTTTAATTCCAGATAAGAAAGTAGGGCAGAAACCCAGCCAAGAGCTTAGAAGAGAATCATGCCAAAACTTAAGCACTCAATCCGATTTTTTTTTTTTACTTCTGTCCACTGCTCTTGAACATTACTCATCGATGAAATCAGAGGAAGTCTTTGTTCTTGAACTAACATTAAACAGCACCGAGGTGAGTGCATTGCAGAGATAATCCACCCAGAATTAGTTCAGAACACAATTCACATTCTCAGCTCAGAATAAACCTTTTAACCGTGCAACAGATTAAGGGTTGCTCTTGTTGATCCTTACTGATTTATAAACAAATGGAGTGAGAGTTTCAGTCCTAGAGCTTCTGCTGTTTTACACGTTTGCATGAACACGCACTGATCTCAGAAACTAAACTCAAACTGAAATGTTCGAAAAGCAACAAAACCGTGATGAAGAACTTAACAAGAAACACCAGCAACTGAGGACCAAGCACAGCAAGCATTTACATATTGACAGAAAGAGAGCTTTGCATACATCTCAGAGGGCAGACAAACGAGTTAGGGAGCATGAAAGATCTAAAACCAGCACACAAAGACAAAACAGTAGTGTCTCACAAGGATTTATGGATTATAAGGTCAGAAATCAATACCGACAGAGGAGCGTACACAATTCCCTGCAAATATCTCAAAACACACCAGAGACTAATCGAAACATCAGTCCGATAAGTAGAATCTGAATACCCAGGATTGAATCCTTCGAACCAAAAAAAAAAAACAGAGACGTTCCCAGATTCTTTGCAGTTTAAGAATGAACACAACAGCCCAGAACAATACTACGGTATAATCGCAAAGAGATTAGCGATGCGGGATGCAATCCTTGAGACTGGAGGAGGACCAGTTCACGAACCCAGCCAGAATAACGACAGGAAACAGACGGAACTACGACTGGATACGGACCAGTTTTAACAGTATCACGAAAGTTTAACGTTAATGGTGCCTCTTCAACCTATTCGTGGACCACAACATCCAGACCAGGTCATAACACCACTCTCAACGCGGCAATAAAACCAAGTTTACGAGGCAGATTACAAATGACGCACGGGAATGAAGAACCGCAAGCCGAGGTGGACGAAAGTTATGGTCGGGATGATTACCGAAACCACATCTATCCCTGGCGATCAAACGCATGCAGAATCCAAGAAGAAAAACGAAGAGAAAGCAACAAAAACAGGTATGGATTTGAGACAGGACTTAAGTGTTTGATCCTCTGGAGCCAGGAACTCGCGAAACAAACGATTCGAGACCTGTTTTCCGGGTTCACCGAAAGGAGAGAAGACGTAGTGAGAAATCGAGATGGTTTCGTGTCGGAAAAGATTTTCTCTCGACTGAACCCTAACTCTTTGCCGTCACGGAACTGAGTTCTTGGGCAAAATGAGTTTGAATGTTGAGACCGGGAGAAGAAAAAAAGACTGTTAACAAATGAGAGATTTATATAGCAGAGGTGATGAACCCACTTACGATGTCGACGGTGGAGTGACTGGCTGCACCCGAATTCCGGTGGAATAACGCGTTGTCGGAAGAAGTGTTTTAAGGAGGGAGATGAATTTCCCGGTGAAGGAGGACGACGAAGAGACAGTCGGGCTCGAGAGGAAAGAGACCGAAGAAAAATGGAGACGTTTCTATTCTTTCAAAAATGAGTATGTCCGGGGATCTGTGTCTGATTTTGTTCTCTGCACAGTAGGGTTTTTTAAGGATGTTTTTTAAACCGAGAGATGCCACCAGATGGCTTCTTTTTGGAGTAAGAAAGACGGGCCCGAAATGAGGGGAGACTGGGCCTGGTCCAAGCATGTGGCAAACAACAACAAATAAAAGGGGAGGGATGCTCACGCCCAGATTCGAACTCAGTATCACTGGCTTCCTCCCCGAATACCCTGACCAATCGAGCTACCTCTGCATTCGGTATACAGATGCGAGGAAATAAGACAAATGTTATGTTGCCGGCCGGGGCAAAACAAGGGAAACGTCCTCCTTTCTTGCTAAGTTTCAAAATCGTGAAATGTTTTAAAACAAAAGCAACAAAAAAAGCATACAAAATGAAGCAGGCTAAAACGGATTACGATAAAGGCTCGTGCTTCCTTTCCCATAGAATGTGAGATTTAAATTCGGGAAAGAGAAATTCCTTTAGTTGAAAATGGGGACGACCGCCTTGTTTCTGAAAGCATGTTCATTTTTGAATTTTTGTTTTAAAATAAAACGGGTGAGAATTTTTGGTGTCTACAGATGGCTCCCCTTGATTCAATTCTGCAATAGAAGGCTTGCAGAGTTGGATCAAGGTTGACGGGGCGCCAAAAATTCTCACTGCGGTTTAGCGGTGCGCTGGGATGCGACCGTGAGTGTGTGAATACGATTGGAAGTATGAGGACTTAAGACGAATCTCAGTTAGACCTCTTGATATCTAGCTATAGGACTTATGACGAGCCTATAATACCAACAACCCGATTTGATTTAAGGTGCACGAGGGCTTAGGAGTGCCTCAACTGGACCTCTTGATATCCAGTCCTAGGGCTTATGACGGGCCTAGAATGCGATTGAAAGTACGAGGACTTAGAAGTGCCTCAACTAGACCTCTTGATATCTAGCTATAGGACTTATGACGAGCCTATAATACCAACAACCCGATTTGATTTAAGGTGCACGAGGGCTTAGGAGTGCCTCAACTGGACCTCTTGATATCCAGTCCTAGGGCTTATGACGGGCCTAGAATGCGATTGAAAGTACGAGGACTTAGAATGCCTCAACTAGACCTCTTGATATCTAGCTATAGGACTTATGACGAGCCTATAATACCAACAACCCGATTTGATTTAAGGTGCACGAGGCTTAGGAGTGCCTCAACTGGACCTCTTGATATCCAGTCCTAGGGCTTATGACGGGCCTAGAATGCGATTGAAAGTACGAGGACTTAGAAGTGCCTCAACTAGACCTCTTGATATCTAGCTATAGGACTTATGACGAGCCTATAATACCAACAACCCGATTTGATTTAAGGTGCACGAGGGCTTAGGAGTGCCTCAACTGGACCTCTTGATATCCAGTCCTAGGGCTTATGACGGCCTAGAATGCGATTGAAAGTACGAGGACTTAGAAGTGCCTCAACTAGACCTCTTGATATCTAGCTATAGGACTTATGACGAGCCTATAATACCAACAACCCGATTTGATTTAAGGTGCACGAGGGCTTAGGAGTGCCTCAACTGGACCTCTTGATATCCAGTCCTAGGGCTTATGACGGGCCTAGAATGCGATTGAAAGTACGAGGACTTAGAAGTGCCTCAACTAGACCTCTTGATATCTAGCTATAGGACTTATGACGAGCCTATAATACCAACAACCCGATTTGATTTAAGGTGCACGAGGGCTTAGGAGTGCCTCAACTGGACCTCTTGATATCCAGTCCTAGGGCTTATGACGGGCCTAGAATGCGATTGAAAGTACGAGGACTTAGGAGTGCCTCAACTAGACCTCTTGATATCTAGCTATAGGACTCAAGATGAGCCTATAATACTTTGATGGAGTTGTACGAAACTCGCTGCTTTGAGTGGTTGACTCGGGATTGACTTTGATTGTAGATTGATTTGGGATTGGATGCTTTTCAGCTGCTTCTGTGAGGGATGCGATAGACGTTGCCCTGGGCTCTGCCAACGTGGGATTCATGTTTCGAATTTGCTTTGACAGTCTCGCCCGAAGTGCACTGTGGTTTCAGGATCCAGTAGAACTCTTGGCTCCAGAGTTCGAGATGGCTCCGATTTGATATGTGGTTCCCTTGTGAGCAACGACTCTGGGATGGTTGATGGGTTTGGTTCGATATGATCTGAGGGCTCCGGTATGATCGGATGGCTCCAGTTTGATCTGTGGCTCCCTTGTGAGCAACGACTCTGGGATGGTTGATGGGTTTGGCTCGACATGATCTGAGGGCTCCGGTATGATCGGATGGCTCCAGTTTGATCCGTGGCTCCCTTGTGAGCAACGACTCTGGGATGGTTGATGGGTTTGGTTCGATATGATCTGAGGGCTCCGGTATGATCGGATGGCTCCAGTTTGATCTGTGGCTCCCTTGTGAGCAACGACTCTGGGATGGTTGATGGGTTTGGTTCGATATGATCTGAGGGCTCCGGTATGATCGGATGGCTCCAGTTTGATCCGTGGCTCCCTTGTGAGCAACGACTCTGGGATGGTTGATGGGTTTGGCTTTGTTATGGCCCCTGAGATGGCTCCGGTGTAGCCCCAAGATGGTCCTCTCGTGAGGAGGGTTTCTTCATTGAGTGGTGGTAATGGCCCTGTGGTTCGAGGGGAGGAGGGGTTTTTATTTGGGACGGGGTCGCACCCTGAGAGGGTTGCCTACGTACTCAACTCCCTGTTGAGATCAGACCTTACGTAGTTCATGCATTTTGGCGAGTGAGGAGTTCGGTGGTGAGAGGAATGTCTTGCGGGGCATTTTTTTGAGTGGCGCCGAGGCTTTTGATCCTTTGTTTTGATGGCGTTTCTGAGAGTGTATTGTGCCGGTGGTGAAGGAGACAGGCTCTGCGTTGTGGCTTCCTTCTAAAGAGCATACTCATCTTTCTCTTTCTGGGTGTAGGATATTATGTCCGAACCGATGGATGCAAATCTATTCTACATGCATTTTTTTTGAATTGGATATGATTGAATGCAACGAGGATGTCGTGTCAAGGTGAGCTCAGCCAAGAATTCTAGTTAAGTCAGATTAGTCATTTCTGAGCCACTTCTTTCTTGAAAAATCTACCCGAAAGAGGTCTCTCGGGATCTCTTATACCTTTCGTTTCCTTTCTTAAGGTCAGTTAGGCTTTCTTTAATCGGGGTGATGAACACTCGTTTTTTTCTACCTTCCTGATTTCTTGACGCTCGTTTGTGCACGATTGTATTGACAAGATCGGACGCGTTGTGCCTTCATGTTTCAATTTGGTACTTTTCGAATCAAGCAAATACCATCTCTAAGTCGGAGGTCTTTCGATGGGTTATAACGGGGCTGCAGGGTATGTCACATGGGACTGGAGGATTTGTTTGAGGATTGTGGAGCTTTGCGCAACGGAGGATATGTTCACCTTCGCCATGGATGGAGTGATTTTGGACTCTTTCGCATTTGCGGATTATTATGTCTCATTTTTATTTGCTACTTTCTTTGAGTAGTCTATTTGCATTTCTTGTGTTTGACGTTTCTGGTCTCATCTATTTATCAAGTGTGGAGGCATTGAGTGGTGTGAGACTTTCATTTCCTCCTTTGCTATTTTGAGCGTTTTGTGCTCCGCTTCTCTCGTTTTATCCTCTTTGGGTATCTCTTCGAACTTTCCTCCATGCTTTAAATGGTGGGGAAGGAACCATGGCTCCAGCTTTTTTCCTCTTTTGCAGGGGTGAATGGTTGTGTGATGTGGGGTGGTATATCGTGGAGCTGTTTTCGAAAAGATTCTCAATGAAAGGCTCAGCGGGGTTCACTAAGGGATCGTTTTCAGGGTCAATAAGGCTTTTGGCCTTGTGGAGGTTTTCTTCGATCCTAGGTGCCTCGTCATCCCTATTGACAGATAATTGTTTCCTCTACTATTCCCAAATTTTGACATGAATGGTAACGCGCTTTTCTCATCAATATTTAGTTCCGTAAAGGGATCCTCACATGGTGCTTTGATTTAAATGCGTCAGCGCTCTGGGTTTTGCACGCTCTGTGTTTCTCTCGTGCGCTCAACTCTCACGGGAGGTTAGAGATCCTTTCAAGACCTCTTCGGGGAAAATGATACAAGAGTTCGGCGGCCTTTGATGACTTAGTGACTTTCCTAAATTAAAGATCGAGATGCACCTCGACACTAGGGATATGCAAATGCAAATGCAATAAGCTAAACCTAATGCAGATGATAATGATAACTTTTGTGTGGATGCATTTTTTTTATGGATGCATTTTTGTGGATGCATTTTTTGGATTTTTGAATGGATGTGTGTGTTTTTTTTTTGAATTTTTATGACGGTTCAGACATAATATCGTTTCAACCGGTCGAGATTGACAAGGCTTTGAAATTCTTCCCCATCTAAATCTGTCAGTAATACAGCACCATGAGGGGTTATTTCTTTGACCAGATAAGGGCCCACCCAGTTCGGTCTGAACTTCCCTCGTGGGTCTGGTAAATCTTTCCTCAGCTCTTTCAGGACGAGATCACCCACTTGGATGTTTCGTTCTTTGACCCTTTTGTTGAACGCTCTAGCCATTCTCTTCTGGTAACCCTGGATGTGATATAATGCCTGAGGCGTTTTCATCAAGAAGGCAAGACTGTCATAGCGCTGTTGCAACCAGTCACTTTCAGCAATTTTCAGTTCGTTAGTGACCCGAAGGGTTGGAATTTCAAGCTCGATTGGCAAGACACATTCTGACCCATACACCAAGGAATACGGGGTGGCTCCGGTTGCAGTTCTGACAGTAGTTCGGTAACCCCAGAGAGCATAGTGTAGCTTTTCCGGCCAATCTCTGTACGTTTCAACCATTTTTGCCAGTGCACTTTTACGGCTTTGTTGGCGGCTTCGACCGCTCCGTTAGTCTGAGGTCTGTATGGAGATGATCTGTGGTAACGGATGTTGTATTTTTCCATGACCCGGATAGTGTCTCCGTCGAATTGGGGACCGTTGTCTGATACGAACTCTGATGGAACCCCGTATCGGCATATGATTCTCGCTCGATGAACTGGGCAACTTGCTTTGATCCGATGTTCGCGAACGACCGTGCCTCTACCCATTTGCTGAAATAATCTATCGCTACAAGGATGTAGCGGTGTCCATTTGAAGCTTTGGGGTGGATTTCCCCAATGATGTCGATTCCCCATATAGAGAATGGCCAAGGAGCCGCCATGGCTGTCAGGGGTAGGGGAGGCAGGTGTTGCAAGTTAGCATGGGTCTGACACTTGGCGCACTTTTTCACGAATTCGTGACAATCGGCTTCCATTGTTGTCCAGTAATACCCTAGTCTGAGGATTTTCCGGGATAGGGAATGTCCTCCAGCATGGGTCCCACATACTCCCTCGTGGACATCCTCGACGATCTTATCGGCCTCTTTTCGGGTCACACACAAGTGTTGGATTCCATTCGGCATTCTCTTGTAGACCCTGGTTCCACAGATCACATACTGACTTGACATTCTTCTTAGAGCAATGCGGTCCTGCTTAGTGGCTTCTGGCGGATACTCTCCCCTTCTAAGGAAATTCTCGATGTCCACAAACCACTCATCCTCGACTTCCCCTGCCTCGATGGCTCCAATCTCAAACGAGGGGTATTAGTCATGGTTATCCACAAGGGGAAGTATAGTGAACCGGTTGGTACTGGACCACTGAAGCCAAGGAGGCTAAAGAGTCAGCAAAGATGTTCTGGCTCCGGTTCACGTGCTTGAAAGTCACATTTCGAAAGCATGTGACCAAGTGTGAAAGGTAGTCATGGTAGGGGATCAAACGTTCTTCTCGGATCTCCCAAGTCTGGTTGACTTGCGAAATAACGAGATTAGAATCACCAAAGACCTCCAACTCCTCCACTTGCAGTTCTAACGCCATTTCAAGTCCCAGGATGCAGGCTTCGTATTCCGCCATGTTGTTAGTGACCGGATAATTGATTTTTACTGCAGCTGGAAGTAGATCCCCTCCGATGGATCAACAAGATCCCCGCCCCCTTTACCCTTATGGTTGACGGCACCATCAAAGTACAACCTCCAACAGGTTTTCCGTAATGTCATGATTTGTTCGTCCGGGAAATCATCATTTCCGAAGAACTCGGATGCTACAGGGCATTCTGCTAGATGTTCGGCTATGGCACTCCCTTTGATTGACTTCTGAATTTTGAAAGTGATGTCGAACTCAGACAACAGTAGGGACCATCTGGATAAGCGGCCGTCGAGAATTGGCTTTTCCAGTAGGTACTTTATAGGGTTCATGCGTGCAATCAGGTGAACCTCTTGTCCTAACAAGTAGTGCCTTAGCTTCTTCGTAGCCCAGACCAAAGCAGCACAAAATTTGTGGATGTCAGAGTATCGTGTTTCTGCATCGACCCATTTCTTGCTGATATGGTAGATTGACTTTTCACGCGGTGGGGATCCTTGTTCTTGGGCCAGCATGGCGCCCATGGATGTTTCCCGAGCTGTCAGGTAAAGAATCATTGGCTTACCCTCCTGGGGCGGTACCAAGACGGGCGGGTTCTGCAAATAGGTTTTGATCTTTTCGAAGGCTTCCTGACACTGCTCATTCCAGACCTTAGACGCATCTTTCTTCAACAGACGGAAGATAGGCTCACAGGTCTCGGTTAGTGCTGATGAATCTTCTGATGTACTGAATTCTGCCTAAAAACCTCTGATTTCTTTTTCGGTTTTCGGAGGAGGCATTTCTTGAATGGCCTTTATTTTATCTGGGTCTACCTCGATTCCTCGAGTAGTGATCATGAAGCCCAAAAGCTTTCCTCCGGTCACTCCGAATGTACATTTCTCGGGGTTTAGCTTCATCTGGTACTTCCGCATCCGATCAAAGAACTTTCTCAGATTTATCAAGTGGTCCTCCCGTTGGGCAGCTTTGACGATCATGTCATCTACATATACCTCCACTTCCTTGTGAATCATATCATGCAATAAGGTAGTGGCGCCCTTTGATACGTGGCTCCGGCATTTTTCAAGCCAAAGGGCATGTTCACGTAACAAAGGTTCCCCACTGTGTAATAAAGACGTTTTTCCTGATCTTCTACAGCCATTCGATCTGATTGTAACCTGAAAACCTCCATGAATGACAGTATGTGTTGGGCAGTATTGTCAACAAGGATATCAATGTGGGTAAGGGAAAGCTGTCTTTGGGGCTGGCCTCGTTCAAGTCCCGAAAGTCAATACATACTCGCACCTTTCCATTTTTCTTTGGGACGGCTACGATATTGGCTAGCCAATCGGGGTAATTGACGACCCGAATAAAGCCAACACGTAACACTTCTCAACTTCCTCTTTCACTTTCAATTGGTGCTCAGGTTTCATTCTTCTCAAACGTTGTTTCTTAGGTTTGGCATTAGGGTACAACGGTATTCGATGTTGGACAATGTCGGGGTCATCCCGGCATGTCTGCGTAACTCCAAGCAAAAACATCGACATATTCAAGTAGAGAAGTCAAGTCACGTTTTTCCGTTTCACTCAGACCCAAACCACTTGCAAGGTTTTAGGGTTATCGGGTGTTCCGATATTTATTGCTACCGTGTCTTCCACATCTGGGTGTGGGTGGAATATTGTTCGATGGGAGGCATACTCTCCTCATCGTATCCTCTTCTTCGGCCTCAAGATTTTGCGATGAATCAAACAGTTGAGAAGACAGAAAGACGAGAAATCTGAACGAACTGAATTTTCATTAATATCCGACGAGCTTGGAAGCTCAGAGATTGTAAGAAAATTGCCACCACTTTTACAAGTGAAAATAAGTGGTGGCGATCCATCCCTTAATCCGAATCTACTTGCATTGTCGACTTCCTGATACAACTGTAACTACCACCATCACTAAAACTATCACTGTCACTACACTATCACTATCGTCGCTACTGCTAACTAGGCTAACTAGTAAGGCTCCCGGGGAATCAGCTCTTCTTTCTATGATAGACGACAAGACACGCTCCATGGCCATCTACCGAGGGTGCGGGGTCCTTGATGACTGGTTTGGTCGTGACACTGCTCTCCGCTGCATCCTCGGGCATTCCTTGGTTGCATCCCTTGTCGCCATGGTCTTCAAGGCATGAGTAGAGGGGTAAAGTGGTCGACCAGCTCTCCCACTCCATTGTCTCCTGACTTCCCTGAGCTTGAACTGCTTTCTGCTTATCACAACTCACAGATACACATGGTTCAAGGTTAACTGGTAAGAAAAAATCTATGGGGATTCTTACATGTGAATCTGTCAACATCATACCTGGCATTTCTGTGAATCCTAACCCGGCTCCTCGGCCTCCAGCATATGGTGCTAACGGCTCTACCATGCCCTGTAGCTCCTTTCCTAATCCATTCCCCTGTTTGTAGCCCATCCGAGACATCATGTGCTGTGATGCGGGGCTATAGACACTAGGGTCGAAGTAGAGAGGAGTGATGAAAGAAGTTTGACTTACCTGCTGCGCCGGTTTCGCCACTGTGAACCCCCCAAGGGTTAGCTCCCGTTGACCTGGCGCTTTGATCTCGAACAGTTGGGATTCATTCCTTGCCTCTCCTAGCACCTCCACGATCCGTCCTCATGCTTAAACTTGAGCTTTTGGTGGACTACTGAGGGCACACCCTTGATTTGGTCAATGAAATTCCGGCCCAGCAGTAAGTTGAAGGTGGAAGAAATATCAATGACCATCACTTCGATAGAGAAGGAGCATCCTCGATTAGGATTGGCAGGGTGATCATCCCCAAGACTTTCTGTGGCTGTTATCGTATGCGCTTAAAGTCATCTCCACAGGTTTGAGATCGTTATACCCCATGTGTCGAGCAACACGCAGCGGGCAGACATTTACTTCAGCACCGTCATCGATGAGTGTCTTGGGGACATTGAAACCCCCGCTTTTACAGATATGTAAAGGGCTCGTCCAGACTGGCGGGAGATTTCCTCATCCGTGAAGGTGATTGCCATAGCAGGGGTCTGGGTCAAGTGGGCTACAATGGTGTCTACACTGACCGTTTGTTTCTTCCATTTTAAGATGTCGGGCCACTGCATTCTTATGTTCCTCTGACATGGTCAACAGGGACCAGATTGTGATTGGGATGCTCGTGCTCTTCAACTTCTTGAGCAATTCTTCTTCTCCAGCCAATTTACTTTCCGATTCACTCAAAGTGAGATCATGCACTTTCTGGGGTAATGACGCGGCCTCTTCAGCAAGCTCGACCGGCTTGTAGTGTTTCCCGAACGGGTAAGATGGTGAGTTGACTTAGATCTTCATCTTTGATCAGAAGGTGCCCTGATCGGGGTTACCGCAGGCGGACCATCATCTTCGTTGGTGATCAGGATGACACTGCACTCAAATTCTCCTTCCTCGCCTCGGCAACCTTCTGTCGGCACCAAGCTTCTACCACCTCCAATGCTTTCATAGTATTGTAGAGCTCTCGTGCCTCAAATTCAGTCCCACGAGTAACTCAAGGTTCTTTTCCATTTGCCGTCCCACTATCAGCAGGGTGATGATGACACCCTTCCTTGTCCTACTAGACGCTCGACTGTAGCACGTATCTCATGCGTCATTGCTAGATATTCATGCATTTGCGGTTGAATATCATGCTGGATTTCTGGACGATGAACTCGGAAGGCGTCTAGCTCCGGAGATAGCACGATTGGAGGGGGTGTGCTCTGGTTGCCCGGCTCAGAGGAATTCTCAATGGCATGGATCCTTATGATTCTGCTAACATCCGATTCTTCTTCTCCTTCTCCCATCAGGCTCATCATATTCACATGCCTGGGGATAGAGTTGTTTTGAGTGTTCGGATTAGTTTTCGGGAATTCCACCTCCCCTGCATCGATCAAGTCCTGGATGGCATGCCGCAAGGCCCGGCAATTTTCAGTACCATGTCCCTTGATCATGTGGTATTCACAGAAACTGGCAAGGTTGGTTCCCATCTGGGTAACTCCTGGTTTGGGTTTCGGGTGTCCCAGCAAAAACCCACTTTTCTTCAGCTTTTCATAGGCTTTGTCCATTGGCATTCCTAAGCTGGTGTAATTCCTTCTGGGTTGAGTCTGGTAGCTGCTTGGCGGTGGAGTTGCAGAGTAGTTTGAAGTTGACCCACTAACTTGGGCTTGAAACTGGTGGCTGGGATTGATTAGTTGATGGGGTAGGGACAGATTTTCCAATTGTGTCTGCCTTGGACTGCCTATTCTGATAATTCATCCCTCTAGGGTTTGACCCTTGAAAATTCAAACCCTTCAGACGTCCAGCTAGGGACAGTTCTTCTGCAGCCGTGGCAGCAGCTTTCAAGTGTCGGAAATCACAAATTCCGAGGGACTTAAGATGGTCTGAATAAGGGTTTTCCAGGCAATCGATAATGATTCTTATTTGCTCATCTTCGTTGGGCGGTCTAGCATCTGCCCGCCTTCTCTCTCCATCTGGTGATGAATCCATCACCGTCTCGTGATTTCTTGGTCTCATGTCTCTAGGTCTCTCCGGTGACCCCTAGGTGAGTGTTATAACTGTACTGCTCTACGAAAGCCTGGTAGACCTCTTCCAACTTCTTCCCTGAGAAATCCATTCTTGATACCCAAGTTTGGGCTGACCCTTCAAGATAACTGGGGAAACAAATTATCTTCATCTCGTCATCTAGCCCATACATAGTCATGACCCGGTCAAACTGGGCGAGATGGTGTCTGGGGTCCCCTTTCCCTGAGTACTTAGAGATTTCTGGCAGTTTTAGATTTTCGGGCAATTTGGAGTTTGGCTTTAGTTGGAACTGACGAAAACCCAACATCTTGGCCCTCTCCCCGAGCTGCATCTCTGCTAGCAGCTCTTCTTTCAGGGATTTCTTCACTTGATTGAGGTCAAGTGGAAGGTTCAGGGGGGGCTTGGTTGTAACCATGAATCAGGTGGTTAGATGGTTGGGGTAACAGTTGGGTCTGGGGAATTGCTTCCTCAAAACGGACAGCATGTCCGGGAGTGGTGTACTGGTATTGATTGAGTTGGATGGGGTCAGGGTGTGGTGAGTTGGGATGAATGAATTCTGGTGTTTGGTCTGGTATAGATGGGCTGTTTGGACAGTGGCTCCGGTAGGTGGGAGCGGTGGTAGTCTAGGGAAGGTGGTTGGTACTGTAGGGACCGTGGTCATGATTGGAGGCGGCAAGGGTGCTCCTGAGAGTAGGTCAGCCGTTTGAAAAGTTGTGGTGACTGGGTGGATGATGGTGCGTTCTTTCCCTGTGGTCGGTTGTGGTATGTTGGTGTTGAACATAGGGTTTTGATTGCTCCAGACTCGGTTGGGGTGTGGGGAGGAGTCCTCAATATAATCCTCATCGGGGTCAGTAAGGTATGGATCCTTTCCCTTAGCTGACCTCTCCTGGCGCAATTGCTCCTCCAGCCTTTCAACAGTTTGCTTCAGCATGTTCTCATTTTTTGTTGACTGTTCTAGCATACGGTAGAGAATGCTTGGATCAGGAAGACGTGAGTTACTGCCACTGGCTCCTACAACTGCACTTGCTTCAACAGCCGGGATGGCTGGGACACCTTCCGAGGCAGTTGGATTAATCAGATTTGGATCCATAGTCCCGATGAAGTTTCGGTTGCGGTGTCACTAGCCAGCCTACCTCGGGAATCTCTTTTCCACAATCGAGTAATGTTGGAAGACTTGTTTGGGATCGGACTGCAAAATCTTCACAATTTGCTGTCGACGGTACTGTATTGTGAAATGGTATGGAGATCATTAGTATGAACGTACATTTCGAAAAAAAGGTTGGAACAAGAAAAAGGGGGGAGGAGGTCGTCCCCATGATTTATATAAAATGTTTCGCAAAAGTATTCTTTATATCGTGATCGCGAAGAAAAGGCGCACGAGCCTAGTTTTCATTTCCAAAATAAAAGCCATATTTCATTACTTGATCACGATTGCACGTGTCGGGGAAAAGGGGGTTACATTTAGAATCATAGGGGGAAAATGTCATGTCAGTTAATAGTCATTACATAGCCAAATCCATATAATAGGGGAGTGGGGAGTTACATCCGAATTCAAAAGAAAGGGGGAATTACACCCAGATAGCTTAATCAGTAATTACTAGCCGAGTCATCCGAATTCAAAAGGGGATTACATCTAGATAGTAAACGGGGATGGGGAGTTACATTCGGATTCCAAAAAAGGGGTAACATCTACTAGTCAAAAACTAATTCTAAATAGCGATTAAAGGGCAGATCAGCCGACGATCTTCTTCCTCTTCAACTCTTCTCGCTCCTTTTCCTTAACTGATTCTTCGTCAGTGCCGGCTGCAAGTTTATAGCGATTGAGAGGGTGGGGTCTTGATTAGTCACCAGTCGATCAAGGGAGTACGGGTACTTCTCTGTACGATCCACTCGTTTCTCCAACCAATCCTTATAAGAGTCACTCAAACTGAAGTCTGTGCTCCTCTCGTTAAAGATGGCCCATTTGACTCCTGTGTCATAGGCTCGGGTTATATGATTAATCGTTGCGTCTGCAAAACGGAGATCCTTGAACTTTGACATTTCTGCTCCCGGGATATCCTGCTCCCGCCCGAACTGTCGCATCACCCTGAGTGGGTAAATAGTGATGAAGCGGTCTAGACCGATCAAGACCAAGCCGTTATGTTCTGCTGATCTGACAGTGCCTCCTTGAACATCCCAATCATTAAGCACCCAAAGAATGTGAGAATGGTAGCGAATATCCCTAAAGAAAGCCCTCCATCCCTCTTTCGGCTTCTCAACCTTCTTCCTAGTGGTCAGAAAGGTTCCCATGTTCACCGTCTCGAAGTTTGATAAGACGGGCATCCTTAAATGGTCGAAAAGCCAAATCTGTAGTAGCAATGCACTTCCTTTAAAGAATGTCTCACGGACACCTGTTTCCTTCCAACAATCTAATCCTCTGACTATCTCAGCTACCACATAGGTCCCGATGCTGAGTCCATCTTCATAGGCTTTCAACAAGTAAATGATCTTAGGGTTCATTCTCAGACCGCTCTGCCTGAAGAGATGTAACCCCATGACGCAAAGATCTAACACACGTCTCTGGGTCCTTAGTGGACGGTATGGCTTGCAGAAGCGATCAAGGAGGTCTTTTAAGTTCAGGCTCATGCCTCCAAAACTTTGTACTTCAGCAATGTCTACCCCAAGAAACTTTGCTGCAAAAGCTGGCGTTTCTGTCCGGTCAACTGGTACACGGGGCATTTTTTGGTGAGGTTTGATTTTCAAAAGGGCATCTGCTTCAGCGGGTAGCATAGTTAACTCCTCAATGGCGAACCGGTAGAGGTGGTCTTCTGGATCCCAATGGGTGACCGATTCGTATAGTGCCTCGTAATCGATGCTTTGCCTGATGCCTAAGTGAGCCAGGCTTAGGAAGAGGGGTTCTCCAATGTCCTTCATTCCTGCACATCGGCTCTTCAGATCGATGGCAAACTCTACTTCCTGAGCACGCTTGCTGATAAAGGGTGATGCGGGCTTGCTCTCTAGCCGCTGCTTCCTTCCTTTGTTGCTCTAGGGCGTCTCTTTGTCTCTTCTTCTCCCCTGGAACTGGTACTAGGCGGTTCATCATGGTTAATCCCTGCAAAACCGAGGTAGAGGAAAAGAGAAAACAAGGGGAAAGAAAGAAGAGTAAGATTGGGGAAGCGCAATTAAGTAATGTGAATATGGCTGATATTTCGGAAATGAAAACGAAGAGAGGAATTTTTTGGGAAAACAGTAAGGGTTTTAAAACATTTTTCTTTGAGAAAACCTTTGAAGAAGCATTTTTTGAAAGAATGGTTTTGAAGAATGATGACAAGGTATTTTGCAAGCATCGTTGAAAAAGAGATTCCGAACGAGGTTTTAAAAGCAAGGTTTTTGATTAAAAGGGGGTGAGCACATATGCAGATCGTAACATAAATCGCGGCTATGTTTGATGTGGAGCTGTAAGTATTAGCGTTGGGATAATCACTTTCCAGGTCAAATATGACTCCGTCTCACCGGGGGAACCGTCGTCCCTTCACTGTCATCTCTCGGGGTTTTTCTCTGCTATGCCCCTTGCGAGGCACGTTATCAAGAAAAGTCCGGAGTGCTTAAGTTCGAAAGGTCAGGATACCCGAAGTGATAAGGAAACATACGCCACGGCCAGTGATGATCCGACAACGCCCCACTTTTCGGGAAACTCGGGGAAGTACTGCATGGGAACGGGTCTCTCGTCATCTGCACGGTCAGGTGTGTCTAAAGTCCAAATTATTCACTGACTACGTTGTGCCATGTATGGGTATCCGGTAAATACGGGATCCTCTATGGACGTGTAGCGTGACATTGGGCTTTAGAGACACCCGTGGTGCAAAGGAACAATGGAGAACTGAGTCCATGCAATCTTCAAGGTAAGGCAAAAGGGTGGTCAGACAGGCGGCATACAAAGAGGTGACTACCCATAAACCCGTCTTAGACACTGGATAAGGCAGCTGGACACTGAAGGCTCATGGCTCACTATATGCTGGTTTTGACTCGGGTAATGGAGGATATTTTTTTGGATCATGAGCTTCAAAGCGTTAGTCGGAGACCATACCGCCTCGTTGGTTTGTTCACTGAGAGAGTGACCTAGCTCATGGGGAATCAACCGTGGACCGGTTGGGGATCCCGTGACATCGTGGATAAAACGGGTGACACAGAGGAATGCATGTCCTAAGCTACCCACCCAATGCACCCCACAATCGTAATAAAAAGCAGTAAATAAACCAAATAAAGTTAGCACCAACCTATGTACTAAGTGTTTTATCTTGAGATTAATGATTCCAAATTGGTTGTTTATTAACCTAAAGGGAAGTTAGCTTCATTCAGCCTTAAGTGTCTCTTTCTAATCGTGAGCTAATTATTAACCCAATTGTTGTAATGTTTGTTGAGGATCTAATAAGTCCTATCTGTCCTCATCAGATACACACTCTAAGTGTGGAATAGAATAATCCTAAAGGCTTTGAAAAGAATCTCTTGAAGGTTTTGAAAGAAGTGGGGAAATCCTGACAATTTTGAATGGAGTTCAGTCTTCCTTGAGTTTGAGAAAAACTTACTCAAGTTTTCCCCAGCAGAGTCGCCATTCTGTGGAGGGTGATTTTTCGGTATGAGGGGGGTCTATCTAAATATGGTCTAACTGAAAAGCCTAGATCCTAGAAAATGCCATTCTGTGGAGGGTGAAAACCTGTTATTCATGGCAGCCCTCAAATACCTACTTTATCGTCCGTCTTTCCCAGAAAGCGTAAAAGGGAGTGCAAGTATGCACTACACCCGCTCTCGATGGGCCCCACGCGGACTTATGCCTCTATAAGGCGGAATTGACTAGAGTCGCCACCTAGTTTGACCTATGATAACTAGGAAGGAAGATCGGGTTCTAAGAACCGTTAATTGACTCTGAGATTATTACCTATGGATAGAACTTATCTGGTCATGTCAGAGATTCTGTGTGGGTTCGCACTGGGTTACACCCCTTAGAAGTGGCAACGACCACGACTTCGGATTGGTGCCCGAGGAAACCTCGGTCTCCAATTGTCGGGATTGCCTTCTTTCAAAACCTTTTAGAGAGATTCAAATAAAGCCAAAGGATCAGATTGAATGGGGATTGAGGAGTAGGTGATTTTGAAGAGTTTGAGGAGACAGGCTGGTCTCGAACTATCAGTTTGTGGGAATAGTCAAAGGGTTGAGAGTTTTTGATTATTTTTGAGGGATTTGGATTTTGAAAGGAATTTACAAGTGAAAGTGGATTGGAAGGGATCGGGTTTGAATAGGGTGCTGGAGTTGACTTGACTTGGTTTTGGTTTGTATCGGAAGACGAGTTCAACATTCGGATTTGACTTGATCTGATTGGTCAAGGTCAAAGCTTGGTCAAGGTCAAAGCTTTGGTCAAGGTCAAGGTTTTTTGGTCAAATTCAAGGTTTGACATTTGTAGGCTACTAGACCGAGTTGAATATTGGGCTGGGCCGAGATTGGGCCGAACTTTGGAATTGGGCCGGGTGGAGTTTTGGGCCGGATGGAGTTTTGGGCCGGACGGGCTTGGTTTTGGTGATGGGCCGATGGGCCTTGGGTTTGGTGATGGGCCGATGGGCCTTGGGTTTGGTGATGGGCCGATGGGTTTTGGGCTTGAGTATTGGGCCGAACTTGGGCTAATGGGTTTTGGGCTTGAGTATTGGGCCGAACTTGGGCTAATGGGTTTTGGGCTTGAGTATTGGGCCGAACTTGGGCTAATGGGTTTTGGGCTTGAGTATTGGGCCGATGGGTTTTGGGCTTGAGTATTGGGCCGAACTTGGGCTAATGGGTTTTGGGCTTGAGTATTGGGCCGAACTTGGGGCCAATGAGTTTTGGGCTTGAGTATTGGGCCGATGGGTTTTGGGCTTGAGTATTGGGCCGAACTTGGGCTAATGGGTTTTGGGCTTGAGTATTGGGCCGAACTTGGGCTAATGGGTTTTGGGCTTGAGTATTGGGCCGATGGGTTTTGGGCTTGAGTATTGGGCTAATGGGTTTTGGGCTTGAGTATTGGGCCGAACTTGGGCTAATGGGTTTTGGGCTTGAGCCAGCTTCGGGTTTAGGGTTGAGATTGGGCCGATTTCAGAGATGGGCTGAGTTTGGAGATGGACTGAGTTTTGGGTCGGGTTTGAGGGAATTTGGGGCTAAGCTATATGATTGGGCCGGATTTGAATGTGTCGTTGGGCCACATCATATGATATTGGGCCGGGGTTTTGGGCATTGGGCCTCGGGTTTGGGCCGAGATTGTCCTGGACAGAATTATGCAGAATTGGGCCAGGTCAAATGATGTGGTGTTGGGCTTTGGGCTTCGGTTTCTAGGCCTTGCTAGGCCTCGGTTTTGGATTGTAATGGTGGGATCTTTGGACGAGACTTGTGAGTTGAGGGCTTAGCCTTTTGGACCACACTAAGAGGTTGAGATTGAATTAATGGGCTCTTGAAAACATGGGCCGACCTGGCCCCTTGGAGTGGGCCAGCAACAAACGTTTTTTTTGCAACAGAAGGAGAATTTGGAATTTGAAAAGTGATGAGGAAAAACTGAGAGACAACCCTGGTCATGACCTTTTCTTTTAATGGAGCTGGTGATCAGAGAGGATAATCTTGGATCAAAAGGAATAATAAGGTTTAACAATCAATTAATCTTGATTAAGGGGGCATTGAGGGTAAAAGAGGATTCCACCCACATAAAACGAATGAGAGACCCGTTAGGCATGGGGTGGTTTCACATCTTAAACCCTCCTAGATTAGCCTTAAGGGCTTGTTTTTTGAAGTCTTTGTCCTTATATACATAAGGGTGGTTTGAGTGTTTTCTGAAGTTGTAGGAGACTGTTGCCCCACGAAACGAATGAGAGACCCGTTAGGTGTGGGGCGACAATGCTTCCTAAACTTATCTGTTAGCTCAAAAGGCCCTAAAGGAAACAACTAGGGCTTAAGTATAGCAAACAGCAAGGAGCAAATTGATATTTCAGGGGATGAACAGTAAGCATGAATGTATACAGCAGGCAACGATCACAACATCGCAAGATACAAGCGCATGAGAAACAGGATTAGTTTAATTCCAGATAAGAAAGTAGGGCAGAAACCCAGCCAAGAGCTTAGAAGAGAATCATGCCAAAACTTAAGCACTCAATCCGATTTTTTTTTTTTTTACTTCTGTCCACTGCTCTTGAACATTACTCATCGATGAAATCAGAGGAAGTCTTTGTTCTTGAACTAATATTAAACAGCACCGAGGTGAGTGCATTGCAGAGATAATCCACCCAGAATTAGTTCAGAACACAATTCACATTCTCAGCTCAGAATAAACCTTTTAACCGTGCAACAGATTAAGGGTTGCTCTTGTGGATCCTTACTGATTTATAAACAAATGGAGTGAGAGTTTCAGTCCTAGAGCTTCTGCTGTTTTACACGTTTGCATGAACACGCACTGATCTCAGAAACTAAACTCAAACTGAAATGTTCGAAAAGCAACAAAACCGTGATGAAGAACTTAACAAGAAACACCAGCAACTGAGGACCAAGCACAACAAGCATTTACATATTGACAGAAAGAGAGCTTTGCATACACCTCAGAGGGCAGACAAACGAGTTAGGGAGCATGAAAGATCTAAAACCAGCACACGAAGACAAAACAGTAGTGTCTCACAAGGATTTATGGATTATAAGGTCAGAAATCAATACCGACAGAGGAGCGTACACAATTCCCTGCAAATATCTCAAAACACACCAGAGACTAATCGAAACATCAGTCCGATAAGTAGAATCTGAATACCCAGGATTGAATCCTTCGAACCAAAAAAAAAACAGAGACGTTCCCAGATTCTTTGCAGTTTAAGAATGAACACAACAGCCCAGAACAATACTACGGTATAATCGCAAAGAGATTAGCGACGCGGGATGCAATCCTTGAGACTGGAGGAGGACCAGTTCACGAACCCAGCCAGAATAACGACAGGAAACGGACGGAACTACGACTGGATACGGACCAGTTTAACAGTATCACGAAAGTTTAACGTTAATGGTGCCTCTTCAACCTATTCGTGGACCACAACATCCAGACCAGGTCATAACACCACTCTCAACGCGGCAATAAAACCAAGTTTACCGAGGCAGATTACAAATGACGCACGGGAATGAAGAACCGCAAGCCGAGGGTGGACGAAAGTTATGGTCGGGATGATTACCGAAACCACATCCATCCCTGGCGATCAAACGCATGCAGAAATCCAAGAAGAAAAACGAAGAGAAAGCAACAAAAACAGGTATGGATTTGAGACAGGACTTAAGTGTTTGATCCTCTGGAGCCAGGAACTCGCGAAACAAACGATTCGAGACCTGTTTCCGGGTTCACCGAAAGGAGGAGAAGAGCGTAGTGAGAAATCGAGATGGGTTTCGTGTCGGGAAAAGATTTTCTCGACTGAACCCTAACTCTTTGCCGTCACGGAACTGAGTTCTTGGGCAAAATGAGTTTGAAATGTTGAGACCGGGAGAAGAAAACAAAGACTGTTAACAAATGAGAGATTTATAGAGCAGAGGTGATGAAACCCACTTACGATGTCGACGGTGGAGTGACTGGCTGCACCCGAATTCCGGTGGAATAACGCGTTGTCGGAAGAAGTGTTTTAAGGAGGGAGATGAATTTCCCGGTGAAGGAGGACGACGAAGAGACAGTCGGGCTCGAGAGGAAAGAGACCGAAGAAAAATGGAGACGTTTCTATTCTTTCAAAAAATGAGTATGTCCGGGGATCTGTGTCTGATTTTGTTCTCTGCACAGTAGGGTTTTTTAAGGATGTTTTTTATAACCGAGAGATGCCACCAGATGGGCTTCTTTTTGGAGTAAGAAAGACGGGCCCGAAATGAGGGGAGACTGGGCCTGGTCCAAGCATGTGGCAAACAACAACAAAAATAAAAGGGGAGGGATGCTCACGCCCAGATTCGAACTCAGTATCACTGGCTTCCTCCCCGAATACCCTGACCAATCGAGCTACCGCTGCATTCGGTATACAGATGCGAGGAAATAAGACAAATGTTATGTTGCCGGCCGGGGCAAAACAAGGGAAACGTCCTCCTTTCTTGCTAAGTTTCAAAATCGTGAAATGTTTTAAAACAAAAGCAACAAAAAAAATCATACAAAATGAAGCAGGCTAAAACGGATTACGATAAAAGGCTCGTGCTTCCTTTCCCATAGGAATGTGAGATTTAAATGTCGGGAAAGAGAAATTCCTTTAGTTGAAAACGGGGACGACCGCCTTGTTTCTGAAAGCATGTTCATTTTTGAATTTTTGTTTTAAAATAAAACGGGTGAGAATTTTTGGTGTCTACAGCTCCCTAATATTGTAGGGGCCTACGAATTTCGGGCTCAACTTTCCCTTTTGCCCAAATCTGAAAATTCCTTTCATCGGCGACACTCGCAAGAACACCTGGTCGCCTACGGCGAACTCTAGGTCTTGACGTCTGTTATCTGCGTATGCTTTCTGTCTATCCTGTGCGGCCTTTATGTTCTTCCTGATCTGCTGGACCTCAGCCTGAACCTGCTGTAAATAGTCTGGGCCTATGATAAAAGCTTCACTGGAATCATCCCAACACAACGGCGTACGGCAAGGTCTGCCATATAATGCCTGAAAAGGTGGCATCTTAATTGAGGCGTGATAACTGTTATTATATGCAAACTCAATGAGGTGCAACTTATCCAACCAACTGCCCTGGAAGTCCAAGGCGCATGCTCTAAGCATGTCCTCTAGGGTTTGAATGGTTCTCTCCGTCTGACCATCGGTCTGCGGGTGAAAAGCAGTGCTAAGCTTCAGCTCGGTGCCTAACGCTTCTCGTGAAGCTCTCCAATATCTCAAAAGAAACCTCGTGTCCCTATCTGACACTATGGTCTTTGGAACTCCATGGTGTCTTAGAATCTCTTTATCAAAAAGTTCAGCTAGTTTCGACACCTTCCATGTGTCCTTCATTGGAATGAATCGTGCTACCTTAGTAAGGCGATCAACAATTACCCATATCATATTCAATCCTCCTCGGGTCGGTGGCAGTCCAACTACAAAATCCATCGATATATCATAGAATTTCCATTCTGGGATAGGCATTGGCTGAACTGTGCCTCCAGGTTTTCGGTGTTCAAATTTTATTTTCTGACAGGTGAGGCATCTGATAACGAAGTTCAAGACGTCGTTCTTCATGCCAACCCACCAAAAATATCGCTTCATTTTTGTACATTTTTGAAGCTCCAGGGGGAATAGAGGTAGTAGAAGAATGAGACTCTCTCATGATGCGTTCCTTGAGCTCTGCGCTCTCGTGGGGAATACATAATCTGCCGTTCACACGAATCAGGCCATACTCATGAAGCTGGTAGTCGTATTTCTTCTTGTCTAGTGTGCCAGCGATTAACTTCCGTTTAATATCAGCCATTACTCTGTCATTCTGCTGAGCATTATGTATTTCTTCAACTAGACTGGTGCCTGCTATGAGTGTATGCAATGAGTGAGCTCGGCGGCTAAGTGCATCAGCAACTACATTGGCTTTGCCTTCCTTATACTGAAGGTTTATATCATAATCTTTGAGGAACTCCATCCATCTGCGCTGTCTCATATTCAGTTCTTTTTGGGTGAACACATACTTTAAGCTTTTGTGGTCGGAGTAGATGGTAATCTGTGAACCATATAGATAATGGCGCCAAATTTTGAGTGCAAACACGACCGCACCTAACTCAAGATCATGTGTGGGGTAGTGCTCCTCGTGTTTCTTCAGCTGACGGGAGGCATAGGCGACAACCTTCCCGTGCTGCATGAGGACACATCCCATACCCATACCGGATGCATCACAGTAGATTTCATATCCATCAGTACCTTCGGGGATTGTGAGGATTGGAGCTGAGGTCAATGTGTCTTTCAACTTCTGAAATGCTGCCTCACAGTCTTCTGTCCATGTGAAAGGGGTATCTTTCTTGATGAGGTTTGTCATAGGTTTTGCGATGCGGGAGAAGTCCTTAACAAACCGTCGGTAGTAGCCTGCTAGACCAAGGAAACTTCGTATATCCGTCACGGACTTCGGTCTTGGCCATGTACGTACTGCCTCCACTTTTGCAGGATCCACTACTATCCCGGCAACGGAAATGATATGTCCAAGAAATGCTACCTGATCTAACCAGAATTCGCACTTAGAAAATTTGGCGTACAACTGGTTGGCTCTAAGAATCTCGAGTACTTGCCTGAGATGGTGGTGATGCTCTTCCTTGGTTCTCGAATAAACCAGTATATCATCAATAAATACCACAACAGTCTTGTCCAACTGATCTCTAAAAACTCGATGCATCAAGTCCATAAACTTTGTTGGAGCATTAGTCAGTCCAAATGGCATAACTGTGAATTCGTAGTGGCCGTATTGGGTCCTAAATGCGGTCTTTTTGATGTCGCTCTCCTTCACTGGGATCTGATGGTATCCCGATCTGAGATCTATCTTCGAAAATACGGTCGCTCCTCTGAGCTGGTCGAACAGATCATCTATGCGTGGTAAAGGGTAGCGGTTCTTCACTGTCACTGCATTCAGCTCTCGATAGTCAATGCATAATCGGAGACTGCCGTCTTTCTTCTTGACAAAAAGTACGGGTGCGCCCCAAGGGGATACGTTCGGGCGTATGAATCCCTTATCTAACAACTCCTTCAATTGCTCCTTTAACTTGACCATCTATGCCGGGGCCATTCTGTAAGGGGCTTTGGCAATAGGTCCTGTCTCGGGTACTAAGTCAATAGTGAACTCGACCTCTCAGGGTGGTGGCATACCAGGAAGCTCCTTAGGGAAGAGGTCTGGAAACTCCCCAACCACGGGTACATCTGGATTAAACTCTGGGTCTTGCTGAGTATCCTGTACATAACAGAGGTACTCTTCCTGCCGCTTCTGAATCTCTTTGGCCATGGTCATGGCTGAAATGACTTTCACAGACGGTTGTCGGGGGTTCTGGCGGTAAGACACAGTAACGCCGGACGGGCTCTTTAGCAGTAGTCTATGTTCGGCACACAAAATACGACCTCGGTGTTTCTCTAACCAATTCATGCCCACAATAACGTCAAAACCCAGGCCTCTGAACTCTATTAGGTCCATCGGGAAATCCTCCTCTCGGATTCTGATGGTGGCTCCTCGGAAGTACCGGGTATAACGAACTCTTTCTTTTGAAGGTAGTGTCACACTGAAATCTTCTAACTCTACAAGCTCGAGGTGCAACTGCTCGGCTAACGTCGGGGATACAAATGAGTGTGAGGCTCCAGAGTCAAATAGTACTGAGGCTGGGACTCCATTCACCGGGAAGATACCAGTGATAATGTGGCCGCTGTCGCTGGCCTGAGCCTGTGTGAGAATGCTCAGGGTACCCTCTCTCCAGGGTTCAACACCTATTCCCAAAAATAACGTTTATAAGTATAATTAGTGATGGTACGAGAAGAGTTGTAGATAATAAGCCTTTCTTTATTCATCATTCCAACATTACATGTTCATTTCCATTACACAACTTAATACAAACGGTACATGGCTTAATATTTCCTAAAGGTTAGGTTTAGGCGTCCAGGCTTCATATGGGTAGCGTTTATCACTGTTGAGGGTGCTGTGTTTGGCTTGATTCTCTTAATCCCGTGATATAGCATTCTCGATGGTCCGCCTATGATCAACACGTCACCGAATTTTAGCCAGATCTTCATAGCTCGGTCAATCCTCTTTTCTTCGCCATAGAGGAACTCAGCATCATCTCCGATGGACACAGACACTATGGGTATCCCTTGGTCTAGGGACTCCTGCGTCTCGTCCTTGTCTTGGTGTAACCCAAGTCGGCCTTCCATCTCGTAGAAGTTGATGATGCAGATGTCGGCTTGTAAGTTGGGCACTGGTGGTACTTCGCGTTGCTGTGCAACACGTAGGGTTGCCGTAATTAGGGATAGAAAGTCGTCGGGGATTGGTGGTGCATGTGCTCCGTCGGTGTGATAGCTCTTCGTATATAGATTCCAAATCTTACCTAGGCACATCATTCTTAGGTTCATCATCTTTCCTCCGGGGTATGTCGATGTGTAGAACCCGCCTGGTCCCACTCCGAACTTACGACATCTTCGAATAATGGCTACTTGAGCTTCAGGTGTTAGGTATCCTGGTAGTAGAATCATCCCGGGCTGGATGACTTGGCACTTTTTGCTTGGGTAGTGGGGATTCTCAAGGCTGTACTCATCGGGTTCGAGGTTTGGATTTATTGGGAAGCACATATCAAAGGTTCCTACTGCATTTACAGGTAATCTAGTTCTTTAGTGGTACTAGTAATCTAGCAAATTTCATGCATGGTCATACAGCTTGGCATACAAGGATTTAGACATGCTTTTCAAACATTTAGGGTTTCAAGGTTTACCTGCAACTGTAGGTGTGTCCGGTCCCTCGGTGCGGTCCATGATGTGCAAGGCCGCCTTCCCTGGCCTCAAGGTAGATGCCCTCTAGGAGTCTCGGGATCCCGCTCCGTGCGTAAGCTGGGTGTGCTGGGCTCCACGCTGGCCTCCGGGTCCCAATCTCTGGTCACCCCTCGCACTATAGCCGGGCCTGTAATTCTTACTCTCAGGGTTCGCGAAGCACTCAAAGGCCCTGTGCCCGCTCTTCTTGCAGTAAAAGCACTCTATCGGTTTGCCCTGACAGTCAACTCCGGGGTGGTTCTTCTAGCATCGTCTACAGATAAATCGGCGCTCGGTCCATTTGCTCGGACCGGCTCCAGTCCCTGAATACGTGATTGGGTTAGTCAACAATTTGTCATAACAACTGTAAAGGTACTTAAGCATTAGAGTTTTGGTTCGTCTTACCCTGAAGTGGGTAAGAGCGGAGCGGCTTAGCCGCAATCGCAGGGCGACCCAAATGTAGTGTCTCTACAGGCTTGTTCCCATGGTATCTCGCCCGCTTCCTGTTCGGGTAGCGCTTATTCCTGTCAGCACCCTTCTGTTTACGGTCCTCTGAGTCACCGCCTTTTGCCTTCCTTTTCTTCGTGAACTCCTCATCCCGCATCTGAACGGTGATCTCGACCTGGGACGCTGCATGGTAGCAGTCCTGTACAAAATATGGTTTAGTAAACTCTTCACAATATAATACTTAGCTCAATTTTATAGTTCAAGTGCAACCTGGATCGTGGCATAACGGCTGGGTCCCATGCTGTATATGATGCGGTGGTTCAGCCCACCATAGAAACGCTCCACTAGGATCTCATTTGAATATCCCAAACCTGGAAGTACACGGAGTAGTGCAGTGAACGCCGAGTAATAATTGTCTACTGTCATCCCCTCGGTCTGCCTCAGGGTGTCTAGCTCAACCCGCTTCTTTGTCCGGAGGTGGGCGGGGTAGTACTTAGCCCTCAGCAACGCAGTGTAAGCATCCCATCCAAATGTGGGGTCGGCTAGGTAAGCATCCTTCACAAGCTTCCACCAATCGCTCGCTGACTCTCGTAGGTAATAGGCTGCGAGTCTGACCTTAGCCTCAGCCAGAACATTCAAAGTGTCGAAGGCGTCTCTAGGAGGCTGATGTAGTTCTCTAGGTAGGTGGGGTCCGTCTCTCCTCGGAACTCAGCTGGTCGAAGGTCTGCTAAGCTCTTCACCCAGTTTGTCTCCCTGGGTGGGTGAGGCTGTGGTGCCGGTGGTGCCTGCTGGGCTCCTCTCGAAACCCATGTGACCCAGGGCAGCTGCTACTATCTCAGCTATGGTCTGCCCTGCAGCTATGCTATCTTGCTCCATGTGGCCACGGCCTCGTCCTCGACCTCGTCATCCAGACATCTGAAAATGTCATTGTTAGTTAGAACATTCACAAGGACTTACTGCAAGTTATTATCGCCCTTGCTAGCGGTTAAATTGGTAAAGTCGTGCCTCACATTACTAACCCTTAACCCCGTTTTCCCAATTTTTGGTTTTCCTATACTCGGTACTTCTCTGTTCCAGTCATCAGAGCGCGACTACGCTCTGATACCACTTTCTATAACACCCCGAATAACCAAACAGTAGTCTGAACAATGCGCCAAATAACATTACCATAAGTCTACGCAGCGGATTCGCCATTCCATCCGGGTGTCACAGACGCCAACCACCCACGTGGTTGACACACCACTATCAATACCAAGCTACGGTCTGAATGACTGGAATTAAAACCTTAACCAAATCCAAGTACAAACGGGAAATACAAACCAAGTACCGAGAGTCTACATCATAAGTTCTTACTTAAATAACACAAACCGAAACATACAACAAGGGTTTAGTGTTACATAGTCACAACTCATACATTAAAACATACTACATAAAGGTCTTGCCCATATGGACTACCCCTATGGCAGTCACCCTGCCTACTCTCCGCCTGCTTCCAGTTTCATACCTGTAAAAATAAAGGACTCAGCAAAACTATGCTGAGTATGGATATGTGTAGCCCTGATTTAGGTTGATTATTAACCCAACACCATACCCTTAACACATCTGTAAATCAATTATACAGAGACAGCAAGTTTCAGAAACCAGGAGAAAACTGAAACTGTAAAACCATGAAACCCGATGCCTTCTCTTTGATTCTTTTCTGTTTAATTGCAATTCTGTCTTTCAAATTTCTCCCCTATGTATTTCTTACCCAGTCAAGTGTTTCATCTCTATTTTGAACTCAACGTTTCACCAATAAACACTCACCCAATCTTCTGTACAGAACAGAAACTAATTCACCACCTGAACTGAAACTCGACACCTCTGCTGTTTTTATCTTCTCGGTTTAACAGACTGACTTCCATTTCTCCCCAACTCATTTTGGCCACTTATTTAAGTGTCTTAGTATAGCTTTAAATTCTTAGGCAGACCCAAGGCCATAAGGCTACGTTTCTGAAAAAGAACCTGTTACACAGAACCTAAAAAAACTAAAACTGATGAAATCCTCTCTTGTTGTCTTTCTGTTTCTTTCTAGTCGGTCTTTTAAATTTCTTCCCAAATCATATAGCTTCCTTGTAAGATGTATTAGGAATGTCTTAGCTTCATTTTAAACCAATACAACACTCAAATCCCATCTGTAACAGAAACCCAAAACAAACTTTCAGAACCAGAATCTGAAACTAATACCCCTTTCCTGTTCTTGTTTTCTTTCTGCTCCTCAAGTCTGTTTCTATTCTTCCCAACTTATGTACTCGTTGGTTTATATTTTAGCAAGGCATTAGATTTATTTTCCAGCTAATACACTCCTTATGAAACCTCTGGAACTATTTCCACAGAAAGGGAATAATCTGTCAAGACCTGAAGCATATACTTGGTAGTTTCTCTTCTGTTTCTTTTAATCTGCTTTCTAGTTTTCCCAAATACTTTCTCATTCAGTTAAGTGGTTTACCATGATTTCACTCCAAGAGCAAATCCTAGATCCACATTATTAAAGCCACTACAACCCACTAAACAGAACTAGAGAAACTGTAAGACTGAAACGTGAAATCTGATAAGGTTTTACTTCCATCCTTCATTTTTTTGTCTTTCTGTTTCGTGAAGGGCCCTAGGTTTCTACTTCCCTCAACTGGTTTAGATGCTTAGTTAAGATACTAATACAGTTTTAACTTCAAGACCACCCACAACAACAAAATTACACCCTGAGAAGTTAATATGCAGGAAGCACAAATTTTCAGAACTGAAGTTGATGTATCTTTTCTGTTATCGATTTCTTCTGCTATTCACATGACTGTTTTTAGACTTTCCCTCAAGTTGATCTCCCACCCAGCTAAGTGTATTGTTAGATTGTTGTTTAACCTCGACATAGACCCAAGACAGTGTGGTTTAGCTACTGCAGTTATACAGAACCAGAGATATAAACTGATATATTGGTTTTTGTTCTGTTAAGGTACTGTTTGTTTCTGTTTTCTTCTCTTCTTTTACATTCTCACGTGTACAACCTCATTCAGGTGCATTCATAAGATTGCAAATGTATTAACAACTCAAAACTATCCTAGGAAGTTGATACACCGAGACTACATGTTACAGACTTGCCATGGTTATCAGTTTTGACAGATTTGCTCTTTTTTTTTGTTTTCTGATTCTAAAACCAGTTCAGGAATACTCACCAGCAAGCGACTTAACAGATTCTCCTTGGCCAACCCTATGGTGCAATATGGAACTTCAGTTCTTGAGTCACTCAACAGCAATTGAGAAAGTTTTCTCAGAGATTAGGCTTGGGTAAAAAAAAACAGGTGAAGCAGGTTGTGGAAAAAGAGAAACTGCTTAAGGTTTACCTGGTTGCGGTTCCTTTCTTTTTGAATACAGAACTGGGATGTTCTTCCTGGGGAGGTTTGGCACTCTTCATGGGTATGTTTCACAAGAAAAGTCACGCAAGAGTTGAGGGGGAAGTGAGTTAGTCAGCAGAGCAACTCAGACACGAAAAACAGAAGGAAAATAGAGACTGGAGCAACATGATTTTTTTCTCTGAATTCATAGCCTTACCTTAGCAGTTCTTGAGAAGGATTTAGTCTCACGGTTACCCCAGGGCTTTACTAGCGGTTGGCATGCAAAATCTTGCGTGAGACAGAGGGAAAGTTAGAGGAGTTCATGCTTGTGTTATCGGGCAAGGAACTAATCAGAAGAAAAGGAAAGAAGCCCAGCAACAACTTACCTTGTGTGTTAGACTCAGAGCGGGTGAAAGGAGTTCCTGCCCATGCAGAAACGATGCACAGCAGGAGAGTGGAGGGGGTGATCTATGGTTTTTGAATAAGATGGCACAAAACACGGTAGGTTAGTGCAGAAGCTAGATCAGTCTTTAGTGATGGCAAGTTCCAAGGGGAATTTTTTTGTGAGAGTTTGCATCAGAATGGGTTTGATGCGTGAGAGTTTGCAAAATGCAGCCCTGGTGCAGAGGACTTTGGAAACAGAAACATACCTTGTCTGTCGACTATAACCATGATGTTACTGAGAATAAGAGTGGAGAGTGGGAATAAATACTAGATGTGAGATGTTGGTTTCAGGTTACACAGATTGGCGTGGGGAATTCCCTGCAAAGCATAAGCTTGTCATCACATTTTTTTTATTCCAAGGCATTACAGAGGGACTGAGAGGGCGAGAGATTTAGGAGGGGACAAAGATTGAGTTTTCTCAAGTTACAAGGAGAGGCATGGACATTAGAATAGAAATAGGAACTGTCGCCTGAGATTCCTCTGGTTTCTATTTTTATTTTGTTCGATTTGTAGCTACACCGAGGAAGGAGACGGTGCTACAGAGGTATGTTTGTTTCTTCTCTTTTTTTTGTAGTTACTTAGTTGATTTGATACTAGTTTTAATCCGTGGGAGTTAGTTACTGAATACGAGCATAACTCAACTGGTTAAAGCATTCGAACCTCAGCGGGAGCGCCTTTGCTCCTTTTCTTTTTTTTTATAAGCTATATACATGCTTACTTATATATATGTAAGACTATATATTATATCGTGTTATTTTTGTTACGACGTTATTATTACTTATTTAAAACGTTACAATATCGTAACGTTACGTACATGTGTTTTCATATCGTACATATATAAGTATGTGACGACATTAACATGTAACGTTGTCGTGTTTTCGGACATGTATATACTGAACTTAATTGTTCATACATTATTTTATGTCCGGTTTACATAACGCGTTTATGATTTTATGCGATTAATTGTTCAGGGGTGTTTCGTCGAGCTAGATCCTACACTTAGATATGAGGAGACCCCAGTTCGCATTTTAGACTCAAAGACTAGGGAGACCAGGAACAAGACCATTAGAATGGTTAAGGTTCTGTGGTCAAACCACGACATTGAGGAGGCGACATGGGAGTTAGAGGACTCCATGCGAGACAAGTATCCAGCACTTTTCTTATAGTTTGTGTATACTTGTGGGGGCACGTGGGCGTAACCCTTTTTATGGGGGGTAGAGCACCACATGCGACTTGCATATTTGCAGTCTGGTTTTGGTTTTGTGTGTGGTTGTTTGTGTTTGATTGTGCATGTGTGCACTTGAGTGAATGGTTATTGATGTGTTCTATGTAACACTTGGTATGGATGTGTTCTATGTAACACATGGATGGTTAATAAAAGCACACTTATTTGATTTACAGTATCTATCAAATTACTTATGCTATTATTGCATTGATTAAAAGTTATGTGTATGTACGAATTGCATACACTCAGATTACTGATGGAATGTAGAGGTGTCAATATAGTATTGACACCCAGGAATGATAAGTATACAAGGAATAGATATGAGGAACTTGATTCCATAGGATAAGTAAGTAGAAGTTATGACTTCGGGACGAAGTCCTTTTAAGGGGGGTAGACTAAAATACCCCTAACATTTAAATAATTAAGTAATGATAAATAAATATTATTTGAGGTATTATGAAACCCTAAGTAAGCATATAAACACTTAGGCGTTAAAAACGCACCCAAACTCCTTAAGGTCAAAAACGAGCGTTAAAGCCCGACCTTAAGCTAACCAAGTTATATAAGCTATAAACTCATACCGAGTCAACCAAGGATCATTATATGACCTTTCAAATGTAGGACCTCATCTAAAACTGTGTAAAAATGCAAAATGCCCGGGAGTTCCCATAAGGGCCCGAAAGTCCTGGAAATACTTTATAGGATGAAGTAAAGCATTACACTTCATTCCAAATGCACCATAACACTTTATTAAACATATAAGATGAAGTTCTCATGCTAAATTTTCAAATAAACGCAAAACACTCGGAGGTTCCATGTGGGGGCCCATAAACCCCCGAGAATGCCCCGGAGAAGTGCCGAGGTGGCACAAAGTCCTATATAATTCATTCTTAGAGTTCCTAACATCATTATTCATCATTCTAAAGAGAACCCTCAAGGTACTTCTTCAAAATTCAACAAAATCCTCGGGAAATTTCTTAACGTTCCTATTTTGCCCTAGGAGTGTCCCGATAGCCCGGAAATTGTGTCATGAGTTTATATAACTTTATATAACTCAATGTAACACTTTAATATACCATTATTGATCATAAATAATGTTTATAAACCGTTGAAACTCATTGGGACAACTTATTTACCAAAATATCCTTAAAGCACAAAACGCACTTTTGGGTGCCACAAAAATGCGTTCTACGTTATTACCTTGAAGTTTTTGAGGAGCCACGAATAGATAATCTTAAATGGGGAGGAATTGGCCATCTAAATCAATTAATGCCAGTGCTAAACTCATAGCATGTTCACTCCCGAATAACAATAATAGTTAAACGCCGAGCCTAACGGTGATATGAATGTCTACGCAGCGGTTCCTACTCTATTCGGGTGCTACAGACGCCAACCACCCACGTGGTTGACAGTCCTCATTACCAACTCCAAGTTACGGTCTGTATGACTGGAAGTCCAACTTAACGAAATCCAAATACAATATAAAGTACAACTCCAGTACCGAGCATCTACAGTTTAGTTAACAACTTAACAACATAACTCATACATAAGAAAGCATACTACTTAAAGTCTCGCCATGTGGACTACCCCTATGGTAGTCACCCTTGCCTACTCTCCATTATCCAACACAGACCTGAAAAAATTGGGTGTAAAGGACTCAGCAAACTACGCTGAGTATGAACGTGTGAAGCCCGCATGTTACCGGGCCACACGACTACTTGGTCGAATATTATTAAGTCCATTTACATGCTATATAAGCAGTAAAGCACACATCAGTACATCATAATATCATACACACTCATCGGTAGCATAGCAATATCAGCAAGCAACCAAGCACAACTTGCAAGTAGCATATCAATGTCAATAGCAACCAAGCACAAAAGCTGCTAATGTAGCAACAACAATCAAGTACATGGTACAACGTGTGCGTAGGTATATTATACCGTCGATCCTCACTATGGGATCATTCAAGAGATTACGTATCGTTTTCTCATTCTCATTACACAGGTTTTCTTTTCTTTTCTTGCACCGAGTCAGGGAATATAGGTTAGATCCCGAGACTTATATGTAGGTGCTATTCATTCCTTGTTTCTTAAATCACATTTGTGACTTTCTCTTGTTTGCTTGGTCTCGTTACACAAGTTTCCCTTTATTCTCTGGCACCGAATCAGGGGATATAGATTAGATCCCGAGACTTCATTATGTAGGTGCTAATCGTTCCTTGTTTCTTTAAGGATTATTTGTGAATTCTTTTATCACCGCACGTTGGAGGACGTCTCCTCCATAGCTAGTCCCCCATTCCCGACACCCAGGGTCAAGGAAGCGGTAGTCACCTCTAGACTCCAGGATAAGCTTCACCATTTTGTCACTCCCCCATTCCCGACACCCAGGGTCAAGGAAGCGGAAGTCACCTCTGGACTCCGGGATGTGCTTCACCAATTTGTCACTCCCCCATTCCCGACACCCAGGGTCAAGGAAGCGGAAGTCATCTCTAGACTCCGGGATGTGCTTCACCAAAATATATTCCATCATAGACGGTCGAAGGATCTGATGCAGATACCAACTCCCGATCATCCATACCGCGCGGCCCGAGCTGTTGTCTTCCCGGGTTGTTCTCATGTTTCACAGTTGGTACTTTTCGTTTCATTATTATTATAATCTCGACACCATAGTGGGTGTCATTAGCGGTCCTCTAAAGTTAAGAGGATTGTCTCTTTGTATAGTTCTTTTGTTCTGTCTACGTGGTTCGTCATGTCTCACCAAAGGAGACTTGCTCTTCATTATCATTAAAGCATAGACACCATAGTGGGTGTCATGGTAGTCCTCAATGGTTTAGAGAGGAGTTCCCCTTATAGCGTTTTCTTTATTTCCATAATTCGTAGTAGTTCTCGTATAGTTTTCCCTTTTGTAGTTCTTTGTTTACATAGTTCGTTGAGTCTCATCTCAAAGTTCCATAACGCGAAAGGGACTAAACTACTGTGTGCGCGCAATGATATATTCAACAATGATATAGAAATCATACAACATGATAAACAAGCAATCCAATTTCATGCTTTGATCTTATGTCATTTTCACACACAAGGCACACAGCACACAAAGCAAACAAGCCGTGTAACACGGCAACATACGAACCACACATGTCCATACCTTATCCCGAAGCACGAGTTGTCTTACACTCGAAGTCCCGGTCGGAGTTCGCTACGGCCCTAGCGTTAATTAAAAACAAGGTGTCAGTTTATTATTTTATGGGACGACACTTTAAATCGTATGTTAGTCCCTAGGTATGTTGTTACATACTTGGTTTGTCTTGACTCTTAGAACTTCACATGCATTAATTTCTAGGCTTAACTTACTCCTAGAATATTCATATCTTTGTTTTACATGTTAACTAAGTCCTTTTCCCTTAGTCAACGTTTTAGAGCGTTGTAAACGTTAACCATGTAACATGTTTATATAAGATAGATTTAGCTTGACTCAGGTGTATTCCCTCCTTAATAAATAAGTGGGCAATGTTTTAACCTTAGTATCCTTACAATATAGACCATAACATACCCTTATACCCCATTTATACATACGTCCCAAAGTTATAAAACCGCAACATAAGTTTGGTGTTTTACCTCAAATAACCAATCCTTTACCATATCAGCTAAGGCTTACTCTTCCCCGAGCTGCATCATCAATTAGTTAGGTATACTAGAATTGTTTGGGCTCATTATCAACCAGCATCACCCTTATGATACCCATGTAATTCTGGTTATACAGAAACCTTAACATCAATGCAAAACTGCAACCACAATCTAAATGCTTTCTTCTTGTTTCTAGTTATTCTTTAGTTTAATTGATGTTTAGTCTTCTCATTATGTTGCGCCAAACTAGTTATATCTATTGGCTATGATTTAGGTTCATTGTCAAGCTAACATCACACTCAGGATGCTGCTGTAACCCAGTTATACAGAGAGCCCAAATTTTCGAAAACCGGAACAATATCTTGAGTATTGTCTTCTTCACCTTGCTTCTTACTTGATCAAACTGACTGGTAATCCTTCCCCGAGATGTTTATGACTTACTTGAGTGTATTAGGTATGTTTGGGGTTTCATTTACCTCCTGATAAAACTCCTATAAACCTCCTGCCCATGGCTGTACAGAAAACATAGGTTTTCAGAAGGAAATCTGAAAACTGTAACCAGAATCTGTTATCTTCTCTTTTCTCTTCCTCTTGTTCACGTGTTTGTCTCTCACATTTCTTTTTATACACTTACTCACTTGATTAGGTGATCTAACTATGTTTTAACCCAAGAACTATCTAGACAATCCCACTACACCCACTGATGCCGTTGATATACTGAAACAGAAGTTCAGAAATTGAAAACTGAACTGATAACTTGATGCATGTTTGCCTTCTGTTTCTTTCTGCTCTTTAAACAGGTTTCAGTTTTCCCCTAGTTGTTTACTCCCTGAGTTACATGAGTTGGCAAGGTCTTAGGTGTAGTTACCAGCCAATATTATTCCTATATTACCACGGGAAATAAATTAACAGAGGCCAAAGCACAAACTGCAGGAACTGGAATCTGTAACTAATACATTCTCTTCTTTTTCTGTTGTTGGCTTTCTGCCTTATAAACTGACTCCTGCTTCCTCAATGAGCATACCACTTAGATAGGTGCATTAGTACTGTTTTGGGTTTGTTATTAACCCGACACAACCCTCTTAAGTCATCTGTGACAATGTTATACAGAAAGCCTAAGTTTTCAGGAAAACTAGAAAACTGAAACTTAACATATGTTACCTTCTCTTCTAACTCTTTTCTTTCTGGTTCACGAATTGACCTCCCATTCCTCCCCAATTATTTAGCCACTTGGTGAAGTGTTTTTAAACTTGAAACAACCTAATACACACCGGTAATTATACTGTAATTTCTTTATACAGAAACTGATCATAAACTGATAACTTCTCTGCTGTTCTGTTATTGTCTCTTTTTTTTTTTATCTTACTCACTGGCTACTAATCTTCCCAATGTATATAGCAACCTAGTTCAGTACTTTAGCAACGTCTTGGATTAATCCTTAACCCCCAGTGCACTCCCAATGCCTCGGTAGTTCAGAGATACAGAAACTGAAAGAGAAGAAATGCAAACTGAAAAACTGAAATCAGGACTGATGCATGTCCTTTTCTACTCTTTTAAGTTGCTAGCTGTTTCCTTTCTAGCCTCTCAATTTGTTTATACTTAGCCTCACGCTTCAGCAAGCTTTTAGATCAGTAATCAAGCAACACAATCTTTTAGACTACTTCAGGAAGGTTATTGTACAGAACGTTAACCTTGCAGAACTGAAATTATGGAACTGCTACCCTCTCTTTGATTTAGATCACCAATCTGTATTCAAATCTCTCTCAAAGTGTTTACAGCTTAAGTTATGTGTTTTAGTTAGGTTTCACTTCAAACAGATTCACCATGACCTTGTTTAAGCTTCTGAAAGATTACTATACAGAGAGACTGAGGTTACAGAAACTGAAATCTGCACTGATATGTCCTCTTACTTTGGTCTCTTTCTGTACTCTAAACTGCCTCACAACTCCTCCCAATTGTTTTACCCATTAGTTAGTGATATTGTATAATCGTTAACCACCGCAGCAGCTTCTCTAATCCCCCCCGAAATTTGTTCATACAGAGACAACATTACAGAAGCTGGATTACTGAAACAGCAACCTAATATGTTTTATTCCCTCCTTTATTTCTGTTGTTTTGTTTTTCTTCTTCTCTTTTTTTTTTAACTTTTCCCCCACCTTAGTTACTCACATGGTTAATTGTTTCACTAAGGTTTGAACTCTAAACACAACCACGACAACATGGTGCAACCTACCGAAACTTCATAGAACTGAAATTAGACAACCAGAAACCTGAAACGTGGCTGGTATATATATATATTTCTCCTGTCCTTCTTTTGGTACTTTTAGTCTGTTTTCTAGCCTTCCTAGCTTACTTACAGGTAGGTCTATGTGGTAGCGCTATAGTAGATGCATCATTACCAGGTAAGTCCTTATAACCCCCCTAGAGGTTTCGTTATACGGAAACAGTTATTTCAAAAATCTGTACAGAATGCTTATAAAGCTTGATACCTTGAGTTTCTTTTCGTTTTTTTTGTGTTTCACCCAGGTGTTACAGTCGAAGAACAGACAGACAGGACTGATAGAAGAATTAGGACTGTATTATTATGATCGTTTACGTTTCTGTTTATCCCTTTCATACCAGGAGTTTGTACAGATTAATGACAGCTGTACTTTGTAACTACGATTACAACAGAATGTAACAGAATAGGATTGCCACCAAACTGATAACAGAATGTGTTGAATTTTGTTGTCTATTATTTCTGTAAACCCAGGTGAGACCGTAGAGATAACCTATGTTTTATGATGGCTGGAAAGCAATTAAGTTGAGTGTATTACCGGTTTCCAGATGGACTGTTTTCAGTTCTGACTCCAGTTGGTGTGTGATGCGTAGCAGTCCATTGGGTGTTTCAGCAGCATCCAGATATACTCAATGTAGCAGTCCACCGATTCAAAAAAAGAAATGTGGAGATGTTGTGTTTTCAACCCCACTCAAATCTGGTGTGGGAGGAGTAAGTCTGGTGATTTTTCAGCTGAACACAGACAGGAGGGGAGGTGATGTAGCATAAATCAGAGGTGCGAGAATGTAGCAGCACAGTAAGTGTTTTATCATTGCAGGGGCTTAGACTCAAGAAATGAATGAAGGGAGCGTATGTTACCTGTTTGCCAACATCACACTGAGGAGTGACGAGCAGAGCCTAGAGGACTGCGTGAGTGGCTCATCATGGCAGGAGGAAAAGAAAGTTGGGTAAGAGACCTGCATTTCTCTCGGACATCAGAAGGACAGAAGGGATAACAGAAGTGGAGAAACAACTTGGGGCCTTACCTTTGTGCTGTTGTCGGGCAATGAGGAGAAGAGAAAAAAAAAACGGATGGATGAAGATGGGTGTCAAGACGGGGATATTCACCTTGCCAGGATCAGGAACTGGTTTACTCGCTCCAGGAGCCCTCCGGGATTGCACGCATGAGATGGGTTACAGGCCAGCGACCACTTCAGAGGAGCTGGGTTTACCGGTTAGTTTTTTTTTTTTTAATTTCCTCTCAGGCAGACATGGAAGTTTGGAAACAGAACCAGTTGTTGCCATGCTCACTTGTCTCTCGTTGTTATTTTACTGGGATCAAGGCTGGGCAAGACCGGTTGTGATCTCAAGTTACAAGAAAGAGACAAGGGTATGGCATGCAAGAATGCCGCAGCCTGGTATAGATATGGCTCCAGGTCGTGTTGTCTGTTTTCACTGATTCAGAGAACTAAAGTGTCTCTGGGTTTATTTTCGTTTCAAATGGTGTTACCGAAACCATGAAGGAACACGGGGTCAGGGGTGAATACGAGGGTGATGTGGAAGTTTGGGACATTGAGGACACTGGTGCGTGGATTCTCCTGTTTTTTTTTTCTTTTAGTTCGATCAGATACAATACCAGGAAGTTATGGGCATTAGCATAAACAAAGCGATTCTGTTGTTGAGTTTGAACATTTTGTTTTCCGTTTCTTTTTCTCTGGTTCGATCTGAAATTACACCGAGGAAGGAGAAGTGCTACAGCGGTGTGTTTGTTTCACCCCTCAGTTAGATGGTACTAGTTATAATTCGCGTGCATAAATTGCTGAATTTAATCGCAGCTCACCCGGTTAAACACTCGGGGAAGGTATGAGAGGTCTCGGGTTTGAGCCTCAGCGGGAGCGTCTTTGCTCCTTTTTCTTTTCTTTTTTTTGTATAAGTTATACTTGCTTATTTATATACGTAACATCATATAATATACCATGTTATATTTATTTATTTATTTGTTACAAGGTTACGTGACGTTATCATTTTTATTACAACATTACGATATCGTAACGTTACGCCCATGTAGTTTTCGTATTAGTACATATTTAAGTACGTGACTTTATTAGTATGTAACGTCATCACGCGTTCGGACATAGGTATATACTAGATTTAATTTTTGTACGTTATTTTATGTCCGAATTATAAAACGCGTTATGATTTTTATGCGTTTAATGTTCAGGGGTATTTCATGCACAGTAAGGGCCGATTTTATGATCAAAAAGTACTATAAAATCAGCATTTTACCTTAGAAACTTTCATCTTTTACCTTAGTATAAATGTACCAAATAAATGTTGTAACTTATAACATGTTACAATATGGTCTTAATACAATATAGTGTGACATAAATCAAATTAAAAATCAGTCCCACATGATCACTATAGTGGCCGATTTTTAGGGTGTATTTGACATGATTTTACCTAATAAATTGCCTTATGGATTAGTGACTCATCTTCCATACACCATGTGACATAATGTCAAAAGAAACTAAGTCAAATGAACCCTCCATTACCGAAAGACCTGCAAGAAAACAAGAAGAGATTAGCTTTTGAAAAGCAATGAAATTAAATACACAAAAGTTAGATCTAGAATTATAATATGTAAATATTGCAAATAAACAAACAAATCATCCCATTCTCTAGCCTATGCTGCCGATTATGATCAGGAAGAAGGGGAGTTTGATTGTTGTTTATCTAGTCAAAAGAAGACACCACCTAATTAGCATGTTCTCTTGTCTAACATAAACAAAAAATCAAATGACATGCTACAGCACATGGCTGCCGAAATGAGCTAGAAAAGCAAGTTTGATTGCCTTATAATTAGTCAAATAAAACACCTACCAACCTAGGCATTTTCTCATGTTTCAAAGGACAAAAGTCAAATGCTATACACGCAGCACATTACCGTAAATACGAGTCAACATTGGCATGGTATTCTACTTAGAAAATTCAAAGAAAACATCTACCTACATTTGCCTTTGTCTTCTTGTTTCAAGTTGTCAAACAAAACCATCCTACCTCCTTGTCATTCAGCCGAAAGTGAGGCAATAATATAGACATTTTATGGAGCCATGGGTCAAATTAATAAACAAAGAAAAACTAGACAAATTTGACATTATTGTGTCAAATGAGATCCCTTCATTCCTTTCCTTATTTCCTACGTGAGCTTAGGCATTTTCCTTTGCCCATTCATTCAGCCGATTGGTAAGCTCCATTCCCACTCTTTTCTTTCTTCCTTTGCTAGTTTATTCCTTAGAGCTTCAAAGCTTCATTAATGGTGTATTAAGTTCTAACACCATTTCTATATAATTTTCCTAGTTAATTCTACTAAGTCTTGAAGCAAGAATCAACCTAGCAATCCTACAAGTTTTTGACAAGCTTAAGTGTTCCAAGGAGTCACCTTGATTCAACAACAACACAAGGAACAACAAGATCAAGTTAAGGTATATTTTCATGTTGAAAATCCTAAGTAAATTCCCTAAGCTATGTCCGAAAATTTAGAGCTTTAAAATCAATGTTCTCTTCACCATTTCATGAAGGAAACTTGGATCTACAATCATTCCAAGGTGTACCGAAAATTCCTTGAAAAATACCTAAGGTAAACTCTTGTAAACTACTCCAAATCTACTTATAAAATCCTTGTTAGAAGTCTAACACTTGGATCTCCTAAACTTATACATCAAGGCCGAGAATACTACATCAAGATACCATTGGAGGAGCTTGGAATTCAAGAAGAAATCAAGTACAAGAATCATCTTGATTTAAGGAGTAAGTTTCTATAATTAAGGTTTATTAAGTTTAAGTTTGATTTAAACTTCAAACTTTAGTACAAATTTTATGTACAACCTCTAGATAAATTAAGGCCAAATTATCTAGGGACTAAATACTCTATTTTGAGTTTATAATCATTCTAAGTCATTAGCATAATTTTTAGAAGTGTTATATGGCTTATATACATTTATATATATTTATTATAAGGTATAAACCAAGTTTTGAAACCATATGGTAAGTTTAAATAAAAACCGAGAACACAATAGGTTATTTGGTGATTTTTGAAGTATATAAGTATATTAGCTTATATTATAAATTTTGGGAAAATTAAAAATAGCTACAAGTATTTAAATGGCTAGCTTAATAAATTATGTGGCTAAAATGTAAATTTTCAAAAGTTTGGAGTGCTAAATTTAATTGCTGAGAGTTTAAGGGTTATTTGGTATAGTTATGACATAATATAAGGTAGGAATTAATATTATGAATTTTGGTAAATTTAAATAAGTGTTTAAGTGTTAAAATAACATTTTATAAAGTTTTGGGGCTATTTTGTAATTTATGGAAAATATAGTGCATAACCGAAACATATATGTCTTCTGGGTATATTAAAGTATTAATTATGAAATTAAGTCTTGGTCAAAGTGTTGACCAAAAACTTTGGGTTAAAATGATTTATGACATAAAATATTAAGTTTATAAAAGTTTTGGGCTGAATATGTCATTTATAAGAATTAATATGTAAAACCCAATTAGACATGGGGCGGAAATGTAATTTATAAAAGTATATGGGTCATTTCGGTTATTTAAAAGAATTTAATATTAAAACTATAGTTTATAAGTTAATATGTAACTTATATAAAGCTTTGAGGTTAAAATGTAAATATAGGAAAGTTATATGTTGAAACCAAAATTATATGTGGCCATATTGTATTTTACGAAAGTTAGTAGGTACAAAATATAAATACCAAAAGTTATAAGGTTAATTAGTAATTTATAAAAGTTCTGTGTTCAATATATAATTACCGAATTTATAAGGTTGGTTTTGTAATTTAATAAAGAAAGGAATTAAAATTAAGTAATATAATACATTATGGAGTATAATGTAAAGTTTATAAAATAATTGTGGTTATAAAAAAAATAATCAAGTGATATTGGTATATGGAATAAGTGAAAATAATTAAGGATATATGATTAATGAAATAAAGGTATACAACACAATGGAAATTCATTATCACATGTAGTTATTACATAAAATAACGAACTGTTAAACTACCTCGAACCACTGGAAATAACAAGGGAAATTAAAGAACATACGGGGTTAGTATACTACAAGTATTAGTTCTGTAGTGACAGTACTGTAATACTTAGTAAATAGTTGTATTAACATTACCCGGTATTGCATGTAAATATAACAGCGTACGGGGAGAAACTACTAAAGCGTGAACTGTCAAGCTAGCTGTTATCACGGTGAACGGTATGTTAATTGTGTGGTCTGAATGTCCTAAGGATTTTCCTAAGGTCCAGACGGTGTGTGTTTAATTGTTAAGAGCGATATCTGTGATTTATGTATATGATATTGTATACTGTATTGCTCGACACCATTGCGTTTTATTTTTACGCGAACGTCTTATGACTGGAAGTTTATATATCTAAACTCAAACAAGACTAACTGACCTTTAGGTATTATGAGAACCTAACTGATGGTCAACTGTTATAGTCTTAACTCAAGGATTGGATATTGTATCACTGACTAAAGGGCTAACTTATAAAGAGAGGAATCCAGACTGTTTCGACTTTCTGGTTGCGCATCGTGATCACTACGAGGGACTGTATCAAGAGTCACTCAAGGGAATCCATTATCCACATTCGATGATGGCAGAGGGCACTGCTGTTGGTGCACAGGTTTTGACCGGATCGGTCGCCTTTCAGGCATATAAATTATCCAGGGCCATAAGGTCAGCTGGCAACGGTTCCTTTGGAACCTAGGGGATTACTGTCCATTAATAAGTTATTAAGGGTTGTCCTAACATGACGCCCGAGGTGGAATTTAATTGGAAAGTTTAAGTGGTTGGCTTAAAAGGATGAGGGTCATGTGACCAACTAACAAGTACAATTAATTAATACGCGTATCTTGTTTGGTTACTGTTATGGAATATTGGTGTTTGATTATCTGGTTGATGTTTATTATTATGTGATGACATTGTCAGGTGAACTATTATGTGTTTATTTACAATTACAGTTATTACTATTGTTGTAAACTGGAATAGCATGTAAAGAATCTAATATCAAGATGGCTAAACGACTTAAGGAATCTAGATGACTTAGGACTACATTTAGCATACCAGCATATCGTTTGCTGAGCCCTTCAATGGGAAAAACATTTCAGGTTACTGATTGAAGATACAAGCCGGAGTGCGGGGCACAGGGTAGCTGATGTGTTTTCAATGAACACTTTTAAGTTTGTTTATGCACTGTATTTTGGAGGTTGTTGTATTTGGTTTAGTTGCTCAGTTTGGACTTGGTTTGTAATATTAAGAGTGCTCAGTATCTGTTCATCACAGCGGTGAGGAGTTGAAGTTGATGGATGGAGTAAGGTTGCCTTGTTACTCACATGGGTGAGTAACGGCGTGTAACACCAATGTTGGATAGTTTTATTTTCCGTTGCGAATGTTATTTATTATGCTACGACTTGCGACGTTATTACAGGTTTAGGATTAGGGGTGTTACGATGGTAGTCACCCAGCACAAGTGTGCCAGCAACTTATTACAAGAATTTCAAATTCAAGACTTCTCTGATGGTCAGTCCTCTTGAATCGGGTCTTAAACTTCTTCCTGATCAAGGAGATCTTCTGGAAAATGTTGATGTTTACAAACGCCTCATTGGGAAACTGAACTATCTCACAAATAGCAGGCCTGATTTGAGCTTTAGCGTCCTATTGCTCACCCTGTTTCTTAACGCTCCTCACCACACTCATTATCAAGTTGTTCTTCATGTTTTTTGCTACATCAAGGCATGATATATCTTGGCATTGTTCTAAACAATCAGCCCTCCTTACAACTGGTTGCTTATTGTGTTTCGGACTGGGCATCTTGTCCCGTTTCACGACAATCAGTTAGTGGTTTTTATATCCAATTGGGTGGTTCTCCTATCTCTTGGAAGAGTAAGAAGCAAGCATGTGCGTCTTTATCATCTAACGAGGCCGGGTATCACGTAATGCGTAAGGTAACTACTGAACTTGCCTGGATAAGTCATTTACTTCAAGAGCTAGGAGTTACTGCAAATGTTTATATTCCTCTGAAGTGTGACAATAGAGCAGCCGTCTTTATTGTGAAAAATTCAATTTTACATGAAAGAACCAAACACATTATGATTGACTGTCATTATGTTTGTGACCAATTTCAGTGTGGCCTCATATTTGTTTCTCACATTCCCAACTCCCTCCAACAGGATGATATGCTCACCAAAGGTCTTACAGGAAAGCAATATCGGGATCAGTTCTCTAACATGGGCTTGTCTACTCCATAGGGTCTTTGTTTCAAGACTCGTATGGTGTCACCATCCTTGTCTTGTGGGGGGTGTTATGATTATATCGTCTATTATATTATCCTTTTCTCAGTGTTGAGCTGGACTTGTTACAGTTTTATAATAACCACCTATATTAGCTCTCTCTCTCTCTCTTCTTCTTTCGTACTTTTTCAAAAAAAGCCAATACAGAAGTTCATTCTTTTTCATTCTAGATATTTCGCTATGTGCTTGAGTTTCATTCTCCTCCTTATTCCATTCTTCGATCGATCGCCCGCATCATTTAACACAGTCTAAGCACAAACAAGAAAGACATTGAAAAATGTAACATGTAATACCTAATTAAATGCAAGATGACACAAAGGATGGATAAAACATGAAAGATAGAACCCAAAATAGGATATACTAAAGATAGAAAGAGGAAAGATAGATAATGGGAAAGAATACAATATATATAAGAGTAATCAATCACACCCACAAACTTCAAAAAAGAGAAACCATCACACCGGGAGATTAACACCCCCAACACGAAAAGAATTGACTAACCACCACATCGAAGGACACTTCAAGCAGATAATAGCATAGAACCCAAGTAACATTAAAGAAGAGAAGAAATCAGAGCTCTCATTGAAGAGAGAAAGTTCGTACAAATAAGAGAAGAGACAAGTCCAACAAACTTAAATCATCATATATACCAAAATTGTAATGCGCAACCTTAAGAATGAAAATTTTTGTCGTGAAAGGACATCACAAGACAAACATTTCACTAGTCACACAAGCACGCAAGCACACAGACAAGCATTCACAGAATACAAGCAAACAAGCATGCAAGTTGACGAGGTTAACATCACCGGCGTCGGGCGCAAGGCCCGACCAGCCTAATGCATGTCTGTCTCGGGCAGGGCAAGACCTCTGCCACAAGACAGCCACCACCATAGCCTGACAGGGACTATGAGTGGACTTTAACTACCCAACGACGAGCTTTCAATGCCGACTCACCTATCCCGACACTATGATTCGGGACTGGTGGGGTTGTGTCTCGGTTGTCAAATCAACACCGTCCCTAGGACCCAACCTAAGCCTAGAGGCATTAACACCTGAACAGCTAGTCAACCATAGGACCCAACCTCCAGCCGGGTCTAAGGTAACTCAAGCCCCAACAGAGCGAGCTGACCCAAAGCTTGCCTCTAGGAGGAACCCCGGACCGTCGGCAGAGGATTCCAGCGTGGGCAACGTTGAACACTCGCCTCCTCCCTAATCCAAACCGTCCCTGTCTTAACCCTTTTCGGGTTCCACGGGCGCGTCGCCCATCGCACCTTCAGTATAAGGGACTTGATGCCAACAAGGTGCCAAGATATATCGATTATTGGAAAATCATAAGGATCCTCAATATTTTTATAAAGTTGCACTCTAGTACCAAAAACACCAAAAATATATATAATTTCCCACTAATATTTATAAATTTAAACATAATTTCGACTAAATATATTAAGCACCTAGATATACACAATAAGTTAACAAAATGGGGTGTTTGTTAGAAACATAGGATACCCTATATACATGTATTTGTTTTTGAAGCCTCCTAACTACTGACTGGTATTAGTATTTGCTCCTATTAGCATGTAATTCGTACTGCTCAGAATTGATGGTACAAAATAATTAGTTAATGAAAAAAAATTCATATTCAAATTGTCACGGTATATGACAAATTAGATCATGTATTTGTTTTTGAAGCCTCATAATTACTACCAACTGGTATAACTATTTGTTCCTATAAGCAAGTAAGTCGTAACTGCTTAGCATTGGTGGTACATAATCATTAGTTAATGAAATTTTTTATATATTTATATGTCACATCTGTTTTAATTATGAGATTATTTAAGAGCTAATGATTTCTTTTCTCGAATTCCTTGATTTTGATTGGGACATATAAAGAGTAGTAGTATTTGTTGGGCCGTATTTCGCGGTATCAGTGTAGCCCACATATACTTGGATATTTTTGCTTCTCTAATTAGGGCTAAGTTAGACGGAAAAGTAAGACTTGGACATGGGCCAAGATGAAAATTGAAGTAAAAATGGATCATCGAATCTCTGTTCGCTAGTAACGGCCCTGTGTGTCATGGGCTACCAGTGATTAGCTTTTATTACTAGATTTTTCTTTTTTTTAAAAAAAGAAGCTTTTATTACTAAAGTTAAATACTACTAGTAATAGAGTAGCCAAGAGAATTTGGGTGGGAAATTGGTAGTATCATGAAAATAAAGAATTTGGGTTAGGATCTGGACACACTAGGTCCCTGATTTGTTGGATTCAATTTAATCCTTTAGATCTAAGAGGTAAGTAATCTAATGGTTAAAGTTTAAGTAGTTACTTTTTTTATATCTTTATTTTTTTAACATGAAAAACAACATGAATTAATGTATAGCATACCTATTTTATAGACTATAATAACACTTATACTATAGACTGTAATAATTACTAGACTTTTTAAATTCCTAGTTCAATTACCAAAATTACCAAAATGAATTTCTCTAGCTTCATTCTCTCACCAATAATCCTTTGCCTCCATTCTCTCGCCAGACATCCTCTACCTTCATTCTCTCTCAAATTAATTCACCAACCATAACGCTCAAGAACTCATCTACCTCAAATCAATTACCAACATATACCAACACGCTCAAGAAGGAAAAGCTTTTGCCCATCCTCTACCTCAACTCAATTACATTAAGGTGTTTTCTAAATTCACCAAATTGATCACCAGTCTTAGTTCAGACGACTGCTAGTTGATAATTTCAAGCATTTGAACATGTTGGTAGTCCTGCGAACAAGCTAATTTCAGGCATTTGAACCTGCTGGTAGTCCTACGAAAGCTTTGCCTTCATGGAAATCCTAGGTGAGATCACGTCAACTATATGTTACTATTTTCTTCTTCAGGGTTCTCCTATTCGTGAATGGTTGTTTTACCTGGGTGCGAGCAAGCTTTACCTGTTGCTGAAACATACTCTTGCTTTTTTTTCTCGTAGTTCTTCTACCAGCTCCATAGCGACGACGAAAACCCAGTCACACACAATCGGCATCCCCTACGCCCCATAAAGTGAGAATGGAGTTGGATCAACACATTGCAAAAACCAAATTCTAAAGGAAGACAACAATAAGTATTTTGGTGTACTAAACAGTGGGTTGGAAATGCTAATATGTTTGTAGGCGCAAGTATAGGAATGCATAATATAAAGGATATGAATGTTTATATAAATTGTTTGAATGTAGCTATATAAAGTGTATGAATGTTGGTTCATATAGTATAAGAATATTCATATTTCAAGTATACGAATATTGGTATAGGAAGTATATGACTGTATACTTAAGTTTCTTTTAACAAAAAAAAGGTATTATAATTATTGTATAATAAGTATAGATATCTATACAAAAAATAGTGTTTGATTGATCAGATCATTAGCATTCGAATTTGTGATAATGGTAAGTATACAAATGTTTACAAATTAAGTATATGAATGTCATAGTGCGATACGAATGTTTACAAATTAAGTATACGAATGTGATAGTGTTAAGTATACGAATTAACAAATTAAGTATACCAATGTGATAGTGTTAAGTATACGAATGTGATAGTGCTAAGTATAAGAATATTTACAAATTAATTATACAAAATGTGATAGTGTTAAGTGTACAAGTTCTCACAAATTAAGTATACTAATATTACATGAATTTGACTGACTATATGTTACTAATTATAATGTTTTTTATATACTATCGGTTTCTGTAACAGTTGGCACAAGAAAATGACCCGAAGTCGTTTGGGTCAGCTTGTCGAGGTTCAACTACCCGCCTCATTAACTTAATCCAGAGACTGAAGAGTGATCCTATGAGGTTGCTTAAGGAACAAGCAGTAGAACATGTTGTACCACCAAGTGCACGGAAATGGTTCTACATGAACTTCAAATGGGACAAGTCCAGCATGTTAATGTCTGATGGTAGGACATTAACTCTGTCTAAGAATGATGTACAAAGAGTTGATGGATTATCAATAGGAGGTTTAAGATCATGGCTGAAAATGAAGAAATACCAACTTTATTATTATACGTATACTATCAAAAGCCTTACTCGAATACTCGTTTGTGTTAAATTCATTTACTGGGTCAATATTAATACTAGTCTTTGTTTCAAATACTAAGTTAATTCTACTTTTAATACCATGTAAACCTATACTCAACTACTACAACGACACATATTCTAATCAATAAACTTGAAATACTAAAACAGTAGTATATCAAGTACTCATAACGATATCTTGAAGCACTAACATGTCATATACTTATATACCAGATATCGTGTGACTATTAAGCTGCCCCGTAATTATTACTCTACAATGTTGGAAAATGTGAAAAGATGTAAATATATAAAACAATGTATAACAATAATACCATTTTAGTTTCCCAAAACATACACACTGAAATACTAAATCTGTAGTAGATCAAGTACTTAGAACAATATCTTGAAGCACTAATGTATTTCACGCTCATATACGATATCATGCGACTATTAAACTACCTCATCATTATTACTTCTACGATATTGGAAAACGTGAAAAAAATTAAATATAATAAACTTTTATGTCAGAATTATCTTTTTAGTTTTCCAAAACGCACACACTTAAATTCTAAATCAGTAGTAGTTCAAGTACTTATAACAATATCTTTAAGCACTACTATGTTCTGCACTGATATACCAGATAACGGGTGACTATTAAGCTACCTCGTAATTATTACTTCTGTAATATTGAAAAACGTGAAAAAAATTTAATATAATTTTTATTATGTTAGAATTTATTTTGTAGTTTCCCAAAACGTACACACTAAAATATTAAATCAGTAGTATATCATATATCGCGTGACTATTAAGTTACCCCATAATTAATACTTTTGTACTATTAAAAACGTGAAGAGATTTAAATATAGTTAAAAATTTCTAACAGAAATATCTTTTTGGTTTTCCAAGACTCTAATAATTAACAAATAGCTAAAACAACTAATCATTTATATAATAAAATAATACATTCCAACAATGAGAATGAATCCGAGACCAGGTCCACGCCAATTAGGAAAATAACCATTTTGTTATTCACGATCGCGTTTTTTTTTTTTTTGAAATAAAATAAAATTTATATTAAGAAGTAAAGTTCAGTACAAAGTCTGGAAAGTCTCTAGCTTTCCAACAGCAACTATCCAGCTGCGAAGTTTTAGCAACATATGCTAGGTTGTGGGCAATTAAATTAGATGAACGTGGAATATAGAACCATGAAATATCTTGAAAACCACCAAGATCAGATAAGATAGAGTCAAGAATCACAGTGGTATGTGGATGCAAAGACGTACGCCCAGAGCCGGTGAGATAACGGATCACTGATTGACAGTCAGACAAGATGCGAACACGGTGATGAGACTCAGAACGAGCATGACGCACAACAAATTGCAAAGCCAAACACTCCACCGTAGAAGGAAGAAAGTCAACCGAAAATCCATGCACTCCAGCAGAGATATTGCGGTTGTGGCAGGTGGCCAAGAAACCCAAGCCTAAGCGTTTGTGTGTGTCGATACCACCATCCACCGTAATTTCCACATAATCCGGATAGAGTGTGTGATGCTAAGCCAGCAACCGCACATCGAAGAGCGAGGCAGACTAAGGGGTGGCCCAAAAACTGTCACCTTGGCACCAAGCCCATGCAAAAGGAAGCTGACTGTTGTGAGCAGATTCACAACGGGCGTACCACAGATGCCAGAAGAAGATTATGAGCCGAGCAAGATCTGAGACTGATTGAGTCCTGCATTGGTGGAGAAACCAGTTCGAAAAAGCCAGATCAGAGTGTAGAGAGAGAGGTGTTGGGAACTCCACAGTAGACCAGTAAGGCAACACAATCGGGCATTGAACAAAACAGTGCACAAGTGTTTCTGGGCTTCCACAAAAACAACAAGGTGCTTCAGAGCTAGTGTGAAGACGTTGTTGGATCTTAGCTCTGCACGGGATGATGCCCAGGAGAAGTTTCCAAGCAAAAAGGCGAAGACGTGGAGAAATATCACATTTCCGCACCTTCTTAGAAGCTTGGCCGACAGAAGAAACAACACTAGTGCCTGCATCGGTTGAAGTAGAGAGGAGTCTGTCTGCATGGTAAGCCGATTTGACCATGAATACACCAGAGGGGGTTAGACCCCAGGTCAAGCTGTCATAGGCAGGGGTAGAAGCATACAACGGGAGCTGCACAATATAGGAAACATCGTCCAGGAAGAACCATTGATGAAGCAACGGGAGATTCCAAGTACCAGCTGGGGTGATAAAATCCGCTACCTTACTAGAATGAAGGAGGGCCTGACTAAACTTACAAAGAAGCGGTTTGCCCCCAGGCTTACCAAGAAGCCACCGGGAAGTGATCGGAGTGGTAAGACCATCAAAGAGGGAGCGTCGAGAATCATAGTCCACCAGGTCACGAACCCCCATTAAGGCCTTCCATATTGGGCTAGCTGTGGCGCTGGAAGGTACGACCATAGGTCACAATGGGCCAAATATCGAGCATGATAAAACCTACTGAGAAGGGAGTCGGGACGCTGTAGAACCCGCCACAATTGCTTAGCCAGAAGCGCTTAATTGAAAGAGAGCAAGTCACGGAAACCCAAACCACCTTCATCCAGGGATTTACACATAGTGGACCATGAACACCAATGAATGGATGTCTTAGCCTCCAAGCATGACCACCAAAAACATGCAATTAGTTTCTGCAACTGCTTTAAAAAGGTGCGAGGGAGAGCCATAAGCGACATGACATCACTAGTGGAACGCGAGCCTTTAATGACGGTGCTTTAATCACGGCTTTAACAGACACCGTGATTAATAGGAAGGCCGGAATTAATTAACGACGTTTATTGAATTAACCGTAATCAATAATCGAGCGGAGGTAGGTGCGCCTTTTTTAGGACGGACTTTAGATGACGGTTATTAGTGAAACCATAATCTAAAGTCCCGTGTTGACGCGCGCTTTACGGTCAACGGACTTTAGATTACGGTTTTACTAATAACCGTCAGCTAAAGTCCGTCCTAAAAAAGGCGCGCCTACCTCCGACTGATGGTCAACGACGTCGTTTTGACCTGACGCCAAATATTTCCCGTATTATTTGATTTTTTCGACTCCGCGCGTAATCTAAATTACAGTTAACGACGTCGTTTTACCAGTGTATTTTAGATTAAAAAAAAACTTTATATTAATGTGTTACCTAAGTTTGATCGACTAAGACTCATGGCATAATGGCCGTGGGTACATGAGTCAACACCATCGATCTTGAGTTCGAAACGCAGCATATGCCAAATAATTTTCGCGCTATTTTTTTAATTTCGTTACACTTTAGATTACGGTTCTTTAGGAACCGTCATTTAAAGTATGACTTTAGATTACGGTTTTCATGTAAACCGTAATCTAAAGTCCTTTTAACTAGAACATTTGTCTGTTTACTCTGCACACTTACAGTAACTCTTCTTCTCTTTCGCGCTATCTTCCTCACTGAAATTGCCTCCTCTCTCCCGTCACCTTGCTAACGGCCATCGCCGCCGTCGCTCCCACCACCTTTGTCACTCTCATCGCCACCGGTCACCACCCATCTACCTCTGGTCTCACCGTCGACGTCTCTATCGCGTATTGGGTATGCGATCGATTGATTTTCGTTTTTTTCTAACTTTGTTCATATACATGCATTTCGATTGCAAGTTCTAACCTCGTTTGATCGAATCCTGAGAGTGTAATGGCAAATGTTCTAACCTTGTTCATATATTTGTGCCCAGATTCACAGTTATTGCAACCTAGTTCGTGGGCTGATTTCTACACTACTTGCCCACTTCGGTGCTTAGTAACGGTAATTTTGCAAACCAAACTGTAACTGTTGTATTTATTTATTCTTAGCATTTAGTATTACAATTAATACATAATAGTAGTTTTAAAAATGCTACTACTTAAACTGCCACAGGAAAGAAAGTAAGTTCAAGTATATTACCGATTCCTGAAAATAGCTCATTTCAACTGCTCAATCTGCTATGCCAGATGCTCTCTGTTTGATTCACAAGCTGTGACAGGAATCAACAATGCTATTGTTATAACCACCAGAAAGAATAAGAGTTTTTGGTATTTTAATGGTTCTAGAATGACTAGTTTCAGTCCTTCAATCTGAAGTACTGTAGAGAAGGTCATAAATAAACTTCATTTACAGTAGAAGAAATAAGTTTATGTATGTTACCAGTTCTAGATGGTGCGTGCGAATTTGACTTTGATAAAACTGATTTGGAGACGTTAGAAATATAGGGGAGATGCTATCGATTTTTTTCTGCGGTTTAGCTAGCATTTAACCTTGATTTTTTGATGAATTCTAATGTTGTCGTTGTTCATTTATGCATCAGGACTACGACTTTATTTAGGCTTCCGACCTCAACCGTCTTAGCATTGCTAATCGTCTACCAGAGGTAAGATTTATATATACATATAATATTTGACAACTACCAACATAGTTATCCGCCCAAGATATACCTAATAGAGTATATCTTCGGCAGTCCCTGTCGGACTGTCCACGATCGTTAAATCTCACACCTAGGTACGAATGTGCTTTTAATATGTACTTTATTGATTATTTCAGCAGTATCTCTTTATTGTTCTTCGAATGCATATATTATTGATTAATATCATAATATCGTGCATTTGAAGAACTGTAGGAGATGCTGCCGAAATTTTCAATAATTACATATTAAAAACACGTTCACCGGTGGGATTTAATACTCATGGATGGATTTAGGTTGATAAGATACAAAAGTGTAAAGACTCTGCCACGGGTGACGGTATGAAATGGCTGCCTTCATATAAATAGCTAGAAGGATGGAACGTTCATGGATTTACAGCGGAAATTTGGACGACAAGTTTTTAGAAGGAGTTGATAAGTTATGCACGGTGTTGGCGAACAATCTGAAACCTACAGACAAGGGATACATATTTTGTCCGTGTATCGACTGCCAAAACAATCTGAGATATCGCGGCGTTGAAACAATTAAGGAACATCTGATCTGCCGTGGTTTTACAAAAGATTTCCAAGACATAATCCGATGGCATGGTCAAGTGCGTTCAATGTTATTAAGCCTGGCGAAGGGGATAATGGTCAGGCAAACACAGAAACAGAACTTGGAGATGATACAGTTGCTGGTGATCCAAAGACGTTACAGCGAACGTGAGCCAGATTTCTGGGATGATGCATTGAGACTATGCTCGAAGATGTGGAACGACATTACTCTAACACGCCAGACAAGCATGAAAATTTGTTGGATTCATCCAAAACACCGTTGTACCCCGGTGTGACCCTACAAAGTTAAGCAAGTTGAGTGTCGTCCTCAAGCTATTCAACTTGAAAGCGAACATGGCTGGAGCGACGTAAGTTTCACTGACCTCCTGGAAACTATTGAAATACGTTCTTCCGGTGGACAACGTTTTACCAACGACTACGTACTCAGCCAAAAAACTGATGTGCCCAATGGGTATGGGGTACCAGAAAATTCATGCTTTCCAAATGGTTGCATGCTGTTTTGGAAATCGATGAATTTGCTGAAAGTTGTTCAGCATGTGGAGCGTCACGGTATAAGAAACAAAAAACTCACATCAGCTAGAAAGGTTCACCAGCTAAGGTACTGTGGTACCTGCCCATCATTCCAAGGTTCAGACGTTTGTTCTCCATTGAGAAAGACGCAGAGAATCTTCGGTGGCATTCAGCTCACAGGAAAAAGGATGGCAGATTGAGACATCCCGCTGATGCACCACAGTGGAGAAACATAGACGTAAATTTCCTGAGTTTGGTAACGAACCGAGAAACCTAAGGCTAGGCTTGTGCACGGATGGGATGAACCCTTACGGTACTTTGAGTAGCATACACAGTACCTGGCCTGTGCCTTTGGTTATTTACAATCTAACCGCGTGGTTATGCATGAAACCAAGACACATCTTGTTGTCTTTGTTAATATCGGGTCCAAAGCAACCGGGCAACAAAATTGACGTATTCCTACAACCTTTGATAGAGGATCTACAACTCTTGTGGAATGAAGGGGCTACGGTTTACGACTCATTCAGTAAAGAGGACTTCAATTTGCGTGCTATATTGTACTGCACAATCAATGATTTCCCCGCCTATGGTAATCTTTCAGGCTATTCAATCAAGGGGGCGTTGGCGTGTCCGATTTGTGGTGAAACACTTGCATTCGCTTGAAACATAGTGGCAAAACCGTGTATATGGGCCACCGAAAAATGCTTCCAAAAGGACATAAGTATCGAAAAATGGCGAAAGAGTTCGATGGGAAAACTGATCACAGCGTGGCGCGCCAGCCTTTGTGTAACACCCCAAACCGAAATCCAATAACCTGAACGGCGATCACTCCCAATAAAATACCACTACAGCGGAAATAATTACAACAACCGGCGGTATTACAATGCCGTTGGCCACCCTTGTGACCAACAAGCTAAGTCCAAATACAATCTCCAAAAGTCACGTTCTGAATACGAATACAATCCGAGATACTAGGAATCAAACTCAAATGTAAAGTACTTAAGTAAAAATAAATGTCTAGAAGAGACTCCCATAGCTTGAATCTACCCCCCTACACTCGGTGGTAATCTTCTCAACTTCAGGTACCTGAAAAATGGGGGTGCCCCCAAAGGGGCTCAGCAAACAATGCTGGTATGGAAAACGTGCAGCCCATCGTCTACCGGGCCACACCAACTACTTTGTCGAATACATGCAGTTCATTTTTATAAAGCTGTAACAAGCATAGTAGGATAATAACAAGTATCCATACAAGGACAATAATGTCACATAGAACAAGACGGCAGAAGGTCAAGTTAGCTGAACTGAAATTCTTTAATGATAGTCAGTCCACACAATGGGACTGACAGGTATAACTGAATATCTGAAATAGTGAAGGTATAGTGACCTCGTTAAGATTGAAAGGTTGGGTATTAAAAACCCCAGGAGATAAGTATTAAAACCTGAACTGAGAGGGTGGGAAATAAATCCCACGAGAGGAATGAAGTTTCCTCAAACTGAACTGATGGGCATTAGAAACCCGAGAGGAATAGAGTCTTCCTCCCAACTGAAATGTTCCGTCGCGACGTAATTAGGAGACGACCTGAGACAGGTACAGCTCCTGCATGCATGGCCAGATCCAACTGGGCTCCTCGTTCTCGTAGTATAGAATTGTTAAGTGTCATATAAAGACGTTAAACAAGAACACAATGTGTATTGTCAATTATCACGTTTAGGATAATGACGTTTGTTATAAAGTGAAGTTAGTGAGAGACTTGAGTACAAGTCCTCGGGTATACTGAAGCGCAGGTATTTAATCCACTGGTATAGTAGTGTTTGTATGCGTGGGACATACACGTAGTAGTCAGCATCATTCACGCACATAAAATAATACAACAGCGCAAAGAGTAAACAACATTTTACATTAATTATCTTGGTCGTTAACTCAAACAACAGATAGCACACAAGCCGATGTAATCCGGTAGAAAACAGGTTGCAAGAATCCCATACCGTTCACCGTAGGTTGCAGTTGATTATACCCTGGTCAACGTCTGGTCAAACAAAGTCCTAGAATAGGATTAACTGAGAGGGTTAATTTATGTTACCCTTATATAATAATTCTATTGGATCTTTTAACAAATCTCGTATTTGTTATTTCAAGTGAGGTTTGTTTCTTTTAATTACCTCATGATTTACTGTATATCTTATTTGTTATTCCTTTTTGATTTATTTATAAACCCCTTAATGTACATATATGTATTCATATATTCACGTACTATATTTGTTGTTTATTTTAATTGTCTAAGTGACATAACAACTTATAATTTTTTAACTACATTTAAATGTCTTACAATGACATAATATTCTTATAATCTCATTATTCTCCTTTTAGTCTTAAATAATATTTATTGTTTTTCCTTTAACTTCCTTATAACTATATAAGCCATAGTTCTAATTCCATAATTCCTTTAACTAAAATTCTTTCTTCTAATTCCTCCAAATATCCATATAGGACCTATATTTATTTAAATCTAAATTCTTACCCCTTATTTTTCGATTATTCACAAACAGCCACATTGATTCATAAACTTTATATTTAAATTCTAATCTCATTATATTATAGAGTTTTAACTTCTTATTTAGCTAATTTACATAGTCACACTAATATTTTGGTATATAGCTTTTAAGTACTATAATTTTCAATAATAACAACTTAGCCCCTTAAATTCTCGGCAATAATAATTTATTTCCTATAATTACAATTTAACCTCAAAATCTTATAAACTTTACATAATGCCTTATAAACTATAGTTTTAATTTTAATTCTCCATAAAAGCCGCTTATATATATATAAATTCTTAAATTACCAAACTAACCCCAAAGTAATTCGGCTTTGGTCTTGAACTTCCATTAATTACATTTTCACCCCAAAACTTTATAATAGTCACTTAATAACTTATAAACTATAGTTTAAATATTTAATTCCTCAAAATTTCGAAAGTGAGCCTAATAAATCTCTTAATTATGAATTTGCCCACTAATAAGTTCTAAACTTCCATAACAACTTTTATAAATTACATAATAGCCCAAAACTTTATAAAAAGTTATTTTAAAGGTTGTTTAAATTATCTAAAATTCTTAAACTTAATTCTTAACCTTATATTATATCATATTTAACCAAACACCCCTTTAGCTCTCGGCTTTCACAAAATGCACTATACTTTGTAAAATTACATTTAAGCCACATAACTTAATTAATTAGCCATTTAAGCACTAATAAAATATTTTTAACTCACCAAACTTTATAGTATAAGTTTATATACCTAAGTAACTCATTAAAATCCATTTAATACTTAGACCATTCGGCCATAATTATTTGGTGACCATATAGTATATAAAAGTGGATTTATATGTCATATTAAATATACATAAATTCATATGAGTCATATAACTCATGTATAAATTATTGTAATGTCTTATATAAATTCTTAGCTCAAAATGAAGTACTTTTGCCCTTGATAATTCGGCCCTAATTTATTTGTAACATAAGTGAATTTTGTGACACAAAATGTGTCTTAAGGTAAATATTTTCCATATATGTTATGGATAATATTTTTGGTATATTATACCAAGTAGTTTCGGTTTTATATAACCTAAGAGATGTACATAATTTTTGTATAATTTTTAGAAGCTTAACAAAGCTTATAACATAAGGATTTACTTAGCAAACTTACTTCTTAACAAAGGTGGTTAAGTGCTTGAACTCCTCTTGAATCTCCAAGCTTTCTCCAAGGAAATTTTGATGCTCCACTTCGTTTATGCAGTGGTGTAGAGTTTTAGGAGTTAGATCTGAATAAGATCTTAAGTAGATTTGTAATAGTTTTACAAGGATTTACCTTAGACTTTTCTCCTTATGAATTCGACACTCCTAAGGTGGATGAAGAACAAATTTTCCTTCATCAAAATGAAAGAAAAGAACCTTAGAAGAAGTGGAACTTGGTTACACATAAAATGTGCTTTAAGGATTTCAAGCATTAAAACTACCTTAAGATAACCTTGGGATGCTCCTTAGAGTGTTGGTTTTAACAACCTCCTTGGAGAACTAATTGGTGTCGAACACTCCTTGTTTGCTAGGAAGAGTTTTGCTTCAAGACTTGCCAAGAAATGCTAGGAAATTACCTTAAAGAGAAGATAGAAGTTAAAACTCCATTAATGGACTTAAGAGCTTCAAAGGAAGAAGATGAAGCTAGAAGAGAGAGGAGGGAGCTTACCAAGTTCGGAAGTGAAGAGTGCAAGGAGGAAAGTGAGACTAACTCACGTAAATGAAAGAAGGCATTTGGAATTTGATTTTGTTTTGTCAAATTTTTAATGTCAATTGACCTTTCTTTTTCCTTAGTTTATTACCTAGATTATTGGCTCAATGAATGCCCATGTTACTTGCATAATTTCGGACATGTGGTGTGTGACAAGGCAAGAGTTGGAAAGGAAAATAATTGTGAGCTAAATGACAAGGTAAGAAAAGGTAGGATATTCCTTTGATTTTTCAATGCTAAATGACTTGTCTTCTTCTTCATGTAGGTGCACGATTTCAAGGGGTATTTGGAGCTCATCAATCGGCATTCAAGAGCTTAAGACCAAGCATGTTAGGTCATTTGAATTATAAGGAATCAAAAAGGTGGAATCTAGATCCACTTTTGCCTTTTACATTTGGTTTTCTTCCTAGCTCACATGGCCTTATTTCTCTTCATAATTTCGACAGCTTGATGGTCAAATAAGACCTCATACTTTGACATTAAGTAATACAACACATGGGAAGGTGAGTCACCATGTATTAAACCTTTATAAACTTTAAAGGCAAATTTTATACTAGTTTTTGCTCTAAAATTCGGCCCCTATAGAGAGCCTTGTTGACTAGTCACACCAACTGATTTAGAGAGTAATTTTAACCCTATTTAGATTACAAATTCGTGGCATGTCAAAAATTACAAGGCAATTGCGTAAAACGCGTTTTCGTGACACCCAAGGTGTTTTTGTGCTCTAAGGAAATTTTGGGGAAACAAATTGTTTTTATGATTCCAGTGTTTGTAAACACTTATTATGGTAAATAAACATATATTAAGATTTACATTGGGTTATATGGGGTTATATCAACCCATGACTACGCATAGAGCTTGCCCGCAAGATGGGATGCATGTCGAGAAAAACGTGGTGAAAGTATCACTAGCACCCTTTTGAACATAAAAGGAAAGAAAAGGATCATTTTAAAGGAAGAAAAGATTTAATTGAGTTGGCATATGCACAGAGCTTGGCCCGCAAGAACGTGGAAAACGCACATTCTTGCCTCCTGCCTGTCACACTCTGTCTAAAGAAGAAAATAGTCTATGCAGTACCCTTTACAACATCAAGGTGCCATCAGGTTACTCCTCAAACATAAGAAACCTAGCGTCCATGACAGATTTCAAATTAGTAGGAATGAAATCTCACGATTATCATGTCCTACTTCAAGAATTTTTGCCAATTGCACTACGTGGGATCTTGCCGGATGCTGTCAGACACACAATCACAAACGTCAGTGTCTTCCTCAAATCCATTTCGTCTAAGGTTCTTGATGTGGACACTCTGTCTAAATTACAAAAGGATCTTATTGTGACAATGTGTCAGCTAGAGATGTATTTTCCTCCATCGTTCTTTGACATAATGATACATCTCCTCGTGCATCTTGTAAGAAAGATTCTGATGTGTGGTCCTTTGTACCTTCGCTACATGTATCCGTTCGAAAGGTACATGGGTGTCCTGAAGAAGAAAATGAAGAACCGTCGTCACCCAGAGGGTAGTATTATAGAGGGTACTATCACAGAGGAAGTTGTAGACTTCTGCACCAATTACCTAGAAGGTGTCGATACCATTGGACTTCCACGTTCTAGACACGAGGGCAGATTGAAGGGTGTTGGCACGGTTGGAAGGAAACTGAAAAGAATTGACATAGACACTCTTAACAAAGCTCATTTAGTTGTGCTAAGTCATCTTGAAGATGTTGAACCATACTTTGATGAACACTTGTGTGTTTTAAGAGCACAATATTTGTGAGCCTCGATTTTAAACCCTATCCTATGTTGATTAAAGCTGATTAGGATCTAACCGGGTTTTAGGTCCACTTATAACCTAAGATTAATAACTATGTCATATAACAATAACTATTAAAACCTAGGCTAGCTCACTGGAACCTATTATGAGTCGCCACCTAATTTTAACCTATGATGAATTAGGAAAGGTAGAGTTTGGGTTCGGGGGCTTGGTATTCGACTTATTTAGGGTTCAAATTACTTTCATTACCCCTAGAAGTCGTTTTTCCTCTACTTAGTTTAATTACGGCTTATTACGAGTCGTTTTAACCTAAGTGCACGAGCTTCTGTTTTTTTTTTAGCATTTTTTGACTGAAAATAAAAGTGAAAGTTGAAATTACCTAAACTAGGGTTTCGGAGGCAGAATTAGGTCAAATTTTGTTTCCGTCCGTAGCCACGGACCTAATGTCCGTAACCACGGACCCTAGTTAATCTATGTGAAAATAAAAGTCGAATTAAACAGAAAACAAAATTTTGAAAAGTCCGGGGCCACGGACAGGACGTCCGTAGGCCCGGACATACTTTAGCAAAACTTAAATTTTTAAAATTTTAAAATCCTGCCGCCGTCCGTGGGTGTCCGTGGTCCCGGACCATAGGTCTGAGATCCCGAACCACCCACGGACAGGGGTTTTATGGTGGTTCCCGAAGGTGTTTTATGGTGGTTCCCGAAGGTGTTTTCAGCTCAAAATTTATACACGTGTAGCCTGAAAGGTATACAATTCGTTAGTAATTGAAAGATTGCAGTTTGAAGTCGAATTATGTATGAAACTTGACGAACAAGTAACAAGGCAGAAACAAAAGTAATTAGCAATACAGAAGCGTAAAAAGGTTAGTTTGAACCCAAAATTTGACAGAGAGTTAATAAGGTCGTGGAGAGTTAGAAAAGTAGAATTGCAACCTGTTTTACCTTCGAATTCAGGAGGATTCTTCACGTCGGGATTCTTCGGAGGCTCCGATGGTGCCGGTTCCGGATTGAGTTCGACCCGAGCTTCTGGTTGTTGATTGTTGAAGGTGTTATTCACGTTTTGGAGGTGTTTTGGTTGATGTTTGATGATTGTTGATGTGTTGGGAGTTGAAAAATGTGTTTAGATGGTGATTTCGGGGGATTTTTGATGTGATTTTGGTGCTTGGATATGTAAAAACGTGAAGAGAATGAGACGGCTGCCTTCTTTGAGGGTTTAGGGTTCTTGAGGTTCTGATTTGATCATGGGATAAGGTTCCTTATATAGGCTTCCTTAAAGATAGAAAAATCCGGTAAAAACCGAGATTTACCGACGTTTTAGCTCAAGGGCTTCCAAAAGGAATTTGATTATGAAATTTCACACATGGGTAAGAGATGATATTTCTGATTTTTCTAAAGTGGAATCGAATTTTTTTTTAATATTGGAATATTTTTAAATTCAATTTCTCGCCAGATTCAATCAGAAATTGCTAGAAAATTATTGGAAATTCGAAAAATCAAAATTCCAACGCCATTATGCTTCAGATGCCATCCTCTATCATGGGTTAAAATTTCAAAGCATTTTGAATTGATTTGACCCTTATTTGGAGGAGAGAGAAAGCCTATAGGGGGCTTAGGAGCCTTGAAAAATTACGAAAATGCCCCTGGAGATAACTAAGTTGTCCCTAGTACTCTGAAATGTGCCGATCGAACTGGGAACCCTTGCTACTAGCCTATTAGTAGAGACTCTCTTCCGGGGGGGTTAAAATTTTGGGTATAACAATATCCAAACATGAGTGACGTTAGACTACAAAATGAGCAGAATAGGACATTTGTCCGATGGTTCAAAGACAGAGTGTTGTCCGATCAGTCCACGAATGTGCCTGAACTGATTAAAGTAGTTGCATTTGGACCAAATCTGGATGTAATTTCTTATGAGGGGTACGATGTCAACGGATTCACCTTTTTCACAGAACGTCGGGATCAGAAGTCAACGAATCAAAACAGTGGTGTAGAGCTTGAAGCTTATCAAAACTTATATGACATCGGTGTCGTGGGTCATAGTCCAGTCTCAGTACAACAATCATATTTCGGTGTTATACAAGACATCTGGGTATTGGACTACAACAGCTACGAAATGTGTGTTTTCCGCTGTAACTGGGTTAACAACAATCATGGCTACCGTGAGGAGGAGCATGGTATGAAACTGGTTGATCTGTCTAGAGCTACTCCCACGGTTGAGCCATTCGTTGTTGGGACGAAGGTTAAGCAGATATTTTATGTAACTGATCCCTGTAATCCTAGATGGTCTGTTGTGCTTAAAGGGAGAAGAGGAATAGTTGGTGTGGATGGTGTGGTTGATGAGGATGAGTATGATGCAGAAGATGAACCTCCAACTGTTCCTATTTCATTGGAAGAGGCTGAGGTCACAGGTCATCGTGAGTATATACGATCAGACCATAACGAGGGAATGTGGGTTGAGAGATAATGGTGTATGTAAGTTATTACTATAAAAATTTATATGAAATTAACACTCTTTTATTTATTGCTTGTATATGACCATTATGAAATGCTTAATTTAATTCAAATTGTATTTCAATCCTTGCAGGCTTGGCTGATCCGGACATGGCTGATGAAGAGTTCGATTTATTTTGTCGTTAGGAGGAGGAAAATGAGCAGCAAATGGTACCGGTCCCATCTACATCTGCCGCTGCTGCTGCTGGCCCATCTACATCTGCCGCTGCTGCTGTTGGCCCTTCCATGAGTGCACCTTCTACGAGTGCTACTCAGAGACCCAGAGGTAGAGGTCCGACCCGTGGGTTGAAACTGCAGAAACCGGATCAGATTAGTCTTCTGTGGGACAAGTATGGGAGGTATGGTGGGGGCAGCAGGTCAGAGTTCGCTAGTATGCTAGGGACTCTTGCCAGATCACATTGCTGCATCAACCACACATGGAAACAAGTCCCGGAAGAAGTTAAGGAGACCATCTAGAAGAAGGTGCAAGAACGATACAAGATCCCAGAAGAAGTGAAGAAGACCGTTCTTTCTTTGGTGTCCGGCAAAGCTAAATCATTCCGCCACTACTTGGTTGAGCATTGGATCAACAGGGTGCCCCCACGTGAGCCTCCGCCGTATGTTGTGTACAATGGCATGATCACTGAAGAGGAGTGGAAGGAGTTCGTTGAGCGGCACGCCACCCCCGAGTTCAGGGTATGTTTGTGTGTACTCTTTTCTTAATTAATGCTCATTTATGCTTTCAGTATCCCTTGATTTTCTAATTAATTTCTGTTGTACTTTCTTAACAGCAAATACAAGAACAAGCACGACAAAACCGTGAAGCTAATCTCTACCCCCACACCATGGGACGAAGGGGATATGTGGGCAGCCTCGAGGGATGGAAAGAAGCTGGTTTACTGACACGGAGGAACGAGGATGGAAGTGAATGCCCGATCGAGGATGTCTCTGAGGCGAGGAGGGTGCAGATGTACATACTGGGACGCCAGAAAACGACCAGCGAAGGTCAGAGGATATTTCCTAATGCTGCGATGGAACAACTGGCTAACCAAATTGTAAGTATTTGAAAGTAATTGTTAAATAATTTACTTATATACTCAAGTGTTTGTTGATCTTAAATTTAGTGTTAACTTCTTTGACAATTGGACAGTATGAATCGACACAGAGAGGAGAAGTAGACATACACGCTCCTCCTTCTCAAGACGACACTCTCAATCAAATACTTGGGAAGAAGGATCACCCGGGGTGTTAGAGGATTTGGGGGAGAAGTACGTCAGAAGCACGTATTCCCGCCATCTGCTAGGAAGGGTCAGATGAGTGCTGCTGAAGTCGAGGTGATGGTAGAGCGTAAGTGGGCTGCTGAGCGCCAAGCTAATGAGGAGAAACTGGCTGCTGAGCGCCGGGCTTTCGAGGAGAGGCTGTAGGAAGCGTTGAATTCGATCGCACATGCGACTACTCAGCAGCAGCAGCATGATCCTCCTCGTCTGTCTTCCTCGTCTAGTTGTGCTCCGGCCGCTGACCCGTACCCATTTGCCAACATCCGGGTTAGCTTTGTTTAACTATTTTTCTCCTAAAATAAAGTCATTTAAATAGTATTAGATTGGACTCACTTATTTATTTCACGTATTATCTCTGTTTATTAAAGGAGCAACAAAAATGCCGTCTCCAAATACCATTAGAAGGGCACCCTGTAGATGCGGCCTACGGGACGGTGTTGCCATCAGGTCCACTCACGCTCATCAGTTTCGTACGTCTACCCCCATTCTACGCACGTGTGACCTTGGACCTGATCATTGATGGATTTGAGCATGCATACCTTCCAATGGCGTTTGACAACAAATGCACGCTGATCGAAGCGAAGGGAGACATATTGCCCTGGCCAGCATGTTATATTGTTGTCACCGATGAGGTAAGACTGTTTGACAACCATTTAGTATCTAATAAAATGCATTATTTAGCATTAAGTGTCTAATCTAATTTATTATAGATCCCTGAGCTTCCTCGCCGCATAACCCGGCCCAGACTAGAAGAGACCAGCGCGCCGGCGAATCCTGAGATCCCTGAGCTTCCTCGCCGCGTATCCCGGCCCAGAGAAGAAGAGATCAGCGCGCCGGCGAATCCTGTCAGAAGTACAAGGGTATGTTCTAGATAAATGTTTAATGTTACTATAATAATCAATTAGTAATTATCTTTACATTTATGCTTTACTGTTTGTGTGTGAAGGGTAAGAATCCAGTGAGTCGGGGTGCGAAAGGTAAGAATCCAGCGCCCGTCCGGGGTCGCACCAGGACTTCTGAGGCGCCTAAAAATAAGCTCGCACTGCCACAAAAACTTGTTAATGTTTTGGGGGCCAAGCAGATGAATCTCTACGAAAAGATCATATTGAAGTCATCTCAAACTAACAACTTCATGATGACGCTTCCAAAGTCGATGTTTCACTACGAAGAAGATATGATCACGACAATCAACTTTGAGGACATCAGAGAGATGATGTGTGGAGATTATCTGAACATTAACATTATTCAAGCTTATCTAAAGTAAGTGTTCTTTCCTCATACTGTAAAAACATATAGAATAAGTATCTATGAAGTTGCATTAGCTAACTTTTTATAGTACATGTGATATAATAGAGGTCTGCTTGAGAGATGTGCTGAGAAGGACATGACCTCCATTACTGCGGTGTGCCCGGAGCGTTTATCGTACGACTCAGTCACTAAGGACCTGGGGAGGTTTTGTAATTACATGATTCATTGCTTCAATGTTGCTGATCGACAGAATAAATTATTCATTCTAATGCCGTATCACCAAACGTGAGTTCTAATATAAAATTACATACTAATTAGCTAACTTTTTTACCTTCATTTCTCATTTCATTTTGTATTTGACATTGTAGCCACCACTGGGCTTTGTTTATATTCTGCGCTGCCACCGCTACTCTGCTCGTTCTAGATCCACTAGGGCAGTGGACAGAATTCAACACTGAAGACTTAATCAAAGAGTAAGTTTTATTACTATTTAATTGTTTGTAAGTTTTTTGAACCAAAATTAATGTACTTGTTCATTTTGCTAAACGCTTTTGTTAATATATGTAACAGTTGTTACAAAAAAAACCCTACAGGGAGAGTTTGGTGATTTGACCGTCGATTACATCAAGGTTTGGTAATTCATGTATTTCATTCGTGCTGCTATTATCTTTGTACAATTGTTTTACATTTGTGAATTTTGGTGATTTAGTGCCCTACCCAAAAGGAATCTAGGAGTTGCGGGTACTACGTGATGCGGTATATGTACGAGTTCTGCGGGTACTTCCCAAGTTTTAAGAATGATAAAGACAAGGTAATACGAACGCTGTCTTGTATTTAATTCTTTCGGCAGATTTTTTGTGTCTTTATCTTAATCTCATTATGTTTTCCATTCCTTTTCTTGTTGCAGATTAAAGAGCATTTTGCCAAATTCTCGACTTATCATCCAAACGACTTGTTGCATGTCAGAGAGAGCATGTCAGCCATGTTTATGAGAATGAAGTGGTAGACTAGCTAGCTCTGATGCTGCTATGATGGATTTTGTTTTTCACAGTTTTCTACACCGTTTTTGTACTGTTTTACGCTTCTGTTTTATGCTATTTCTTGCTGAGAGTCATCCTAGCTGTATCTACCATGTATAGGTTACACTGCTACCTTTGTAGCCCTCTGATTCTGCTAGTTGCTGCTGCTGTAACAGATTATATTTTTTGTAATGAATTGCTAGCTGCTGCTACTGTAACAGATTCTAGCTGCTGTATTGAATATTTCTGTTGCAATTGTGCGCAGAGAATGAATTTGCAATTGTTATCTCTGTTGCAATTGTGTAACAGATTGAATATGCAATTGTGAGCAGAGAATGAATTTGCAATTGAATATTTCTGTAACAGATTTTCGATCTGGTGTATATTAGATGTTATCTCTGTTGCAATTGTGCGCAGAGAATGAATTTGTATTGTTGGTATTTGATTCAGGTGGTTCAATTGTGCAGTTTCTGCACATTTGTTGGTCTGATGCCCTCTGTTGCTTATCTGTTACAATTCTGTCTCTGTTGCAATTGTGTAGAACCGTAATTATACACGGTTTTGGACCGTAATTAAAGGCTCGCGTTCCACCAGTGTATAGGTCGGGATGGCTTTAAGAACTGACTTTATAAGCACAGCCCGGCCCGCTTGGGAGATTTTTTTATTTCATGAGTGAAGCCGTTTGAAAAACCCATCTTTCAAATAGCGGAACACTGAAGTACGATTTCTACCAATGTGACTCGGAAAGCCCAAATATAAACCCAAATCCGAAACCTGACGGGCCCCCAAAGTCCTAGCAATGACATGTCAAAGGTTCTGATCCAGCTCACTGGAGAACATGAGAGATGACTTAGCATTATCAATACATTGACCAGATGCAATAGAGAAATCTTCCAAAATATCACGTAGAGCAGTGGCATTTGCCGATGTAGTAGACCCAAATACCATACAATCATCCACCAAACAAAACACGATCGCGTTTGTTGTTACGCGGCCATCTCTGAGTCATTGATACAAACTCCAGTTATCCGCATTTAATTTGTTTAATTAGGCAAGCAGCAACTAGCTAGGGTACGTAAGAAATACCGATTGAAACTCCTGACAATCTTTTTTGCTGTTGCTATTCATTAGTTCACTTTTCACAACCGATCTTTTTCTAGTAAAACAAAGATGATAGCCTTGAATCCACTTTAAATTTATGAAAGAAAAAGATAGAATATGATATGTTTATTTTTTTATAATTTGGCACAAGGTCAAGTATCGTAAGAGCAGGAAAACACAAGACAACAACTAAAAATAACACAAGTCCGCTTATACTTTACCAATCCTACTCTTACTCAACAAAACAACAAACCGCTGTCTAAGGGCCCGTTCGTTAACGGTCTTAATGCGATAAATATGGATTAAGCCGCCTCAATCAACAATGCCGGATGGGACATTCATGCGAATTGTCATCACGTTTTGCAGCATCACCAACTTAATCAAAAAACTTCATTTACCTGCGTTTGGATTTGTCCAAGCGATTTGTGGATCTTCAACGCTGAGACATTACTCATTTACCCCTCAATTTACTGGGTTTCATACGAGAGCAAATTGATTGACCAAGATTCTTCCCTCTTCCCTCTCTCTGTAAACAAGAGGCAAAATAAACCAACCCAGAAAAACCCTAGGATTTATTTTCCAGATTCAAGCACTTTCTTCGTTGCTGCTTTGCTTTGACGAAACCAAAAGGGAAAGGAGAAACTTGTGTTATCGTATAGAATTCTTCCTTCCCCGATCCAACCAAATTTGACGCAATTCAATTTCTCGAAAAAGTTTGGTTGTTCGCACATATGAATCTTCGTTCTCTTTGAAAATCTGTCTACTTCCATCAATAACAATAATTTGGTGGGCAGCTAAGGGCTCCGGCATTCGAGAACGAGAGGCCTCCGATGATTCTCTCGGCTATGAGTGTTTCCCTTTCGTATGCTTTTGCGAATGTAGAAGAAAAATGGAGTGTGCGCTGGGAAGGAGAAGAAAAGGGGCAATTGTGTCTATTGATCAGTTTTGCTGAAGGGAAGAAGCAGCCCACCAACGAACGACCCAGTTGAAAATCGGGGCTTAATGTGGATTGGAAAAGTGTAGCTTAATGTCACATTAATGGAACCAGTTTTTTACCTCTTGCAAACGAACGGGCCCTAACTCTAAACCTTTGATAAGTAGGTGAGAGTGAGACGTTGTATGAGAACTCAAAAAATAGGTGTCTTAGTTTGATGAGAGAAATAAAATAATATTATTTTAATATAAAATCCACTCTTAAGTTTGTGGACACCCATTGAAAGATTCATTTAAAAGGTATTATTATTATGTTTTTTTTAATTGGGAACCCGCAGCTGCTACTTTTAGAGTGCGCACAGGGTAAACCCAATGGCGGACATGCTCGCAATACATGTCAACCGGGTAAATCACACAGGGAATAACCCCTCTATGGCAGGCTCGCCAAGAAATGTAAGGTTGGAGAATAAGACCTTGGGACCGTCCTTCTCGCCGCTCTGTTCATCCACAGGATGGGTAATAGAAGAGTAAACTTCATTCCTCCACTCCCCCCAAAATAGGGTAATAAGAGAACTCCATTCCTCCACCAAAGTGGGTTGTAAGAGGATTCAAACTCAGGACCTTCCGTCCCCTACTCCAGTCCACCACCGCTCGGATGTCAATCACTTGACTACTATTATGTTGTTGTCACAAATAAATAATTGTAATGGATGGTCTCAACAACTTTATATTGAGATATGACACATGACAGAAATGCGTGGCAACTATTGAACCACGAACAGCAAATCCAGCTAATAGTAAATAATCTATTTTTAGCTCTAGAGGTAGGGAAGTGTACTATCTAGTCTATCTTATTGTTAGTTGTTCGAAATTGACATCATCTGTAAAGTATAATTACTACATTAGTGAAAAGACGAGGAACTAAGTTGAAAAATAATGAATAAAACAAGCTGGAACATAAAATAACAAGAATAGCTAAAGATTAATATCAATCGAAAAAAGGAATGTTAGGCGATAGTAAGTTTATGTAAGCGCCAATAATTAGCTGTTGTTCCTATCATATTACACTCGTAAAATAAGTAAGAAGAATAATACTACCAACAAATTAGGGGACAGATCTAACTTCATCTCAGTAAAGGTGATCGAAGTGGGTGCGGTGTGACTTTCTAACTTCCTGACAGAGAAAATTCTAACCTCTACCTACCCATTTTTGCACGAGTCTATTATTTTTCGTTATAATACTACTATGTGTCAAGGTCCGTGTTTTTATCGGTTTGGAAAAGCTTTATGAGTCCCTTCTCAAATCCGATCATGATCCTGAGCGATAGGGAAAGCAACGTATCCAGAGGTGAAAACTGGTTTTGACGCTAGTTCTTGCTGTTGCCTGCAGTTACAAATTTGATTCTAATACATCCCTCTCGTCATGACCCTCTTAGGGGCCGTTTGATGGTGGCTTTTTAGAGTTACCATTCATAACGGTGGGATTAATGTCTCTACTGAATGCGGATGAAAGTGAAGATTAATCTGTCATTGACAATTTGCTGTTCGGTGCGTGCGATTAACATTAAATGGACATTTTTGTCCATAAAAGACAGAAATACCCCATCCATTTCTTCAGCCGCAACAACTGAAAATCGACGTTGTTTTTCGGTCTGCAATAGTTCATTCCAGCGAACGAAAGAACGTCTAGTAGGAGTGTTTGATTTCCAGCACCCCATCCATTTCTTCACTGTTTATTGACTCAATTTTATCTTCGACACTATTGTGGAGGTCTCTTCAGGTGTCGACGATGTTAAATGCATTTCTCAATATGCAGAAAGGGTAGGGTTATGATCCTGTCAAATGAGGACGATGAGTGATGGTGATTCTCGTCCCACAGAGGAGAGTGAAATCTTCTGAAAACGGGGGTAAAAACGTAATCATTTCCTATATGAGATTTACACAAATAGCTTTAACAACCTAAACGCAGGTTTCACCCGCGTTATGATAAAGGTCTTTTTTTAGCTTAATCTACTACTTTTGAAGCCGATTTTTCTGGAGCATTCGGACCTTTAAGTGCACAATTCGTCAAAAACCCACAAAAAATGAGCATCGAACGACCCCTTATTTATAATTTGGTATATTGTTTAACTTTAACATTTTATATATAAAGTAATATGATTTTATATTCAAATTTTACAATTGTTTTCTTAATTTATCAATTATATATTGTAAAACTTCATTTATTTTATAAAATTAATTTATCATATGTGTTTAATATTGAACTAAAAAATGTGTCAAAAACAAAACAGTTAATTAAAATGGTAGAGAGGAAGTATATTATTTGTTTAAAGAGATGACACTTCGGTTCTCTTTGTCTCATTGTTTTAATTCTAAGTATTTTATATGAGATTTGTATATTACTAACTCCATTCCATCAGGATTGCCCCGTTTGGTTTTTGACATGTTTTTTCACATCAATATTTAACATATAAAATAAGTTAATTTTATAAACTAAAATCGTCAAGATATAGTTTATTATGTAAGGAATCTATTGTATAACTTAGATTTATAAAATTATTTTATCTTATATGTTAAATATTGAAATCAAACAACATATCAAATAGTAAATAGACATTACGATACTATTAGAGAAGATTTAAATTAATCAGGCACCACCCACCCATATATCCAACATGCCACGTTTTTTTCTGCCTGCTGTCTTTTGACCACACATGGATACATTCATACTAAGGGCATCCACAATGGTGTGGATTCCACCCATAGTAGTAAAAAAGAAAAAAGAAAATGATGAGGTGGAGGAGAGAAGATGTGAGAGGGTTGCTTAATTAAGAACCTGGAGAGAGAAGGTTCTTGGTGACACATGGAGAAAGAATGTGAGAGAATAGATTATAATAATATTTTTGGGTGGGTGGAATCCACTTTCCTTATTGTGGATGCCCTAAGAGCATCCACAGCAGTAAAATGCTAAGACTTCTCTTATATATTATATTTTATTCACTTCTCTCATTCTATCTCTTTCAATGAAGATGTGTAGTAAGGAAGGGGTTCTTAGTTAAGAACCTCACACTATCCCTCTCTCCTCCACTTCACCTTTTACTTTTATTTTTGTTTCGGGTTCGGGTTGGGTCATTGAAACCCGCTTCGGGTTCGGGTTGAACCCGCTAACCCGTAACCCGAAAAAAAATTAATTAAAAATAGAAAATATGTTATATTTAATGACTTAATTAGTATTTAATGATTAATTTATGACTAAAATAAACATTTAATCGATTACATATGATTATATATTGTACATAAAAATTAATTAATATTATAGTATTATATTTTTTTATTAAATAATCCAAAATTTGAAAAATAAAATAAATTTTTGAAAAAACGGGTCGGGTTCGGGTCAACCCGCTCCGGATTCGGGTTAACGAAGTACAACCCGCTCCGGGTTCGGATTGACCAAAACTATTTTCGGGTCGGGTTCGGGTTGAGCTCAACCCGACCCAAAACCCGATTTTGACACCCCTATTTTTGTTTACTTGTGTCAGTAAGAACTCCTAAGAAACTCTGCTGTGGATGGACTAATCCCCCTTTGTCTGTCCTGTTGTCACTCGTGTGTCATACATAGCACTGGGCTGGTCTCACTGTACTTTTTACTACCGGCGGGCACATGGGTACACCCGCAACAGAAGTAGATCGGTTGCTCTCGTACTCGCGCGGTACTGTACTGCTGCTTCATTTCACCGATCTGGTTATTGTCATTAATGAGTCGCAACATTAGTCGAACAAAGATTTTAGAAATTAATGGATTTCGATGATGAAAGAGTTCTTTGTTCAAAAAAGATGATGAAAGAGTTCTATGGGGATGTTTATATGCATCGAATTCCTTGTTTGGAACCATATATGTATATGATCGATCGTGTCGATAATCAGAGTATAATGCGTGATCGCAATTTTACTTCTGGGTAACCTATTAAAGGAAGAAAAAAAAATGAGCGGTTGAGATGTAAACTGACGGGGCCGGTCTCCTACTCGCGTAGTACATGTGATTATCCTTGGTTTTTTAAGGGCAACTAACATCATACTCCCTCCATCCTAAATTGACCGTCCTGTTTACTTTATGGCACGTTTTTCCACTTCAATATTAAGCATATAAGATAAAATAATTTTATAAAACTAAATTTTGTATTATATAGTTTATCATGTAAGGAATCATATGCAAAACTTAAATTTTCAAAATTAATTTATCTTATATATTAAAAATTGAAGTCAAACGACATGTCCAAATAGTAAACAGAACGGTCAATTCAGGACGGAGGGAGTACTAGTTGACAGACGAGAGAAAACAAGAATATCCAAATATTTAGTTAAAAAAAAAAAAGAATATGCAAATATTATTGTATTATGAATAATAGGTATGTGTGTACAGAGACTACTAAGGAAAATAAACATTACAATTAATAAAAGCCTAATTACACTCTAGAAGAGTACATTAATACATTCTAACATCCCCCGAAGCAAGGACCTATTAGGACATGTTTTGCAATAATCTTAAACCAATATCATGTAATAATTCTCTCTAGTCTTTTCCTAGAAGCGTTTTAGTCTGTTTGATATGTGTTGTACACATATTGAAATACCCCATAAATTAATATAAATTAATTTAGGGGATTTCTTTTATTAAACCCCAAATAATACTATTAAGCACTAAATTATTATATGCTATTATGAATTTAATAATAAGATTTATAAGTCAATAAATCTTGGAAAATTTTTGAGACACTCCGATTATATTATAAAGATTTTAGAAATATTTGGAGCATTGATTTGAATCAAAAAAGTCAATATAAAATCATAGAAACCTTAAAGCTCCTTGAGCCTTGCTAGGGTTGACTTTTTGAGAATGGTCAAACCAGCCCATGAAACCTATACCAATAAAAAGATTATGGAAAACCAAGAAGATTGATAATAAGAACGTTAAAAATGGATCATCCTAACTCAAGATATGATCTAGGGAAGTTTAGAGCCAAAATTTTGGAGCTAGTTGACGTGTCCAGGTCTTACCTGACTCAGCCGCGCGCCTCGAGAGTCGTGCCCAAGCCAGATCCTACAAAATCGGCTAAGTCTTCTCATCAGGCTATCAGAACGTTGCTCAATCTTTAGACTCTTATTTCTCAGCCAATACTCCACGTTTTTGGATGCCGTCTTTTGCATTTAAAGCTCCTACAACTCTACTCTCGAACCATTACTCCCACTTGACCTAACTCTCCCCACATTCATCACAAAATCGATTGCAAGTTGCCTACCCGAGTTATGGAAACCCAGAAATCCAGAAAGGTAACTAAACTTCGCTCTATCCTATCTTCGTCATTCATGAATGAAAACTCACGTACCATACCTTGTTGTCAAGATCTTTAACTGCTCTACAACTCTTCTGATGGAACCCCAAGCTAGTTCTCAATGGTTTGAAAGATTAAGGCGTCTAAAGTACTCGCCTCGATCAAGTCAGGTTCTTGCCCAGAATTTTTTTCCAGAAACGACATGGTAAACTCGGATCTTGTGAGATCTATAACTTTCTCCCTGGTTCATTAATTTCAAAGATTCTTTCACTCGCGTATACAGTTACATACCTAGTTTAATATATGATAGGTTTTGTGGCTTGAATCGCTCTCAGTTGGCACGAGTTGATCCGTGAAGTGGTCTACTTGGTCTGCACATAAAATCTCAAGTTTTCCAGCAAGCTCAAGGTATAAATCCGAATCTTTCGACTCATATCTTTTTGTGTGTATTACGAATTGGATCAAGATCTTTTGTCTAGTTGTAGAGCTACATGTTCCCTTTTGATTCAGCCCAAAACCATAGCCTAACTCGATCTATAATGAATCTTATAGATCTGCAAAGTTTGTCACTTGATTCGCCTGAAGGTTCAACCTTCCCCATAAAACCTAATCAGATTTCGTCACCCCCGCTATTCCGGTATGTTTCCGACCAAATTACACCAATATTGACACTCGTTTTTGCATTCCCGAACATACCCAACTATTAATTTGACCTATAACGTATTATATCAGGAGAATTTGTCGAAATTCGAACAAACTGATAATAAACGGGTATAAACCCTAGCTTCAAACTAACCCAGATTCGATTTCCCAGTGCCCTGTACTATAGTTCATGAAATCGGTACCACTGTGATCACCGTCCAAATTCGAGTCGAACAAAACAAGAATCACTAAATTTCGTTCTGTAAATTGAGAGAAATCAATCGATTCCCAATGTAGTGTTTTAGGTTTATCAGATGAACTTGAGGAATCTATGACCGGATGTGGGAGCGTGTTCAGAGCTGGGATCGGAAGGTCTTTCAGGCGGGCTGTCTCGTTCTTATTCAGAGTGTCTTACTGGCTATCCGGCCTATGATATGCAAGTTTTCAAGTTTCCTTGGTCTCTTCTATCTAAGCTTCAGGGGGTTGATTTCTCGGTTTTGGTGGGGTGAAAGTACCCACAAGAAACCTATTTACTGACTGAAGCATGAGGTTCTTTCTAAGAGCAAGGATGGGGGGTGGGATTGGGTGTGCGGGACTTTGAGGCCTTTAATTTGGCTTTGCTTGTGAAGCAGTGTTGAAGACTCCTGACTTCTCCTGATTCCCTTGTTTCAAGGTTCTTGTCTTCTGTTTATGGTCCACTGGGAGTCTTGCTTTCGCAAGAGGCGAAGAGGGGTGGTAGCCCTATTTGGTGTGTGTTGAAGGAGGGTTTTCTCTACCGCGTCAGGGGGCTCGTTGATGCATTGGTGGTGGGGGGAGTCAATTTAGATGTGGTAGGATCTCTGGCCTGGATAGCTCGAGAGTATATGTTCAGGTCGATTTCTCCTGTTGCTACTGATGGTTCCGGCATCAGGTTTGTGGCGTTCTTAGCCAGCCCTGGTGGAGGGGGTTAGAACTCGGAGCTGGTACACCATATATTTTTGTCGGTTGATGCTTATGCTATTTTGGCTATGCCTCCCCCTGTGCCTGGGGGTGCCTGATCAGTTGGTCTGGTGTCGGTCGAAGTCGGGGTTTTTTTGTTAAATCTGGGTATTTTACGGCTTTATTTGTCCTTTCTTTGGGGTGGGGAGTAGGGGTGAACATTTCGATAATTCGGTTAATCAAAATTGTAAAAAAAAAAATGGATTTCGTTTATTTCGGTTAAAAACTGAATTATCCAAATTAAGACCAAAACCGAATTAACCATTATCCAAATGATCCAAAATCCAAAAATTTTTTGAGTGAAAAACCGAATACCGTACTGAAATCCAAATTTTAGCTAGTTTGGATTTCGACTAACAAAAATTTAGGGTTTGTGTTTGACTGTTTGTCCCTAAATACTAGAATTAGAAAAGAGAATATTCTTACCGAATTAGACAAAGTCAAAACCGAAATCTAAACCAAATTATAATTTGGATAATTCAGTTAACCATAATTTTAAATCCAGTTAGAAAATTCGGTTAAAAACCCAAAAAAAAAAATTGGTTAATTCGGTTTTTGGATAAATCCAAAATATCCAAACTGAATGCTCGCCCCTAGTGGGAAGGGGTCGAGCTCTCCCTTGGCTTCATCCTTTTTGAAGCGTATCTTTCATGCTGCTTTGCCTCCTAGGATTCGTATGTTTGCTTGGCGTTTGGCATGAGGCTTTGCCTTTTTAGGGTTGCTCTTAGCGGTGTGGGCTTGGGCCGGGTGACTGCCCGCTTTGTGGGGTCTTGGAGGATTGGTCTCAAACTTTTTTTAGTTGCTCGTCAGGGTCGGCGTGGTCTTGGGACTCTTCCTTAGAGGTGTCCTTGCCCGGGCTAGATGCGGGGCTTGATTGTCGCGGTTGGATGGATCTGTTGGCTGATACTGTTCGCTTTCGGGTGCTAGGTCAGGTGGTTGAATTATGCTGGGCGATTTGGTGGGCAAGGAATGGTGTTGCATTCGGGTCTTCGGAGTCTTTCTGTGATGGCATTCGGGATGCCAAGTCGTTCATCTCTTGCTACTCCCAGGTTGGTTGTGGGGAACTTGTGGGACATTGATACCCAAATTGATCGTTGGTTACCTCCCCCTGGGTTGGGCGACACTTAATACCGGTGTTGGGGCCATGGGGAAGGGGTCGTGGTTAGCGGCTGTGGTGGTTCGTGATGAGACGGGGTGCCTTCTGGGGGTGTCCCTACGGATTTTGTAGGACCCGCTGGCCTGTTTTAGCGGAGGTTCAAAGCTTGGAGGTGGGAGTTCAGTTTGCTCTTGATCTGGGGCGGTTCGTCCTTGTTGCGGAATCCGATTGCCTCCCTATAGTGAAGAGTCTAAGGAGGGGTTCTCCGATTTTCTCTTGAGATAGACGCTATGGTTGATGAGATCCGGTCGAGATTTCACGTCATTTATTTTCGTTGATTGGGTCTGAGTTGTCCCGTGTTTGGTTTTTGTGATTTTCCTGTGTACATTCTTTCATGGCGTAATGCTAAGTAATATATGTCTTTTCTCACTCTCTCTCTCTCAAAAAAAAAGAAATTTTAGTACAATGCAAAACATGCCAATCGTTCCCGCCATCCGTCTCATTTCTTTCCCACTTTGTTTCAAAACGAAAGAGGAAAAAAAAAAAAAAATCGTGCCGACGGCGGCATCCGTCCCGCTTCATCCCCCAAACTCAAACCCTATTGTAGAAGGAAACCCACACTCTGCTCTGGAATCGCACCACGGCCTAAGAGAAACCGGCAGAAAAGGTATATCACTTATGTCGTCTGGCGACGGGTTTTCGAAGACGATATGTTCGATTTGTTACGAAGATCTGAAGCCTATCACCGAAGATCTCCAAGTTATCTTCGTTTGCGGACATGTCTTCCACGAGCTATGGTACTCTCTCCTCTGTTATCCCTATCCTGTCCGTTTAATTACACTTACAATCCTTCGCTATCACTTTTTCCCCATCTGACCCCTCCCCGATTGAAGATCCCTCGACAAAAATTTAGTTTTTCCTGCCATCTTCTTAATTTTTTAAAAATATTGTCTGTCTTCAAAACCCTAGCCTTCAGCAGTGGTTCGAGTACAGCACCACGAAGAAGCTTTCGTGTCCGGTATGTAAACAGAGTTGTAATGCCAAGAATGTCGCTCGGCTATACTTCCAGTCTACTGGTGGAGACACTCAATCCAAGTGCCCTTCTCAGGACACTGCCGATTATGACCCGGGGAAGTTGTGTGTCGAAGTGTACAGATTAGAAACCAAGGTTTCGGGTCTGAGTTCTGCTCTCGATCGTCAAAAGGAAGAATGCAAACAGCTCAGTGAGGAGGTATTTGGCATCTATTTAACTGTTGTTATTGATTGTTTAAATGTACTGGCTGAATGTTTTGAGAATAAAATGCATTGCCTTCTTGCTGAGATCTAACTATGTTTGGTTATAGTTGCACTTGTGCAAGGGGCAGGTGTTGAAAGAGGTAGCACTTAGGACCGATGCCATAAAACAGAAGGACATTATTCAGGAAACTCTTAGACTCAAAAATAGTGTAAGTTTTGAGGAAACTTGGTTTGATACCCAGTTGGGCTGTGCTACCTCTGGTATTTTTCTGTTGCCTTAATTGAACATAGTTTTTCTTAATGTAGGAGCTTGTTCAATCAAATGCAGAGTGTTCTATTTTGCAACAGAAGAACTTAGCATTGGCGAAGGAACTAGCATCTATAAAGCTGTAAGTGCAATACACAGCTTAGAAGCAGCAACAACACTGGATTTTCTGCGGCTTGGATTTTATATTTGCCTTTCGTTACCAATTATGGTAGTGATATAATGTGAAATTAGGATCTCTGATTGTAATCTGGATGAAGAGGAGGTTGTAAAGTTTGCTTCCATTGGAAATGAATCAAACACCCAGGATGCCATTGATGTTCTAAAAAAATCACTGGTGATCCGAAATAAGTAAGTCATTCCTCAAACTTCTTGATCACATATTTGTAATTACAGGAGCATTGATCATTCATGAGGCGAGTGTGATCGTCTGTCAATCTATTAACTCGATCAACAGTGTGAAAGTCTTAATCTACTAAGCTGTTTTTCTTTTATGTTACATAAACTGTTCTACGAGATAAAGCATGAATGATGCTTCTCAATTTACAAAGACTTCGATACGTCCTTCAATGATAAATCCATATATTGACCAGGAGCTACAAGGAGTTGATGGCTAAATGCAATATCCTAGGAAGAGGAGAGGCTCGCAGTAGCAGAAAACTTGAGAAAGCAAAAGAGAAGATAGAAAAACTCAAGGTACCATTTTGTATTAATTTCGTCATTACTCACGATTGTTACATTATTCATACTGAGCTTCAGCCACATATATGGTATATCGACAGGCAAGAGTGAAGGAACTGGAGCTAGCTATTGAAGAGAAAGACAATGAGGCACTAAGGGCTCTCAAATCAGCAAAGAAATGTAATATTGATAATGTGAAGAATGCAGAGGTGAATAGGAACACAATTTCATCAGTTCTCGCGGAACTTCCAGAGGAACTAGAAAAGAAGCAGTTGAAGGATTACATTATCAACTTGGATGAGGATGAAAGTATGGATCCTGGTAATTTCATTTCAAAGGATGTGAATAAGCAGGACGTATCTATTGACTGGATCAACAATAGCACAAAAGAGACTCATTGTCATAGTCAAACAATTGACCGATCTGAGGCGGAGAAACCAAATTCTTTTCACGAAATGCCATCTAGAGGGCCAATCAGTGACCATGGTGTGAAGAAAGAAGTTGAAAATGGTGGAGTGAACCGGCCATCACCTGGCTATTCAACGTTGACTAATGTTGCTTCTCAAGCACATGTTAAACAGGAAGCCTCTTCTCCTGTTCTCATTGCTGAACCAGGTATCTCTTCTACTCTACTGATGCTACGTATTGAGCAGATAGTTTTAAATCTTGGTGGGGCTGCAATAACTAATATATTTGTTTCTCTCTTTTTCTTCCTTATTAAACTACTGATTGCAAAGCATTAGCACATTGAAAAATTGGGACTCATACCTCTCGAAAGGATGGATGGTACAGTATGTGCTGGCTACTGATTGTTTGTTTTTCTATTTTGGGATTCATTTCTTCAGGGGAGCGATGTTTTGTTGGGGGACTACGTGGACCCAATGGAGCTAACACATATTTAGGGAAATGGTGCAAGAGGACGCAGAATAGTAACAGATCAGCTCTGTCTTCTAAAGGTTCAAACAATGGTGGTAGCTTAATATCTGTTGGTGCTGATGGGAGAGGTGGAACGGTTAAGATTCTGAGATCCGCTAGCCAGTTTTCAGTAAGTTTTGATCACGTTACTGGTCGTCCGATCTTTTGTCAGGCTTGTATATGTGAACATCGTTGGAAACATTAATGTGACTGATGCGGTTGTTGTTCCGTCATTTCTTAAAATCTTATTGTTGTGAAATTTACAATGTTTGCGTATTTATTTTGATGCAGCAGCAAGGGCAGGAGAATGGTGGATACGTCGCAAAGAGATACAAGGCAGGGTCTCAAACAGGTAGCTTACAACTAGAGCACTTCTTTGGGAGGACTGGGTAATTATTTGTATTATTTTTTAAGTTTAGAGAAGAAGAGAAAGAAAAGAAATGAAGTGGCGAGGCATGTGTGTCAGTGAATTCTTTCTGGTCACTTACTGGTCCAAAAGATGCCAATTTCTGTCCTTGGTAAGGACGTGTATTATAATGTTTCCACTGATTTTGTCTTTTGGAGTATACCGTATCCTTCGCTACTTTCACTGTGAGTTTGTTTTCGTAAGGTAATTTGTGGTCTGGGATCATAAAAGTGGGATGCACGACATCAGTCATCAGCAGATGTTGCTTTGGTGGGAAATGAACCCACTAATTAAAATATCAATGGATTCTTAATGATAGAGAAGATCAATGTCTCCAAAAACCTAATAATATAGTATATCCGTTTACATGTATATCATCCTAATAATAATTTCTGATTTTAAATGGTTGGATTGCTGTCGTGTTCTCTTTAAAGATTAGGCTCCATGTATACTAAAATATTTATTTTGGCTTCTGGAGATTGGAAAAACCGTAGAATGTAGTTAGACGTCACTTATTATTTTAATGTGCTTGATTGGATTAGATATATAGAACTTCGTCTTACCAGGGATGGCTTTTCTAAATAATTATTCTTGCAAGGACAACATTCTTTGAGTCATCCAAGGCTAATAAGTCAAATATAAGGGCATCATTCATGTTGTTTTTGCTTAGTGATAATGCTTGGCATGGGGCTGCGCGCACAATCACACATGAGCGAACCTCCACCAACTGTGACGTGAAGTTCATCCAGCAAATTATAGATTGCGGACTTTGGATTACACCAAATTGCAGTGTTTTTTTTTTCGTTGCACATCAGGAGAAGAAAAATAAATATTTCCTTAAAAAATCATAAACAAAAAAGTGTGATGATCTCATTCACTGTCAATCAGATATAGTGGAAAGTCCGCTGTCATAGTATCAAATGAGTTAAATGAGTGGCTCTCCTATTTCTAAATTAAGTATTACTGAAATTTTATGAATCAACCATATGAAAAAGCCATAAGCTAACATTTGAGAGGCTCCAACTCTTTCTAGTGTCTCTTTCTATGAAATATTCATGATTTGATATGAAATTCTCCTCTGCTTTACCAAAAAGATTTACTTAATAGTTTGAGGTAGTAGCTAGAGGCTGCAATTAGGATATAGCTAGGTTGTTGGATACATTGATGGCCTCTCCTAGATTTCAAAAAAGCAGGCAGCACTATGAGTGGTTTGAAGTTTCAACTCGGCCCGTTAGGTCTTCTTTTGCCGCCATACACTAATCTACCTCATCGGGCACACCAAACGAGAGACAATAGAAGAAGTTTTTCAACATAATAGTAATTGGATAATGTTGGTGGTCGTAGAACGACAATATATGCATGCAGCGCCAAAATTGACGACATAAGTTTTTCATTATAATAAAATAAAAGTATGTCGTTACATACATCATACATTACTGCATGGAAGCAGCCAACCGTAACTTACTAGTACTACTATGGCCAAATTTTTTCAACAATGACGTCGTCGTCCGTCAATGTTAAAAAAGTTAAAAGTAGAAAAAAGGCCCAAAATTTATACTCCTCCATCTTCTCTTATTTCCTGTCCTTGAGAAAATCCTTTACACCGGCCGGTGGCCCCATCCATCCACCCCATCGTAGATCAATTCACGAAAAAAACGGAAATCGAGGATGATGATCGATCCAATACATTCATGTTTTCAAATTCTATGCCCAGGTCGACAAATCAAGTCAACTATTTCAAAGTCCATCCATCCATGCTGTCTCGTCAAAATCCATATCAGCTAGCAAATAGTACACGCGTTAGGATTCTCTTCCACACTAGGCGAATAGTAATGTTGCTGCTGATGATGATACATACTCATCTGAGCTGGATGCGGTGCACTATTATAATAATAGTTCGGTCTGTACCCCCTCATCATATCAGGATATTGCATTTGCGGCGGTGGCATATGAAAGTATACTGGTGGTGCAACCATCGGTTGAACTGGTTTAGCAACAGTCTTTTCACCTTCCTTTTTTCCATCACCATCACCTTCTTTCTTCTCACCTTCTTTAGTACTATCTCCTTTTTTCTCACCATCCTTCTTCTCACCACCACCACCACCAGCTCCCTCTTTCTTACCATCTCCTTCAGGTTTCTTATCACCACCACCACCGCCGGTTTCTTTCTTGTCACCACCACCACCACCACCACTTTCTTCTGGTTTCTTCTCAGGTGCGGGTTTCTCTGGCTCCTTTACTGGTCCGACTAGTACGATTGTTGTCTCTGGCCAATACTTACGGAGCTTTGTTACTAAACTTACGGGATCAACTGCTCCTGTTACTGTAAGCTTCTTCGTATTCATTTCCATGGTGATTGAATCAATACCTGCTCGCATCGATCGATCATGTGTTATATAGAAATAATTAATTAATTAAGAGGGATTTAATTTTTTTCTGTTAGAAATTGTTGTGGTTGTGGAAATACGATCGAGTTAATAATAATTAGGTTTTGGTATATGAAATTAATTAAAGTGAATTGATACTAGTTAGGTGTAGAGCGGTTTAGAAGGTACTAGAAAAATGAATGCCGCGTTGGCATGGAAAATGACAGCGCGCGGAGGAGGAGATGATGACAAAAGAAGAAACGAAATTGAAATCAACAAAATCATTTTTGTAATCCTTTGTCGTTTCACATACATATACAGTATACATACATACATACTCTTGTGGTTTAGTTAGTTAGCTAAACTGACAAATTAATTACATTACTGACATCATTCATTAATTTCTTTTCTTTCTCATTACCAATAATTCAAGGACATGATGCATTCTGGATTTATAGAGTTTTAGTACTAGTACTATACCGTGAAGAGTGGAGACGGTTTTCAGTGCTTTTTGTTTGGCCTTGTTGTCCATTAGATCCAGCGTCAGGACTATTTTCTGCCATGAATAAGGAATCAAATCAGTCAGATGAAGCATAAACAATAAGTCCAGTCAGACACAAATAATTCTGTCAGCAGTTTCATAACAGAGGAGACACGAGATCGAATACGCAAATGGAAGAGATGATGAAAAATTAAAAGGAATCTACAGCAACCGTGACTGACAGAAAGTATATTTAATTAAACTAGGGAAATTTCACCGAATACCACTGAGTTTTTGCTTAATTCATGATATACCATTGTGTTTCTAAAATTATATCGGATAACACCGAGTTTTTACTTATTTCACCACATAACACTCTGTCACATATTTCATTAATTTCTCCATTAATATCCCTAGAAAAAAAGACTAAACTGCCCTATTATCAGTTAAACTAAGGTGGTATCTTATAGAATTTATCAATATGACAATTATTTGTGACGCAATTGGTTAATAACAGGAGTATTTTTGTCATTTTCCAAGAAAAATAACAAAGAAGTAAATAAAATAAAAGACAGAGTGTTATCTGGTGAAATAATTTAAAACTCAATGTTATCCTATGTAATTTTAAAAACACAGTGGTATATCGTGAATTAAGCAAAAACTCAATGGTATTTGATGAAATTTCCCATTAAACTATATGAAACTAATTAATTGTAAATAGATAGACAATACTAGAAAGGGAAAGAGAGGGTAGTAATTCATGATTTTCTTCTCATCCTACACGACCACACCGTGTCAGTGTGTGTTTGTGTGTCGTGATAAAGGAACAAAAGAAACCATAATCAACAACACATACATACATACCTTCATGGTCACAGGAGGAGGCAGCTGCAGCTTAATTTCCCTTTTTTCTCCGATTTGGAATAGAAGCAAGGAAGAGAAATGAGATCAAATTCTTAGGGTTTTAGATATACGAATATGAATTGAAATTTGCTGTTGTATGTATTGAACTATAGGAAGAAACATAGGAGGTATTATGAAGCAGGTGGGCAAAAGGGAAAGCAGCAAAAAGTGAGAGAGTGAGAGAGAGAGATTGATGAAGGAGGAGGAAGCTAACGCCTACCGCCGATTGAGAAGAGAAAAGAGTGGAAATGTAATAAGAAGAGTACTTATATATAGTAGTATAATATAGCGGGGAAGTGACAAAATAATGTAGTAGTATTCTTTTTAGGTCATATTTTTGTTTATCTTTTTGTGTATTATTGGAAAGGAAAAAGGGAAGGGACTACTACTCTCATTGGAAGGAGGACATAAGAACATGGACGAGAGACGAGAGAGGGTACGTGGAACTGAAACAGAAGATTATAAATTTAAGGGATAGTAATAGACAATAGTACTTACTTCGAGGGGGGACCGGAAATATTTTCCGTTTCCCGGAGGAGATAAACGTACATACACCTTTGGAAACCAAACACAGCCGATCCCAAAGCGATACTGTCACTGTTGACGACGACGACGTATTGGGCTGGGGATGAAAATTGTGGTTGAAAATATCATTCCCAAAATCAGTTTTTTTTTTTTTTTTTTGAGATCTATCATTCTCAAAGACAGTTCGCCCGTACAATTTCATTTTGAAAAAGGTCACTACTGACTGAGTGGTAAAACAAAGAGGAGGTGGATAGGAAGAGATGTATGACTTTGGGATCCTTCCTTTGACTGTTTTGGCAGTTTTCGAAAATGTTTGTTTTTCAGTTTCTACGGAACTCTTTCTTTTTTAAGGAAAAAAATACCCTCCGTCCTGAATTGACCGTCCTGTTTGTTTTATGGTACGTTTTTCTACTTCAATATTAAGTATATAAGATAAAATAATTTTATAAAACTAAATTTTGTAACATATAGTTTATTATGTAAGGATTCATATGCAAAACTTAAATTTTCAAAATTAATTTATCTTATATTAAAAATTGAAGTCAAACGACATGTCCAAATAGTAAACAAGACGGTCAATTCAGGACGGAGGGAGTATCTAGATTATTTTCAAAGTTTAAACAGATAGACTTTAAAGAAACGAAAACAAGTTAAAACTAAGGAAATGATAGATATAAGAGAAGTTAACAACACAACAGAAAAATGTTAACTCAAAAACATTAATCACGAACGGTAGTACACTAATAAAACTCTAGTCTTCTCACCCATATCGGGAATTTTTTTTTTCTTCTCTTTTGACTGAGGTTTTCTTCTTACCTTCTCTTCACCATACATGTTGGTGATCGTGATGCTTGCTTACTTCGCTATTGTTACTCCTGTCTCCATTTAGCTTTCTAATTACCATCAGTATCCTATTGTGGTGGGTTGGGTGACCCAAGTTTTGTTCGTTGGATTCTCCAGTTCCAGAAGTATCATCTACTTTCATCTCCACTATATTTTTGGCTAATTCATGAAATGTCACTAAAAAAAAAAGTCACGAAATTTCACTATATTTTTTGAAAAGTCTATAAAATATCACTATAGATAGAAAAAAGACAAAAATACCCCTAATAGTTAATAAAGTACATTTTAAGTTCACAATATGCCACTAATTGTTAAAAATTAACAAAAATATCAAAATATAATAAAAATTTTAAAAAATTTAAAATTAATATTTTTTTATAAAATTTTATAAAAAAATTTATAAAATTTAAAAAAATGAAAATATCATTACATATTAAAAAAAATATTTCCTTTTTTAAAATTTATTCAATACCATAAAAAAGAATATTGAATTCTAAACAAAAAATTTATACCAATTTTTCTACCAATATAGTACCATAATTTATACCAAATAAGTACCATATTTTTATCACATTTTTTAATTATTATTTTCTATCAATTTAAATTATTTATTTCTTCAAAGAAAATAATTTTTTTTATTGTTGATAAATTTTAAAAACAAAATTTTCTAAATATAATAATTTATTGGAAATAGAGCGACCAAAAACAAAAAATGAAATGTTTAGAACTCAAATGGTGCTAAGGTCTCTAATTAGCCCGTTGTTTTCTATTGCCCCACTTTCTAACCTGCACTTGTTGGCTTGTGTTGAAAATCGTGTACCCACAGACATGAACTGCTTGGCAAACCTTATGACAGAGAAAAAGTACTTTGCACGCTCAGAGATATGCATCCAAACAAAACGTTGGGCCTTTATGGAATTAAGGACATGTGCCTTAAGATTTACTGGAACATTGTAGGGGATGATTTCATTGATACAACTTTAAGGGCATTGACCACAAATGCTATGCTTGATGGTCTAAACCACACGTATATTATACTAATTCTTAAAAAAGCTGGGGAAAAATCTATGGCAGAGTTTCGGCCCATCTCACTTTGCAACACTTTTTATCGGGTCATCTCTTGGGTTTTGGTGAATATGACATGATCAGTAATGAGCTATGTTATTTATGATGATCAAGGTGCTTTTGTACTCAGGTATATTTGACAACATTATTATTGCCCATGAATTTCTTCATCTCATAAAGAACTCCAAGGCTTCTAAAAGGGGCTTCTTAGCGCTGAAATTGGATATGGCCAAGGCACTTGATAGTGCTGTATAGTCATTTGTTTTGGGGGTTATATGAAGTATGAGCTTCCATGACCGGGTAAGTAATGTTCAGAAGTGTATTACATATGTTTCTTTGTTGTGTTAATTAAAGGTTATCCAAGTAGAACTTTTTATCCTCAGTGTGGATTGAGACAGAGGGACCCTTTGTTGCCATTCTTATTTGTTTGTTGTATGAAGACTTTTTCATCCATCCTTCGTACTGTTGCCTAGTCTCGTGTTATTAGTGGTATTACATGTAGAGTTAGGTTTTGACATTATGAGCTTATTGTTTTTGGATGATTGTGTTGTATTTGAACAAGCAAACAAGATCCAATATCGTTAGGTTGATGAATCTTATTGAGGACTTCAAGGAGGCATCCAGTCAAAGTATCAATTTTGCTAAATCTGGTCATATATTCTCTATGGGTGTGTCCGTCTCTCACCGTATTCATGTTTCTACTACTTTTGGAGTTCAGGAAGTGCAACATTTGGGCTATATCTTGGGTTCCATAGTTCGGTAGGTAGACACAAGAATCGTATTTTCACTATATCCTGAACTAAATATATGAGTGGATTCAAAGTTGGCAATATTGGTCTCTCGGGCAGGTAATGGTGTTTTGATCAAATTAGTCATACAAGCTATTATGTCTTATGTTATGAGAGTCATGCGGTTGCCGCTAACTTAATCAAGGAAATCTAAAGCATTATTCGTCAATTTCGGTGGGCTGGTTCTTTAGTTCCTAAAAGAATTTGTTAGCGCGGTTGGAACATGTTATGTAGAGCTTGGACAACGAAGGGTTGGGTTTTTGTGATCTTAGGTGTTTTAATGATGCTCGCATGGCACGAAAATGTTGGAGAATCTTGCATCAGCCATATCTTCCAGTGGAAAGAGTGTTGAGGGCCCGATACTTTACTGAAGAAAATCCCCTTACTTCTTAGTTGGGTTCTAGGTCAAAATCATGTTAGGTGCTCCGTATGTGTTGGTTATGAGAACATGGTGCATTTGTTTTTGCATTGTTCAGTAGTTAAGGAATGGTGGTTAGTTGATGGTCTTGAGAGCCCAACTACAATCGATGATGATAATGCATTTATGAGATTGGCTTTTATCTTGATGTTTGCATGAAGGAATTATACAGGTTGAGAAGATGTAATGCATGCTCTGGAAACTGTGGTTTGCTTGACGCCAATACGATCATGGTTAGGTTTCTGATTCCAGAATAGGAATGGACACTTTTTTTTTTTTGTAGACATGACATCACACGTCTGAAACCCTGTGCTCCACGTAGCTAATGATGATGAGTCCACTTCAAACAATACGCTTGATGTGTATGTTAATGGTAGTGTTGGAACCCGATGGTTTGGTTTGAGAGTAGTTTGTAAAGCCGAGGATGGAAGACATATACTTGATATTGGGATCAAGAATGGTTCCATTCCTTTGGACTTTGAGGTGCTTGGAGAAAAGGCTACATTAATTATTTGGAATGAAGTGGGTAAATCGGTTAGGTATCCTTGAAGGACTCTAAAATATTAACTTCTTGTCGGGTGATGATGATGTTAGATAAAAGTTAAACTTGTATAGTAGGATGTTTTAGCTTCTACTTGCATCCTTTATTGAGTCTTATGGACTCATGCTGATCGAGCCAAAAAAATCAGCTTACAACCTCGTCAATTTAGGTAGATAAAGACATAGTGTTAGGGTATGGTGTAATCACATTCTGAAATGTATCTTATCATTAATGTGAAGTTAATGAAAGGTTATGATTGAAAAAAAAAACAGTAGTAGAGTACAGCGTGATGACTGGCATGCCGGTTGTAGCTACTTCTGTTCCGATTGTACCCACGTGCCGGCCGGTGGAACAGATCGGTGAAGTACATTTGTTTGTTACCCACCATTCTCTCACTAAATTGGGACCCCGCTCCCTCGTGCCCCACCACTCCTACGTACTATACACCGTCATTTTCCGCCTTTGGATTTTCCACAGAGTATCAGTATCACCACACCGCCCTTTTCATTAAATTACAAAGTTCCCATTCTCGATCGATTGTTTTCCTTCTTAACGGATCGGCCCACTCGTAAGGTAAGCATGCCAACCGGCTTCGAGTGGGTTTAAAAGTAAACAAACATAGGGAGATTAATAGTAATAGTAATCGTAGTAGTACATTAATTCATGAGCGAGGAGTGAGAGAGAGCAGTCAGGGTCATCGATCACATCACCCCTGGCTGCTACTGCTGCTGGTTGTATATTCCTTTCATGCTGAGCTGGACCAGGATCAGAGTGGAGATGGGTCCCACTCCCATAGGGGGGCGGGAGGTGACGAAAGTAACGGAACATGTCATCCATATATATATATATATATAAAATATTAGTGGTGGGTGTAATAGTTGCTTACTTTTTCCTTCTTGCCCTTATGATGATACGAAGAATTAAATTCACGATCGCGTTTGTCGTTACACGGCGAAATCTAATTGGATACAATTGAGGTTAACAATGTCCAGTTAGGCAACTTGATTCATCCGGCAGCAGCTAGCAGTAGGACTAGGAGGTCTCATCCTCTCCTGTCCTGGTCAATCTTTTTTTGCTGCTGCTATCTTCATTAATTCACCTTTATTCTTTAACCGACCATTCTCTTTTTCTTAAACTCAAATCAATATCTTTTTTCCCTTCACTATTAGATTATTTAGATTTATATGTTTCTCTTAACTTTCGATGGGCAAACAAACAATGATTTTGGCTCTTGCTTGGTATTTGTTTGTTTGTGGACCACATCTTCTCATTATAACCGTCTACCCAAACTATTTCATGTATTGATTTTGTACAAAATATATTTTGAATAACTACAGAAAAACCAACTAAACTTATGAAAACACGTTTTTTTATTGTCCAAAACACAAACATAATGGCTCACGATACGAGTCACTAAATAATTCGCTGATCAGTTCATGTCTTTAGTATTTCCACTTCTAACTAGAGCTTGCCTGGCATGCCACACGATTATATACACGGTTTCAGTCAGGAAGCAAATTTGATGGTCTTAGCATAGCAGTTTGATGAAATAAAACCTAGCTATGAAACTAAATGGCTTGTCCCATGCAGATTAAGACTGGTAGTTCTAAAATAGATGATGACAGGTTTGACTATATTCACCATATCTAGAAAAAGGAAAAATAAATTCTTATACAAATACAAAGACATGACACGAAAAGCGAGCCAACTTTATTAGAACCCGTGTCGTCTATAAATTTTCATTGTTTTGTATAAATTTTTGTTGAGTTATGTATTATTAAATGGGACAATAAGTTTAGTCTATTCATTTGATGTATTATAGGTTGAATATTATCTATCTAAACAGTTTATTCAAAACAGTATTATAAGTTGTTTAATAAGTTTACACATTATCAGTTAATTAATTAATTCAAAAAATCTAATATAAAAAAAGTAACTTATATTAATTTTTATATAATCATTTAATTTTGAAATCAGTCATCAATACGTATCAACTATCAACCCCTCAAGATTGAAAAGAATTGGGCCCAAACATTCACGATTGGGAAAAAAAAAGGAAGATAAGGCGATGGAGGCAGTCAGTGCACGTAGACCTGGCAATTTGGGTCGCTGGGTCGGGTTGATATCAACCCTAACCCAACCCATTTAAAATATCATCAACCCCAACCCAACCCAAAAATGGATGGGTCAGAAAATCATGACCCTAACCCAACCCGTTTAAAATCCTTCAACCCTAACCCAACCCACCCAACCCATTTTTTAAGCATACAATAATTTAGATGGATTAGGAGGAGAAATTAATAAAAAAAATCTAATTAGGATGACACAAAAGGAAGAGAATTAATCTTGCTTGATCGACTCAACTTTAAACAAATTCTATGTTATATAAAGAATGTAAAAGTACTGCACCAATTTCCCATGAATTGAATAACACGTACTTTTTCCATAAGTTTATATTTATCAATCTGAGCCTAAAGCTCTACCACTGTTGGGGAGGAATCCTATCTAGATATGCACATAATCCTATTGCCCTTAATAAAAAGGGGGAATGAAAATGAAAATCTTCATTATGCATTATAGAATATACTAAAGACAAATCTTCTAAAGTTAGAAATAATTTATAACTTGAGAGCTCAAAGCCTCAAACTATGACTGATAGTTTAAAATAATTACACTTGTTAAAATTGATTGCTCATGCCTGAGAAAAGTACAATCACAATAACTTAATCGTTACCAACCAAAAATTAAGAAATTTTATACATCACACTATCTGTATTGTTGGCTTCAGAATTCACTAAGAGGTCTACAATCAAGATCCTACTTACAAAAATACATATCACCTACTATTGTTCACCCTTCTAGATAATCTAAACGTACATATGTTCTCAAGAACAACTAAGGTAGTGAGAATTAGAAAAACAAACCTTGGGCAGAGATGAAGAGCGACATAGACATGAACAACGACATAGAGAAGAAAAACAGATGTGAGTCTACAAGACGAGAGCATTTGGGTTTTCAACATTATGTTAAGGTTTGCTTGGGCCCTTTGTTTGATATGCAGCAGGTTAGGCCGTTTGTTTAGTTAAGATTATGTGATATTATTAAAGGTGGAATAGTCCAACTGCACTTGGGCTTAAGGCTAAGGTATAGCTTGATCTGAAAATAATATATATAATTGTGAATTAATATTTTTATTTTTCATTATTAATAAATATATTTTCGGGTTTCGGGTTGGGTCATGGGTTAAGATCTCTACCCTAACCCAACCCACAAAATTAGCTTATTACCCTAACCCAACCCAAAAAATAGATGGGTCAATAATCAAGACCCTAACCCATAAAAATATGGGTTGGGTTCGGGTTGGGTTTCGGGTTGGGTCAAAATTGCCAGGTCTAAGTGCACGGTGATAGTTCATCTTATATAATAACGGGCCCATGTGACGACGATGATTCCTTTGAAAACAAGTGGAGAAGCAATTAGCTGTGTGCAATTACTTACGAATAGTAACAAGTAGTATAACACAACAAATTAGGTGGTCAAATCTAACTTCATCCCGCAGAAAAAAAAAAAGGGTGATTGGAGTGGTGCGGTGTGACATTTTCTAGCTTTCTGGTGGCCGGCCTACGATATATAAATCTCACCTCTACCTTTACCTACCTACCAAAATTTTCACGAGCTTCTTCATGATGTCGTGTGGCTTCTTTTAGTGGAAGACTCCATTTTTCTGATTCTTTATCTTGGCCCATATTGAAATCTTTATATTAGCCCAATCATTTCTGAAGCCCATATCACAAAGCCTACTACTCGACTATTGCCGCTTCCACGTTTGGTCTTCACTTGCTTTTTATTCAAAGAGAATCATAAAGGAAGGTGCCTAGGATTTTTTTTAGCATGGTGCTATTGGAATATTGGGCTATATTAGCCCATCTCAATTAGTTCCAATCCATTTATCCATAAATTTAGATTTGTAATCTAGGAGAATCCTTGTAATTTATTTATATTTTACAAGCGTTTTTTTAATCTTTAACTTAGTATAAGTGCATGAGACATTGTAAGTCATTTTTTACACAAGTAATATACAATGCATTGTGGCACTCTATTACTCGTATTCAATTCATTTACACATTCCTTTACATAAACAAACCCTAAACTCTATTATGGTATCAAGAGCACACGAAAGTTGAGTCCTATTATTGGCATTCATGGTGGACGACACTGGCAAAGGGAAGAAGGACTTGAATTCATCTTCTGCAACTGGGACAACCTTGATAGATGTCAACGATCCCATCTGTGTTCATGCAGCAAGGAATCCGGGATTAAGCCTTATTTCAAAGTTTAATGGCTCCGGGTTTCTTGGTTGGAGGTTTGACATGGTGACTTCCCTCAAATCCAAGAATAAGTATGGATTCGTCATAGGAAGAATCAAGAAGTCGGATGAAGCAGATAATATACGTTATGCAGCCCGGGAAAGGGGAAATTCCCTTGTTGTTTCATGGATCAAGAACTCCCTCAGTGGTGATGTGGTTGAGAGTGTCAGATTTCTCGATGATCCAAAAGAGATCTGGGACTCCCTTTGCACCCGCTACCAACATAGCAACCTTGTAGTGATTCATGCCTTGAAGCGAGATCTAGGAGAATTCAAACAAGGTGATGAGTCAGTAGCTGAATATTTCAACAAGTTGAAGAAAGTATGGGGTGAATTGGAGCAAGCCATACTAGCGCAGAAGTGCACTTGCGACATAAACAATTCCATTAAGAAGGTGATTGATGAGGATAAATTGATTCACTTCTTAATGAGACTCAATTGAAACTACTTATCTATTTAAAGGCAGATCTTGGCGATGCAAAATCCACCGAGCTTGGAAAAAGTTTCCTATTTGGTCGTTCAGGAAGAAGAACAAAGGGGAGAAAAACCTTCGAAAGAGGATGCGATGTCCTTTTACAGTCATAGACCTGTACAAACTGAGAACTCCAAAAACCCTAAAACCAACTTCTACAAAAGAAAAATCAGCTGCACCTACTGTAAGAAGAGTGGCTATAGTTACGAAAACTGCAATCAAAGGCAAAAATGTAATTACTACAAGAAAAGTGGTCACCTCAAAAGTGAATGTTATCAACTCCATGGGAGGGATAACGTCATTGCTCACAAAAGGAGGAGCTACACAAACAATGCAAAGATAGAAGAGCAAATAGAGCAGATGAACCAAAATGGCGGATTAACGCCCAGACAGATTCAACAAATCACAAAATTGATTCACAACGTGAATTCAGGAACAAAATCTGAAGATTTGAGCTACATCAATTTCTCAGGTAATCAACCTTACTCTAACAAAATTTGTCTCACAAGTTCTTGCAACTTATTTGAAGGAAAGCGGATAATAGATTCAGGGTCGACATACCACATATCTAGGGTTAGAACTTACTTCGAGATTTTGAAAAGCTTGAGAACTGAAAAACTATTATCTTACCAGATGGGAGACCTCATAGCGTTAATCTGGTAGGAGATATAAGATTCGGTGAGAAATTATGGTTGAGAGGTATATTTTTTGTGCCCGACTTCATGTTCAGTTTTATTTCTATGAAGAGATCAATTGAAGATTACAATTGCGCTTTGATTTTTGATGGCGACAAATGTTCTCTTCAGGACCTCTCGACAGGGACGATTGAGAAATTTGAACAAGGCTTTAATGGGCCCTGTGTGTTGGGCTCGTCTGTCGAAGCCGCTGAATTCCATTTGGGCCATGCAAGTTCAAGGCAAAGAGGCACTGACGAAAGGAATAAATCAGGTTCGAAACTTCTTTGTAATAATTTTACAAAATTAGGAGTGAGCCTGACTTCTTCTATAAGTTCTAGAGCAAAAGAAATCCACATTAAACTTGGACATGTTCCTCTCAAGAAGCTTGTTACATTGGGAATAATAAAGCAATCAGATTTTCATTGTGATTATGCTTGTGATATGTGTACAAAAGTAGAGCTTAAAGATTGCCTTTTGGTGACCCATTTATAAAAACTAAAAGGGCTTTCAAAATGATACATGTTGACGTGTGGGCCCCCTTCAAGGTCGAGACTTATAATGGGTACGAACGCTTCATTTGTTTTGTTGATGATTTACAAGAACTAGATGGGTACATCTTATAAAACAGAATAGTGAAGCCTGGGAAACAGTTGTTAACTGCATCAGCATGGTAGAAAAATAGTTCAAAACTAAAGTCAAAGTGGTTAGATCTGGTAATGCTAAGAAACTTGGAAGCTCTAATGAAGGAAAACTTTTCTTTTCTAAGAGAGGAATAATACCTCAAACCTCATGTGTGCACACACCTTAACAGAATGCAGTGGTCGAAAGAAAACACCAATATCTTCTTGAAACTACACGGGCTTTGTATTTTCAGTCGAATGTTCCTTTAATTATTGGGGAGAATGTATCTTTCATGCTACTTATCTGATCAACAGACTTCCTACCAAAGTTCTAGGAGGGATGACACAGTTTGAGAGTTTTATGGGCACAAAGTAACATACGGTAAGATAAAGCCGTTTGGGTGCTTATGCTACAAAACCATTGTTAACAATAAGGAGGGAAAATTCAGTCCAAGAGGAGAAGTTTGTATCTATCTTGGAGAAGATCCAAGGAAGAAGGGGCACAAAGTCTTGAGTATTAAGACTCAAACAGTCGAAGTTTGTAGAGATATAAAGTTTCATGTTAATGTTTTTCCTTACATGAGAGACATTAAGGATTGTGATATTCACACTATTCATGATCAAAATGTTTCCCACACAGATGCCTACCACGCTATTCTTGCTGCTGAAGAAATAAGAGAATCAGTACATCATGGAGATCCATCTACAGCCAAAGAACTTGTCGAGCAAGAAACTCAAGTTTGACGTTCTAGTAGGGAGAGTCGTAAACCTAGTTATTTGAATGACTATGTTTGTAACTCCACGTTTCAAGAAGTTTGGGATGAAAGGGTGTATAGAAATGATGGAATTTCAGACAACCTTATCATGGGTAGTGAGAGTCTTACTGAAATTAAATCAGGTACTTGCATGGCTTTGTTATCCAATACACAGATTGAATCAAACTTAGACATGAAAGGGCCTAATAATTAAAAGGAAGCATTGAAGCACGTTCATTTGAAAAAGGCTATGGATGAATATTGCGAGCTCTTAAGCAAAATTATACGTGGGAAGTTGTTACTTTGCCACGAGGAAAAAAGAGATATGATGCAAATGGGTTTATAAGGTTAACTCAAGTCTGATGTGTCACTAGAAAGATACAAGGCAAGGTTGGTAGCCAAGGGATTCACATAACGTCATGGGCTAGATTATAATGAAACATTCTCACTAGTTGTTAAGCTAACAACAATTCGAGCTCTTATTGTTGTTGCTCTTAACAAAGGGTGGGTCATTAATCAGCTACTGATGGATTGGTAGTCGCTATTTTTTCCTCATCGACAACTGACCCAGCATGTATCTCCCTTGTTTTCTTGCTATCTTGCCCGGGGAATCCAATCAACCACCAGCATTCATTCCTTGAATGCCCGCTTTTACCGCAGTTCGTGCATTTCGTCATTTCCTTTGCTCCAGTGTTTGTGCCTCTTCCGAATCCTTTTCTCGTCGAAGATCTAGGGTTTCCAGAATTCGGGATGAATTTCTATTTTCCAGTGGCCGAGGAGCTACTTCCTCCCCTCGCAATTAGGGACACTGTCTGTTCATCATTCTCTCTTGAGCCTGAGTTCCCACTTTGTTCCTCTTCTTGGATTAGTACAGAATAAGCTTCTTCGAGAGAGGGGACTTCTTTGGTTGCATGAATTTGTCCGCGTATCTGAGTGTATGATTTGTTCAATCCCATGAGAAATTGAATTAGTTCTTCCTTTTCCCTCTGTTCCTTTTGCTTCTCCATCGATTTACAGTTTGCGTAGCATTCACAGGTAGCGATAGGAAGAGCTAACTCATATTCACTCCAGATTTCCTTTACCTTCATGAAATATTCGGTAATTGTATCTTCGCCTTGCTTCAAATTCGAAACCTGCGACTTTATATTGTGCAACGTAGTGAGATTCTTCTTCTCAAATCTACGGCAGAGCCATTCCCAAATCTCTTTTGGGTTCTCTGTGAAGGTGACGCTTCTCCCGATATTCGGAGCCAAGGTCGATGTCAGCCACGAAGCTACAAGTGAACTCGCTCGATCCCAGGCTGCGAGTCGCGAAGCATCTTTGTCGTCTGGGCGTTTAATCGTCCCATCGATGAACCCTATTTTATTCTTTGCTTTTAGGGCACGTCGAATGTTCCACTTCCAAGATAGAAAGCCTTCGCCGAAAATTTCGGACCCAGAGGCTGACCAGGTTGTTCCATCACATGTACATAAAGGGGATCGGACTGGTCAATTGCCATCGCGGAGGTTCCCGTCTTCACAGGCTCTGGAATCTTTTCGCTCATGGTTGTTGTTATTGATATGGCACTCTGTGCTCTGATACCATGTCAGATTGGACAAGAAGATCAAACGGAAACTGGATGACTTTTATTCATTGAATCAATCGATTGAAGATACAAGTTCTTGAGCTCTCTGTTGTGTATTACAGAGAGAGCGAAATCGGGATTAAGAGAAGGAAGGAAGGAATCGGGGTCTGATATAATCAGATGGGGAAGAGAACCGGTTTAGCAGACAAAACCGGTCTAATATAGAAAATACATGAATAACCTAATACAGATTAAAAACGTACATCAAATAGCCTAGAATACAAACTACACAAGACCGTTGGGTATGATACAGATAACATATACTCCATATGCTCTATACTCCAATAAGGCGTGCGACGAACACTACGAGTGTACCCAAATATGGGATGTGGGACGACCGCACTCCGAAGGAGCTTGCAGGCCTGACAGATAGTCGGGTAAGTGGTAACATATCAACAAGGTACCCCACGTATGTATACATGTAGTGTACGAAACACGGGAAGTAGTCAACTCCGTTCTACGGACCATCAGTAAGTTCAAAGCAGAATAGCTGGACACCTCAGACGATCAAGGAGAAGGAACTCAGCTAAGAAATAAGTATGGAAGAACTCAGAGAATCCATCTGAAGGTAAGGAATAAGAACTAGGAAGTACAAAGAGCGCAGACTAGTAAGTATAGACATTGGATATGTCACAAGATGTCAAGCAAATGCATGACAGCTGGAAGGGATACCCAGCCTAAACAAAGTAAGGCAAATGCCTGACGTGAACACAACAATGCTCAACAAACGGGACAGAGTTCCCAAGGGCAATCACAAGATTACCACGAAGTATAATTCATCGTTGGAGAGGATATTAAACCTAGTCTAAAACGCTAGGTGGAAGTATAAACAGTCTACCCGAGAACGGGAGATGTTATAACCCTAAAAGGGATAACTCAAACTACGATACCATAAGGCGGTATAGTAGACACAACGTGTCATAAACATGAGCCGGATGTAACGGCGTAACTTAACAACACCCAGGAGCAATCCGTAAAGGGTGTCTGGATTAACGACAATCGATCGAAGCGTCATGATAAAGGCACGGGAGCTAGAACGAACAGTCGGTTAGGACACCGAAGGGATTTCACTTAACAGGAATACCCTCAACCACTAAAAGGCACTGATTGACACCAGATTGCCTAAAGGGCCTCCTATGAATGGAAGCGTGATGTCACGACTTGCCATGGAGCCCAGTAATACCTCCAACCTATGGGGTATACAGGGAGTGGAAACATGTATAAGCAGCTTGCAAAGAGCATAGCTTGCAGCAATAAGGCTCAGAAGCCATAAACCAACTACGTTATGTAAATTTAAACGGTTGCAAAACCCACACCATTTGAGAACAAGACTTGCAAGAAGTATTACTTCATACGACAAATGGATCGACAACTGAACCACCCAATTTGAGCTCAACATTATGAGTCGCTTGGAGTAATGGCTATCTCAGTGTCACTGTCACTAGAGCACCAGTCTAGTATACAGTTGACGAAACTTTTAATTACCCTTCATGCATTCTGTGGCAATGGTAGCACAGAGGCATAAGAATCGTAATAGTGCCAACAATGGCCTAGTCCACACTTGGACACTACGGAAACCCGAGGAAAGGCACCTCACGTTAACCGAAGATCACCAACGTGGTGATGATGTGAACCCATAGGACAGGCTTCCATCTACCATAATAACCAAGTTTGTGCATGTAGATATTGCCAAGAGGCGATTCAACAAGGAAAAGTTATTTCCAAACCATTACGACTTAAAGGAGTAAGTAAACTCCATATGCAACTAAGAACATGGTTAACCTTGTCATGAGACTTATGAGCGGAAATGAACCTCTCAACAAGAACTTTCATTTATCAGTGATAGAATACTCTTCAACTAGAGAACGAGACCAGAAGACCCTTGAAGTTTCTTGGGATGTCCCGGCAATGTACATACAAAGGTAAAACTACACAGCTAGAGCCTATAACCAATGCTCAGCACTAGGAGACAGTAATTGTAAAAAACAATCAATGTGAGTGCACACTGCACACCATGAATGACCAACGCTCAAGAGAGCTTGTAACCTGATAAATTACTTCATCCATGGTCAACCAAGATATTTGGCAAATTATATCATGAATGAGGAAGTAATGTGAGGTAAGCTAACCTACACATGAAACCTAAATTGAAATAAAACATCTCCACATTGGGAAGATAGTAACATTGCGGTATGCTACGACAACCGTCATACACATGAACAGAGGAAACCCTCAGTGTTAATGCCATAAGGAAATGGTGCCAACAACAATGGCAATGAGTAAAGACAAACTACCACAGTAACAGAGACAATAAAAACGATATTGTATAATGAGTAGGAATACGGTGCGCAACAAGCGACCGCTATGAGGAAGTAAGTAGACAATGACACGGAATTGTAAGTACGAGATGACAGGCAGAAGTATTCATTCCTATGCGGTCACATTAGTGATTTACTGCCAAGCGTTTACGCCTCTGCACTCTGTATGATTGAGTGTTTTGGTATTGCACTTGTGCAGCTAATGATCTAGTGGGATAGCTAAGGATAGGAGAAATGTAAAGTGTAGTAAATCCTTCGTTTCACCAACGAACATGGAAGAAGCTAGTTAAGCAAAAGCTTAGCGATAGACCGTGCGGCCTAAGGCCAAAGAAGCACGAAGAGTGTAGAACACACCAACAATCACAAGATGTGAATTCCATTGGAATAGAAGGTGAAGGAAGACTTAAGAAAGTCACTAGAACCGAGGCATAGAAAATGCAAGGTAATACAAGTAAAGAACACTTGAACTGAACCAGAACAACTGGTATAATTCTGAAGCTATTGACAATAGAGGAAGCACTACAACTAAGTAGTGACTTCACCTCGCCCGACAATAAGTCGGAGGAACTTAGCGAAGAATCGTGGGAGTACGAATAGTGTGTATAATAGATTGCCAGAGAGCTGGTTATAAATCTAAACTCATTGAGTTCAAGCATGGTAAAAGAATACCACACTTGTTTAATAAACCTTATTCCCACAATAAAGGGATAAAAAGGCGATGTGTAGCACATTAAGGATAACATGAAGGGTGAGTAACCCAAGTTATCAGGGTCGCGCAACAGAAGCTAGTGGGCCCTAGCTAAGAGGTTAATGTACCTAATAAGTACAAGAGAATGGCTATCAATGCCTTGAAGCCTGATAGGCTAAAACCGAGTTAATTATGAGTTAAATAAACTCATATATGAATTCTTAGTACAAGGACTAAACCATTAGTATGGTTAAGACCCTTTGACCAGAGTACATTATATAATAAACCGTAGTGAAGCTAAAATGCTTCAGAATGCCTGAATTGAATGAACCGATGTTCAATAATAACATATGGTAGATTACGTGGGCGTAATCCCTTTTAAGGGGGGTAGAGCGAAAACCGCTTAATGTAAGTTCCATGAATAAAACATATAAACTATAATGTGCATAGCACAAATGAGAATCGAATTGATGATTGGTACTTATGTTAAATAAACATACGTATTTATTCATATTGTAATTGTGGTAATTAGGCACGAGAGATGCAAATACCATAACATGAGTCGGTATAAAACCGTTGTAGAACCTAGAGGAAATTAAGTTCCCTAGGTGATTGTTTTGAGACAATTGAGAATGAGTAGTGGACGGAGCTCCACAAGTATTGTATCCTTTAAAGAAGTAGCACGGAAGGATTGAGAGTAAGTTGATGAACGAATTCCATAAGTAGTGTATTCCTAGGTAGGTCATTGGAAGAAAATTGAGGGCGACTAAATTCTACAAGTATTGTAATTCTTAGTTAAAATGTTGAGATAATGGAGACTAATAGAGGAAAGTAGCAAAAGTCCATGAAATGAGCACTTAGGCATTGAATCTAGGAATAAAGTATTTGGAAGTAGAGTGAGGATGATTGACGGACTAAATTCCATCCTTTGGAGATGTATGAATTTATAATTATGACTAGGAAGAGTAAAAAGATAGAAAATTGAAATAATTTGAATTATTTGATTGTTTGAAACTGATGTGGGAAGTCGAACTTGATCCTGATCAGATCAAGGGAAACCGAACACAAATTGGGGTGGAAGGATAGTTCAACACTGGTGCTGATCACATCAAGGTCGAATGATTCTTGAAGCTCCCCTTAAGTGGTCACAAGAATCACGCAGAGGATAGAAGTAATAAATATAAATTGGAATTTGGAGTTGTGTGCTTTAGGAAGATTTCTAATTAGTAGTTGTGAAAGGATCTCCCTTAGACTGGAGAATAAGGATTTGTTAGAAGCTTATACGAGAGAAGATAGTAGTATATCATATTGCATTATTCCAAAGGCAGCGGGACATAGAAGGGTCCTGTGTCTAGAAGACCTGAGTGCCTGCGGGATTGTAATGTGTATTGCATTGCTTTGGGGATAGCTTTGCACTATATGTATGTATAAACCTTGTAATGTGGAACCAGATGGTTGGATGTAATACGGATTGGAGTAATAATGGTACATATGTATGGTATGGAAAGTAGAAACCTTGAGTAATGGATTTGGGAATTGTAAGGAGGAGGAATGTATGACTTTGGCATTAGACATGTATGAATGAGTAAGTATAGTAATCCTATAACCTTGAACAACTTTGAGGACAAAGTTTCTTAAGGGGGGTAGATTGAAATACCCCGAACTTAAATATAGTGATTAAGATTATTCTAATATGTATTTAAGAGCCTAATAACGCCTAAGTAACATTGGTAAGGAAAAATAAATCCAAAAGAAATGAAGAAACGCTTAAAAAGCGAAAAACACTAAATAAGCGTTAAATAACCATAGGAGGTATGAGACCCGGTTAGCGTATAATATGGATTCCTAAGGCTTGATAAAACCAAAATAATATATGGGAACAACTCCCGAAGAAAACGGATCCAAATAATGTATTAAAACGCTAATAGAGCTTTAGCGCACGTTTTTTGAGAAAACCCGAAAACGTGACCTTGAGTGGTCAAACGAACCCGTAAAAATTATAAATCATTAAATAACAATAATTAAACATTAATGGAAGCTTAATAATCAATAAAATTAAAGAAACGAGAAAATTCCGGAAAACGGGCCCGGTGAGTGAATAATGCTGAACCGGGTAAATAAACGAGCGTTTTCTGTAAAAGACGAAAAACGCTCCAACTAGTAATACATGTGGGGGCCGGTTTTTAAGAGCTAAATAAGCTCTCACACACACTCACATACTAGCTAATTAAATAAGCGGGCAAAAAGCAAAAAGGTGGATAAAGTAAAAAGGTGCCCACCTTTTCTCTCACCTCACTCTCTTATTTCTCTTTTCTCTTTCTTCTTCCTCCCTTCCCAGCCGATTTTCTCCTCTCTCTCTGGCTGGTTGGCGATTTTTGAAGCTCCCAAATAACAACAATGGCTTCCCTTCTTCTCTTGCATGCTCCACCTTCATTTGAACTCCAAATGCAAAAATAATTGCATATTCTTACTCCCCTCATCATTCTCTACACTTCCCTCTTTTCAAAATTCCAAAATGAGGAAGTTCATCTCCATGGGTTTTCCCCATTCAAAGAGGAAATAGCATCAATGGGTAGCTTGGAGTCTCCTCTCTCCATTAAGGTAAAAATCTCCATGAAAAACTCAAGTTTTCTCCACCTTCTTTTGTAGCCGATTTTTGCCCATTTGTAATGCTCTATTTTTCCTTCTCTTTTGAGCATCAATTCAACCTTGCAATGGTGGTGGAATCACCTTCTTGAACCAAGGGCTAAAACCCCTCCTAAAACACTCCAAAGGTAAACCCTAGAATTTGTGTTTTAAACACTTCAATGAATTAGTATAAATCTAAGGGTTAGTATTTTAATTACACTTGTTTTGTGTGCTTTGGGTGATGGGAATGGAGTTTGGCAACTCCATTCCCCATATGGCCGATTTGTGCAAGAAAGAGAGAATGAGGAGAAATGGAAAAGAAAGAAAGAAATTAAGAAGCTAAGGTAAGAGCTCCTTCTTGATGCTAAGTTTTAATGCATTAGAGTAATGGGAATGGGTAAACCAATTTAAAGAACGCAACACATTGTATTGGTATTGTAGTTATGGAAGTTTGAGTATTTGTGAATTAGTATTTAAACTGTAGGCCTTAGAGCCAAATAAATTGTGTAAGTGTATTGGTATTGTATTTGAGGAAGTATTGGTGTATTGAGATTGTTTTGATTGCTGGTAGGACCCTTGTATGGGTGTGGCTAGTTTAGGAATGAATTTGGTGAAAAAGTATGTATGTGGAGAAGTTAGAATTGTAGGTAAACTATGGCAAAATTTTAGTAGGAAATGTGCATTTATGGACGACTTGGTGAATGGGAGAACCAAGGTGTGTATTGGATTGAATAAGGATGTTTAGTAACCATGGAGTAGTAGTTGTAGTATGAGAATAAAAGGGTGTAAAATCTGTAGCAAGAAGTGTTGAAATGCATTGGAGAAACTAGGAGGAAGTAGGTGTATTTGGAGAACCTTAGGTGAGTAGTTGGACACCTTGAAACAGATTTGGAGAAGAGCTAGGTAATGGGATGGAATTAGGATAGGAGTAATGCATTGAGAATACTAGGAGTAGCATTGGTAGAGGGAGTAGTGAATGGTAAAGGTTAAAGTAAAAATCTGTAGCATTGGAGGAAGGAAATTAGTATGAGTGCTGGAATGAAGTGAGGAAGATTGTGTAAGTTGTCTTAGGAATAAGTAATGGATTTGGTGGATGAATTAAGGTATTTTAGGAAGCCTAAATGGTACTAAAACAGGTGGGATTACATGTAGGAAGATTGGGGAAGAAATGGGTAAGAAAAAGAAGTGAAAACAAAATATGTAGGCAAGTTCTGCTACCGACCGACCCAGCAGGTAGGATCGGTCGTGGGTCCGTCAGGGCTTAAAATCACTGGAACGAACTTTCTGACTTCGACCGACCCAGACGGTGAGTCGGTCGTGGGTCGGTCGGACAAAATCCTTAGGAGTCAAAGTTTCTGACTTCGACCGACCCAGAGGTTGGGTCGGTCGGTGGGTCGGTCGGGTAAGTCTGGAGGACGGAAAACTTACTGGAATGGACCGACCCTAGAGGTTGGGTCGGTCGGTGGGTCGGTCGGCCCTAACTTACAAAAAAATAAATAAATAACATAATATAGTTGTAACACCCCTAATCCTAAACCTGTAATAACGTCGCAAGTCGTAGCATAATAAATAACATTCGCAGCGGAAAATAAAACTATCTATCCTTGGTGTTACACGCCGTTACTCACCCTTGTGAGTAACAAGGCATCCTTACTCCTTCCAACATCTTCAACTCCTCACGCTGTGATGAACAAGATACTGAGCACCTTTAATATTACAAACCTAATCCAAACTAAATGAGCAACTAACTGAATACAACAAACTCCAAAATACAGTACATAATAAAACTACAAAGTGTTTATTAAAACACATCAGCTACCCTGTTTCCCCGCACTCCGGCTCGTGTCTTCAATCAATAACCTGAAATGTTTTGCCCATTGAAGGGCTCAGCAATCGAAATGCTGGTATGCTAAATGTAGTCCTAAGTCATCTAGATTCCTTAAGTCGTTTTAGCCATCTTGAGATTAGATTCTTAACATGAAATACCGGTTTACAATAATAACAGTAATAACTGTAAGTGCTAAACAAACACATAACAGTTCACCTGCAAATTACATCACATAATAGTAAATATCAACCAGATAATCAAACACCAATAATCCATAACAATAACCAAACAAGATACGCGTATTAATTAACTGTACTTGTTAGTTGGCCACCTGGCCCTTATCCTTTAAACCAACCACTTAAACTTTTCCAAATAAATTCCACCTCAGGCGTCATGTTAAGACAACCCTTAATAACTTATAAATGGACAGTAGTCCCCTGGGTTCCAATGGAACCATTACCAGCTGACCTTATGGCCCTGGATAATTATTTGACCGATCCGGTCGAACCTGTGCACCAACGGTAGTGCCCTCCGCCATCGTCGAATGTGGACAATGGATTCCCTTTAGCGACTCCCCATTGAAGTCTCTCGTAGTGATCACGATGCGCAACCAGAAAGTCGAAACAGTCTGGATTCCTCTCTTTATAAGTTAGCCCTTTAGTCAGTGGTACAATAACCAATCCTTGAGTTAAGACTTTAACAGTTGACCATGAGTTAGGTTCAATAATACCTAAAGGTCAGTTAGTCTTGTTCCAGTTTAGATGTATAAACTTCCAGTCATAAGACGTTCGCGTAAAATAAAACGCAATAGTGTCGAGCAATACAGTATACAATATCATATACATAAATCACAGATATCGCTCTTAACAATTAAACACACAACGTCTGGACCTTAGGAAAATCCTTAGGACATTCAGACCACACAATTAACATACCGTTCACCGTGTAATTTGCTAGTTGACAGTTCACGCCTTAACAGTTTCTCCCTGTACGTCCTTAAATAAAGATAATTCTTGTACTTGATTTCTCCTTGAATTCCAAGCTCTTCAAATGCTATTTTGATGAAGAGAATTCGGCCTCCTTAGGTATTTTCCAAGGAATTTTCGGTACACCTTGGGATGATTGTTGATCTAAGTTTCCTTAACTTGATCTTGTTGTTCCTTGTGTTGTTGTTGAATTTAGGTAGCTCCTTGTAACACTTATGCTTGGCGAATTCTTGTAGGTTTGCTAGGATGATTCTTGCTTCAAGACTTAGGAGATTTAACAAATCGGTGGAAGTGGGCCAATGAGCATAGGCTCACGTAAGGTGCTTAAGAGAATGAAGGAAATTCTCATTTGACACAATAATGTCAAAGATGCCTATCTTTTCTTTAGTTTATTAATTGATTGTTTGGCTCCATAAATCCCTTAATTGTTGCAAACTTTCGGCTATGGTCAAGAGAATAAGGTGGCTTTGTTTGACAACTTGAAAGAAGAAGATAAGAGCAAGGTAGGTACATGTCTTCTTTTGATTTTTCTAAGACAATTAACATGTCTTTTTCTCTTGAAATTTTCGGCAATGTGGACTGAATATAGGCATTTGATTCTTGATGATTAAAGACATTATATCATGCCTAGTAGGTATTCTAATTTGAATTTTAATAAGGGAAATCAACCTTCTTTCTTCTTGTTTCCAATCGGCAATGGTGTTGTACAAGACATTTGATTTTGTCATTTTAGACATAGGAAACTAGCTTAATTAGGTAGCTGTTTTATTGGACTATAATTCAACAATCAATCTCCCCTTTTTCTGGATCAAAATCGGCAGTCACATGCCATGGGAATGGGTAGGTTTCATTTGTTTATAGTCTTGTACAAAAGTAGATCTAGCTTTTCCTTATTTGATTGCATTGTTTTTCATTTCTTTTCCTAACCTATTCTCTTTGCTGTTTTCTTGCAGGTCATACGGTAATGGAGGTCTTCTTTGACTGATTTTTATTTGACATTATCACATGGCACATGTAGGGATGAGTCACCATTCCATAAGTCAATTTACAACTAAAAACTAGTCAAAAATCACCTAAAATGGCGCCTACAATGGAGACCAATTGGAATTGATTTTTGATTTGATTCATGTCACACTATATTGTATTAAGACCATATTATAACATGTAATAGGTTCCAGCATTTAATTGGTACATTTATACCAAGGTAAAAGATGAAAGTTCTAAGGTAAAAATGTTGATTTTAGGTACCTTTTTGACCCAAAAATCGGCCCTACTTGTGATGAGTTTAGCACTGGCATTAATTTATTTAGATGTTCAATTTATCCCCTTTTAAGATTATCAACTCGTAGCTCCTCAAAAGCTTCAAGGTAATTGTGTAAAACGCGTTTTTATGACACCCGAAGGTGCGTTTTTGTGCTTTAAGGATATTTTGGAAAATAAGTAGTCGCTATGAGTTCCAAGTGTTTATTAACATTGTTTATAGTCAATAACAATATGTTAAGGTGTTACATTGAGTTATATGGGGTTATATCAACTCAAGACACAATTTTCGGGCTACCGGGACACTCCCGGGGCAAAATGGAGCGTTAAGAAATTTCCCCGAGCACTTTGTATATTTTTGAAAAAGTAGCTGGAGATTACCTTTATAATGATGAATATTAATGATAGGAACTCTAAGAATGATTTATATTGGAGTTTGTGCCACTTCGGTACCTCTCCGGGGCACTCCCGGGGGTTTATGGGGCCCTCAACGGGAACCTCCGAGCACATTGTCTTTAACTAAGAATTTATCGTGAGTACTTCATCTTATATGTTTATTAAAGTGTTATGGTGCATTTGGAATGAAGTGTAATGCTCTATTTCATCTTATAAAGTATTTTTGGGACTTTCGGGCCTTAAGGGCCTTTAAGGGAACTCCCGGGCATTTTGTACTTTTACTCAGTTTTAACTGAGGACTTGTGTTTTAAGGGTCATATAATGATCCTTGATTAACTTCATATGAGTCTTATAGCTTATATAACTTGTTTAGCTTAAGGTCCGGCTTAACGCCCGTTTATGACCTTAAGGAGTTTAGGTGCGTTTTAACGCCTAACTGTTTATATTCTTTTCTCAGGGTTTAATAATACCCTTGGTAATATTTATTTACCTTTATTTAATTATGTAAAGGTTAGGGGTATTTCAGTCTACCCCCCTTAAAAGGACTTCGTCCCGAAGTCATAGCTTCTACTTACATATCCTATGGAATCAAGTTCCTCGTATCTATTCCCTGTATACTTATCATTCCTGGGTGTCAGTACTATATTGACACCTCTACATTCCATCTGTAATCCAAGTGTATGCAATTCATACACACACATAACCTTGCTCATGGCAAACAATGTATTCATAGCATAAGTAACTTGATAGATGCTGTAAAGTAAATAACTGTCCCAACTTCCTAGCTATCCCACTAGGTCATCACTGCACAAGTGCAATACCAAAACACTCAGTCCTACAGAGTGCAGAGGCGTAAACCCTTGGCAGTAAATCTCTTGTGTGATTGCAATAGGAATGAATATATTGTAAAGTAAATGAGTGTACTCTTATTAACCATCCAAGTGTTACATGGAACACATCAATACCTAGTGTTACATAGAACACAACCATAACCATTCAAGTGTCACATAGGACACAACAATAACCATCCAAGTGTCATATAGGACATATCAATACCAAGTGTTACATTGAACACAACCATAACCATTCAAGTGTCACATAGGACACAACAATAACCATCCAAGTGTCACATAGGACATATCAATAACCAAGTTTTACATAGAACACATCCATAACCATTCAACCAATTGCACACATGCGCAACAATCAAACACAATCAACCAAATACAAAACCAGTATAGACTGCAGATATGCAAGTCGTATGTGGTGCTCTACCTCCCTTAAAAAGGGTTACGCCCACGTACCCTAGACTAGTATAACTAGTCAGTTAATAGTGAATGAATCTTCACTCTCATTATTTTTTTTTACTTATGATTAGTTTTAAAGATAGCCTCCTGGCTGTAAGACTTTAGGTGGATAGGGCACATATTTTTGGATAAGATACGTGAAATACGTTGTGTGTTCCTCTTGAGCTCAGTAGATAACTCTAACTGATGGGACCACCACACTTCCGTTGCGCAACTCTGATTAAGTAATGTCCAATCATTCTGGAATAGTCTTAAATGTGCTTCGTTGGTTGTCATTGTTGATCTTGTCGAGACTTCTGTCCGTTTACAAGGTATAGCCCCCAAGAATCTATGCATTCTCTGACATGTTCCATAGTGCATTAGTATGCTTTTATATTTGAATCCCGTATGTATGGGTGAAGGTGATCTATCATCTTGTATGTTGCCGATATTATCTCATGGCTTGTTTAAACTATCGTGTGTAACACACTTCCATTAATCGCCTCTTGTAGTTGTAATCGTCGGCACTCGGGTCTTGTATTAATATTGGGGCATACTTAAAATCCTTCTCTTTGATCTTCAGGTCATCATCTTGTGATTCTGGTATTTGAGTTTACTGTCACCATATTCGGTTTTCATTTTCAATGTAAAGTATGAGCTATGGTCGAGCCGTGCATCTTATGTATAATATAGAAAGATTTCTTGATATTATTGATTCACCAATTGTCGGTAGTACATACACGATTACTATCGTCTGTTCATCAGGTATACCACAGTAGGGTTCCCGCTAAGGTTTCTAACAAGGTGCAGTTTCCTCTCAATTGAACATGTTCATGCAGTTGTGAATCAACTCATGTGAGTATTAGTATAATGTTTCTACTCTTTATATTCTACCATGCTTATAGGTAGGTTCCCATTTAATATATTGGGTTTGAATTCATAACGAAAGACATGAAAGTCGATCATTCCCTCCAGATGGCAATACGGCCATAACTTAGAAGGTATCTTGAGAGTGCTCTTATTATAGGTAAATGTCTCTTAATCTCATTTTTAACTTACTAACATGGCTCATGTATAATAACAGTTGTTATTCCCTTCACAGTTGACTATTTTTATGACATACGCGGAGTCGTTTTAGCTATTTAATCTCTTCAGGATAACCTATACAGCTTAATTCTTAACTTACACTTTCTACAACTCATATACTTTATTAATCAAATTTTACATTAAAATTAAGAATAAATATTTTACTTATCACAGAGATATTTGTGACCACTTGTAGGGAGTCTCAGGAATCATTCAACCCTGACGGGGTCAGCGTCAATGTAGAACTATCCTTCCACTCCATTTTGTGTTTGGCTTTCCCTGATCTGACCAGGATCAAGTTCGACCTCCCACGTCAAATATCAAACAATCACATAATTGTCATTTTCCAAATTTTATCTTATCAAACTTTGTGACGTGGTGAGTACTACATTTTCTCTTGACCACTATACAACTAATCCAATATCTGTTATAACCTATACTCGAATCTAGTGTATTACCTAATCCCCGGAACCATATTCCTTTGATCAAATCATCAAGCGGGGAAGCCAGTTTTTCCTCTTGGCATAAAAGGGGAAATTCTTATTAAAACATCTAGGCACATACTGTATAATAATTATATTCATCAATCATTTTAACTCTTAAATCCATCATACAAGTAATAAATTCAGTTATGGACTTGGATACCTTAGAATACCCTCTTCTCTTTAAAAGGCTCATCTAGTATTTAACTCACCAGGGCTTGATTATTGCCTACACTTTGGTTATCATTACATGGAACAAGGACAGTCACAGTTAGACTCCAAGGAAAAGTTTTCATAACTCGATCAACAATTACAGTTCCATAAAGTATTATTTCCTCCGCCTTAAAGCTTGGCTTTTTCTTATTCCATTTTAACTCCATGAATCAGGTGAACCATATGTTCAGCTTAGGTTAAGTGTCTCTTAATATTAGTACCTGTAACACCCCTAATCTTAAACCTGTAATGACGTCATAACTCGTAGCATAATAAATAGCAAATCGCAGCGGAAAATAAAACTATCTAACCTTGGTGTTACACGCCGTCACTCACCCTTGTGAGTAACAAGGCATCCTTACTCTTTCCAACATTACAACTTCTCACGCTGTGATGAACAGATACTGAGCACTCTAAATATTACAATCCAAAACCAACTAAATGAGCAACTAATTGAATACATTCTCCTCCTTAATACAATACAAAATAAAACCGACGGTGTTTGTTGAAAACACTTCAGCTACCCCCGAGTCCCATGCTCCGGCTTGAGTCTTCTTCAATAACCTGGAATTTTTGGCCCACTAAAGGGCTCAGCAATCGAAATGCTGGTATGCTAAATGTAGTCTTAAATCATTTGGATTCCTTAAGTCGTTTTAGCCATCTTGATATTAGATTCATTACATAAAATATCGGTTTATAATGATAACAGAAATAACTGTAAACACTTAACAAACACATAACAATCCACCTGTAAACACCAGTGTACAATAGTACATAACATCACTAACCACACAACAATAACCACACAACAATAACCAATAATCACACATTAGTAAACCATAACAATAATCAAACAAGATACACGTATTAAACTGTACTTGTTAGTTAGTCACTTCGCTCTTATCCTTTAAACCAATCATTTAACCTTTCCCAATTAATTTCACCTCAAGTGTCATGCTAAGACAAACCTTAATAACTTGTGGACGAATGTCCCTTGTGTTCCATTGGAACTGTTTACCAGCTGACCCTGTGGCCCTGGTTAATTGACCGATCTGGTCGAAACTGTGCACCAACGGCAGTGCATTCCGCCATCCCCGAATGTGGCTGATGGATTTTGAGTGACTCCCTTCTTGAGTCTCTCATAGTGATCACAATGCGCAACCAAAAGTCGAAACGATCTGGATTCCTCTCTTTATAAGTTAGCCCTTTTTGTCAGAGATATAATAACCAATATTTAAATTGAGACTACATCAGTTGACCATTGGTTAGGCTAAATAATACCTAAAGGTCGGTTAGTCTTTTTCCAGTCCAAATGTATAAACTTCCAGTCACAAAACATTCGCGTATAAAATACAACGCAACAGTTTAAACAATACAGTGCACCATATCAATCACATAAAATCATAGATATCGCTCTTGACAAATAAACATATAATGTCTGGACCTTAGGATAATCCTTAGGACATTAAGACCACACAATTAACATACCGTTCACCGTGACAACAGCTAGCTTGACAGTTCACGCCCTAGTAACCTTTCCCGTACGCTGTTATTTATACATACAATAATGGGTAATATTAATACAACTATTCATTAAATATTACAGTACTGTCACTGTAGAGTTTATTCTCGTCGTATAATAACTCTGTATGTTATTTATTTTCCCCTGTTATTTTAACAGTGGTTCTAGATAACCTACCAGTTCATTATTTTATGTGAAGCTCACATGTGATAATGAATTATCATTTATACGGTATATCTTTACCTCATTACATACATACTCATAATTATTTCCATATATCATTTATATCATATCATTTAGTTATTTATGTTACAACCACCTTTACTTCATAAACTTTATATTATATTTCATAATATTCCATAATACATTATATTAACTAGTTTCACTTCCTTTCCTTATTAAATTACAAAACCAACCTTATTAATTCGGTATTTATATATTATACCCAACAATTTAATAAATTACTAAATAACCACATATAATTTCCGGTAATCATAATTGATCCCCTTAGCTTTTACAACATACTAAATAACCATATACTTTTATAATTTGCTAAATACCCATATCAATTTCGGAAATTGTAAAACAATCATATTAACTTCTATAAATTGCCAAATAACCTTATAATTTTACATTTTACAAAATCACACATTAACCTGAACTACTAATTAACCACCTTGCTCCCAAAATGCTCTTACTATTTCGTAATTACAATTAACACCACCAACCTTTATAAATTACAAATAAGTCCTTAATTTTTCGGTTTTCACTTATACTTTCCTTTATTCACTTTTAAATCTCAAAACTTTATATAAGTCACATATTAACTTATAAACTATAGTTTAAATATCTTATTTCTTAAAATAACCAAAGTAACCCATATCTTTTCTTAAATTGCATTACCGCCCATATTAATTTCTATCTTTCATATATACTTCCATAAATTACATATTCACCCAAAACTTTTATAAACTTAATATTTTATGTTATAAATCATTTTAACCCAAAGTTTTTGGTCAACACTTTGACCAAGACTTAATTTCACAATTAATACTTTAATATACCCATAAAATCATAAATAATTCTCGGCCATACCTTATATTTCCCAATAATTACAAAATAGCCCCAAAACTTTATAAAATGTTATTTTAACACTTAAACACTTATTTAAATTCTCCAAAATTCATAATATTAATTCCTACCTTATTATACATAATTATACCAAACTCACCCTTTTATTCTCGGTAATTTTATCAAGCACCCCAAACTTTTCAAAATTTATATTTTAGCCACATAATTTATTAAACTAGTCATTTAAATACTTGTTCTATTTTTAATGTTCCAAAAATTTATAAAATAAGTTAATACACTTATATGTTTCGAAAATCACCCAAATTACATATTATGTCCTCGGCTTAATTTAAATTTTATAATATGGTTTTAAAACTTGTTTCAAACTTTATAATAAATACATATAAATGTATATAAGCCATATAACACTTCTAAAAATTATGTTAATGACTTAGGATGATTATAAACTAAAAATAGAACATTTAATACCTAAACAATTCGGTTTATATATGTGTGTATCATATTTAATTTTTGTGACACAATTATATACCTTAAGGTAATAATCTTACCTTATATGTTATAAATTATTTCCTTGACATTATAATCCTTATATTTTCGGCCTTTATTTTAACATGGCCTTAACATAATTTTTATACTAAATTTTGAAGCTTAAATTAAGCTTAAACTTAATAAACCTTAACTATATAAACTTACCCTTAAATCAAGACAATTCTTGTACTTGACTTTTCCTTGAATTTCCAAGCTCTCCAAATGCTATTTTGATGAGGATATTTCGAACTCCTTGTATATATGTAGGAGATCTATTTGTTAGACTTCTAACAAAAGTTTATAAATAATATTTGTAGAAATTTTACAAGAGTTTACCTTAGGAATTTATCAAGGTATTTTTGATACACCTTGTGATGATTGTAGATCCAAGTTTCCTTCATGAAATAATGAAGAGAATATAGATTTAGAAGTTCTTATATTTTCGAAAATTGCCTAAGGAGTTTTCTTAAGATTTTCAACATGAAATATACCTTAACTTGATCTTGTTGTTCCTTGTATTGTTGTTGAATTTAGGAACCACCTTGGAGCATATATGCTTGGCGATTTCCTTGTAGATTTGCTAGGATGTTTTTTTGCTTCAAGACTTGATAGATCTAACTAGGAATTTACATAGAAATGGTGTTAGAACTAGTACACCATTAATGGAGTTATTAGAACTTAGGAATTAACTTAGGAAATTAAGAGAGGAGAAAGAGAGAGTAAGGTAGAAAAAGAGCTTACCATTCGTGAGTGTATGGCAAGGGAAATGAGATGGAGATGCACGTAGGTATAAGGCAAGAATGAGATTGCATTATGTCTCATTATTTTATGTCACATTTATGTTTATTTTTATTACATTTTTAGCTACATAGATCTTCTTTGTTGGCTATGCATTCGGCTGTAGTGGAGTAATTACTCAGCTCCAAATACTTACGATTCCAAGCCAACCTAGATGACTACTTTTGTTTGTTAATTGTCACTAGTTAGGTTTATGTTTTATTTGCCTAATTATTGAACTAATCCTATCCTCTCCTTGTAGATGTGATCGGCTGACATGGAGCACACAAGCAGCTCCTCATCCCCTTGTAGTGCTACGGTAATGGAAGTCCATGATGCCTACTTGATTTTATTAATTGCCTACATAATGATCATGTAATTATCTACATAAAATGAGCTGAATTATTGTTTCTTACTTTGCTTTTCCATGCAGGTGTGGTCGCACATGAAAGAGCATACCACCAGCTCTAATTCATGAAGTCCTACGGTAATGGAATGCTAAGAAGTTACTTTGATTTGTTATTTGAAGACAAGATAATGATGGAAGTTAGGTTCTTGTTTTCTTTGAATGAAAATCGGTGGCCAAAACTAGCACATGGGTGTTTTATCATTAACTAAACTAATCACCAAAGTATATCTAGTTTGTAGTTTAGTGAGTTGTTTTTCTTGTTCTTTGTTAATCTTGTTCTAATCCTCTTTGCTTTTCTCCTATAGGTATACGGTGGAGAGCTCCTATAACTGATTGCACATGCCTAGTACATAGTCACATGGAGGGTGCCAAAATGACTCATCATCATATAACAAAGCTTTACCTTAAAACTAGCTAAAATTGTCCATTAATGTCGCATGGTATGGAGGCCAGGTGGAGAAGATTTTAACTTAATTTTTGTTACACTATATTGTATTAAGACCATACTAATATGTGTAATAGGTTCCAGCATTTAATTGGTACATTTTTATTATGATAAAAGATGAAAGTTTTAAGGTAAAAATGCTGATTTTAGGTACCTTTTTGTCCTAAAAATCGCCCCCATTTATACTATAATTTTAGTACTGCCATCAATTATTTAGATGGTCAATTTATTCACTTTTAAGTTTATCAGCTCGTGGCTCCTCAAAAACTTCAAGGCAATTGCGTAAAACGCATTTTTGTGACACCCGAAGGTGCGTTTTTGTGCTTTAAGGAATTTTTTGGAAAATAATTAGTCGCTATGTATTCCAAGTGTTTATAAATGTTGTTTATAGTTAATAATAATATATTAAGGTGTTACATTAAGTTAATAGGGTTATATAAACTTGTAACTCAATTTTCGGGTTAAAGGGGCACTCCCGAGGTAAAAGGAGCGTTAAGAAATTCCCCCCGAGCTCTTTGTTTATTTTTTTGAAGAAGTAGTTTGGGAATCCTCTTTAGAATAATTAATAATAATTTTAGGAACTCTAAGAATAATTTATATAGGGGTTCGTGCCACCTTGGCACTCCTCCTAAGCATTCCCGGGCCTTTATGGGGCCCACATCGGGAACTTCCAAGAACTTTGTATTTTTACTCAGTTCTAACTGAGAACTTGTATTTTAAAGATCATAAAATGATCCTTGGTTAAATTCGTATAATGTCCATAACTTATATAATTGTTTAACTTAAGGTCGGGCTTTTAACGCTCGTTTCTGACCTTAAGGAGTTTGGTGCGTCTTAACGCTTAAGTGTTTATATACTTTCTTAGGGTTTAATAAACCCCCAGATAATATTTATAATTCCTCAAATAATATTTATTTACTTATTTTTAATTATTTAAATGTTAGGGGTATTTCAGTACCATCTCAAACTAAGGGTTTCCAGTTTGAATCCTACTGTTTGGTAACAGGACAATCAAAGCTTATTGTTTGTTTCTATCTCTTAGAAACGTGGTTAATCCACAAACTCAATGGCTCCCAAAAATAGGTCGATTAGGTGTATCAAATAGAGGATTTAGAATCACAGGGATTAGTATATAACGTTAGGAAGTTTTACGTGTAAAACAATTGTTACAAGCCAAGGGGTATGTTTGCCTACTTTTAAATTTAACTTCCACTCACTTTAGTATATATATTAATTCAAACTCTTAATATAACTTATACTACCTTCATTGCAAGTGTCAAGGAGAGTTATTTGTTACCATGTTTATATTAAATTTATATTACATAGGGGGTTAACCTTATTTGATTTCTTGCGCTCTTTATTCACATTCATAAATTGAGCTGTCATAGAAGACATATGCTCGTATAGAACCATAAGGATAGTGTAGGACGTGAGCCTCAAAATAGGGTAGGTATATTTAATGATACTTAGCCCTCTGAAATGTATCAATACTCCTCAACTTTTTAGGTTTACAACCTCCAAATTATATGTATATATGTAGCATTTGGTATTGCTAATTAGGTAGTTCTCCCGACTTCAGAAAATATTGATTCAAAGTTTGTTCTCTTCCCTTTATTAATTAAGAGTCCAGCACTGCCACTATATTGATACTAGCTGAGACCCTTGATATTTGCTCAGGTATTTAAAACCCGTGCTTATCCATGATGGATGTTTAGTTATAGATTTTGAGATTCTGTTTCTCTATTGTCATATTTCAAGGTTTCGCACTATCTTCTCGCGAAGTTAATAAGGGAATGTAAGATTTTCCAGTCCCGCACTGGGCGGTAAGCTCGGTGCCTGGGTATCCCATAAATTCAGTGGCTCTTCACGTGCAGGTCTTCAACAAACCCTTTTAACAATTCATGTAGCCTTAAGTATTTCATATTAATCAATGTATTCCTTTTCATGACATCTGCTCGTCATTTAGGTAGGTCATAATTTGTAGTTACTGTAAGTTTGGACAGTTGATAACGCCTTCGGCGGACCAAGCAAAAAAACTAACTTACTATTCTTCACTGTACTATCTCACACCCTGTATCCCAAGGCTAATCTCGGTTCGTATTCGGTTTAATACTCTTAATCCCATGGTAAACTAATCTGGATTCTCCACCAAATATCAACACGTCTCCTGACTTCAAAATAATCTTGTTCGCCTTATCCATCCTCTTCTGATCACCGTACAAAAACTCAGCATCATCTCCTATGGAGAATGATACAACTCGTATCCCTTTGGTAATTGACCCAGATGTCTCGTCTCTGTCCTGGTGTAATCCAAGCTTCCCTCCTTCCTCATAGAAGTTCACAATACAAACGTCAGCTTCAATGCCCGGTATGTGGTTGGTTTCTAATTGTTGTGCAATTTTGACCGCTTCTGCTATCAAAGTTTGGAAACTATCGGGTGTCCTAGGAACTCGAGTTCCATCTACCTTTCTTACTTCACTATATAACCTAGCCGGTGGATGCCAATCCTTACCCATACACATCATATATAATTTAAGTTTTGATCCCTTCTCATATCCTGGAGTGTAAAATCCTCCAAGGCCTATTCCCAAAGTTCTTCATTCATTTACAATAGCTATTTGTTCACCTATAATTAAATATTGCTTGAGTAAGATCATGCCGGGTCGAAGTACTTGGCATTCTGCCTCTGGATATTCCCGACCTTCGCTCATAGGCTCAGGTGATCTCGGTCTCATAGATAAGGGAAAACAAATGTCGAAGTATCCTATTAGGTGAGAGGTTACCTAAGTTAGGTCTCTCTAAATTTTTGATACTTACTAACACATACAAGTCTCATCAACTGATAACTATAAACACACATTCATGCATCATGCATTTGGTTTAAGTTCTAGGCTTACCGGTTTCGCGCTAAGCGCTAGCCTCAGCGCCTGAAGTTCCCACTGAGTATAGGGTGTTTCTTCCTGGAACTATCTCCTTTCCCTTCTGACTCCCGGATGAGGATGGTTGTCCTGCCGGTCCTCTAGTATAGGTGTTGTTCTACGGCGCCTGGCCTCATCTTGGTCCGCCCGCCTCAATAGCTGGTGTTCTCTGTGAACCTCTAGATCCCTTGTATACTCGGCTCCCTGGGTTGGAAAAACATTCATACTCTCTATGGCCTTCCTTTTTGTAATAGCGGCACTCCACTTTCCTTCCTGTACAATCTACGCCTGGGTGATCATTTCCATAGTGTTTACAGTAGTAGTGACGCTGGGGTGGCTTATTGCCCTTAGGTGGTGCTGATCCTAGTGGCTGAGCATCAATAGCTGGGTCGGTCAAACGAGGGACCTGCTCCTTCGTCTTCTGACCATGGAAATCCTTCCGCCCCTTCTTCTTATCAAAGAATTTCTTCCCCTTCTTGTAGTAACCGCCAGAGGTTGCTCCCCCATCTTCTTCTTCAGTATTCTTCTCTTCTTTCCTTGGGCCTCTTCCCTGGACTGAAACATTAGTTCTGTTGCCGATGCGGCGTCATAACATTCTTGAATAGTAGAGAAACGTATTGCTCCCAAGGCGCCCTGGATGCGAAATTGCAAACCTCCCCTAAACTTTTGAATCTTCATGGTGTCGGAGTAGTCGACCCCTGGTATGTAATCTAGCAGACTGATAAATCATGCGTAGTACTGGTCAACTATTTGACTCCCCTAGATTAAGGTCTCGAACTCTTGCCTCTTCCTCCGCTCAAGTGTTTGGGGTAGTACTTCTCCCACAACATCTACAAATGCTGTCCATCCAAAGTCCGGTGTACCTCTATAGTGGCCCACCACAGACCGCCACCAAATATCAGCTACGTCCTTCAGGTTGTACACGGCGATGTCGACCTTCTGGTCTTCTGGAACTCGAACAGCTTTGAAGGCTTTCTAGTGCTCTAGAATAAACTTCTCCAGTGCGGCGGTGAAATACCCCAAAATCTAATTAACATTATAAAACCATTATTTAATGGAAAATAATCCAAAATAAAATCATTTCACGTACGCATGCAAACCCATGCATGAGAACGTTACGTAAAAATAGTCGTTTCTCCATAAACGCTAAAACACTTAGAAACATATGGTCAAGCATGACCTTGTATGACCTTCTAAAACTTAAACCAAATGGTCACACACTCATTATATGAATATATAAACATACTTCCTAGGCTATATCCAGTCAAAACGCAAAACGCGGGAGTGCTCACGCACTCCCCTTAAAGCACGAAAAGCCCGGAGGAGTGCCGAGGTGGCACGAACTCCTATAAAATTAATTCCTAGAGTTCATAACATCATTATTAACCATTCTAAAGAGAACCCACGAAGTGGTTTCTCAAAATTCAACAAAAACCACAGGAGGATTTCTTAGCGCTCCTTTTTGCCCGGGAGTGTCCTGATGGCCCGTAAATTATGTCACGGGTTAATGTAACCCCATATAACTCAATGTAACATCTTAATATATGTTTATTTACCATAATAAGTGTTTATAAACACTTGTAACTCATAAACCAATTTATTTCCCAAAATTTCCTTAGAGCACAAAAACACACCTTCGGGTGTCACGAAAACGCGTTTTACGCAATTGCCTTTTAGTTTTTGACATGCCACGAATTAAGAATATTAAATAGGGTTAAAATGACCCTCTAAATCAGTTGGAGGCACTACCCAACAAGGTGCTCTATAGGGGCCGATTTTATGCTCAAAAACTAGTATAAAACTTACATTAAAAATTTATAAAAGGCATAAAACATGGTGACTCACCTTCCCATGTGTTATAATACTTAATGTCAAAGTAGTAGGTCTCATTTGACCACCAAGCTGTCGAAATAATGCAGAGGAATAAGGCCATGTGAGCTAGATACAAACAAAATGCTAAAAGTGAAAAGTAGATCTAGATTCCACCTTTTTCATTTCTTAAACTTCAAGAGACATTCCATGCTTCTTCCTTGGCTCTTCATCACCGATTGAGACCCTCCATTTGAGCTTGGAGTTCAGCCACCTACAAGAGAGGAAGAAGACAAGCACAACTTAGAAAAATCAAAAGAATAAACCTTACTTTTCTTACCTTGTCTCTTAGCTCACAATTATTTCCCTCCACCTTGCCTTGTCTTGCATTATGGCCGAAACAATGCTGGAAAGAGGGGCATTTTATTGAGCCAATAACTCATGGAATAAACTAAAGAAAAGAATGGTCAAATGACATTAAAAATTAACAAAACAAAAATCAAATTCCAAATGCATTCTTGCATTTACGTGAGCTTAGCCTCATTTCTCTCCTTGCACACTTCACTCACGAATTGGTAAGGCTCTCTCCTCTCTCTTCTTGCTTCATCTTCTTCCTTTGAAGCTCTTAAGTCCATTAATGGAGTTTTAACTTCTATCTTCATCTTTAAGGTAATTCCTAGCATTTCTTGTCAAGCCTTGAAGCAAAACTCTTCCTAGCACACCATAGCATTTCGGCATCAACTAATGTTCCAAGGAGGTTGTCCAAACCAACATTAAACCAAGGAGCATCTCAAGGTTATCTTAAGGTAGTTTTCAAGCTTGAAAATCCTTAAAGCACATTTTATTGTGTAACCGATTTCTATCTCTTCTAAGGCTCTCTTCTTCTTCATTTTCATGAAGGAAAACTTGTTCTTCATCCACCTTAAGTGAGCCGAAATTATAAGGAGAAAAACTTAAGGTAAATTCTTGTAAAACTACTTACAAATCTACTTAAGATCTTTATTGAAGATCTAACTCCTAAACTCCTTCACCACTTGCATATAACCGAAGTGGAGCATCAAAATTCATTGGAGAAAGCTTGGAGATTCAAGAAGAGTTCAAGCACTTAACCACCTTTGTTAAGAAGTAAGTTTACTAAGTAAATCTTTATGTTATAAGCTTTGTTAAGCCTCTAAAAATTATACAAAAATTATGTACATCTCCTAGGTTAATTAAAACCAAAACTATATGGTATTATATGCCAAAAATATAATCTAACATATATGGAAAATATTTACCTTAAGACACATTTTTGTGTCACAAAATTTATTTATGTTACATATAAATTCAAGCCGAAATGTCAAGGGCAAAAATACTTTATTTGAGCTAAGAATCAATATAAGACATTACAATAATTTTTACATGAGTTATATGACTCATATGAATTTATGTATATTTATTATGACATATAAATCCACTTTTATATACTATAAGGTAGCTATTTAATTATGGCCGAATTGTCTAAGTGAAAAATAGATTTTTATGAGCTACTTATGTATATAAACTTATACTATAAAGTTTGGTGAGTTAAAAAATTTTATTAGAGCTTAAATGGCTAATTAATTAAGTTATGTGGCTTAAATGTAATTTTTACAAAGTTTGGTGAGTTTAATGTGAAAACCGAGAGTTAAGGGTCTGTTGGTGTAATTATAATATAATATAAGGTTAGGAATTAAGTTTATGAATTTTAGATAATTTAAACAAGTGTTAAAATAACATTTTATAAAGTTTTGGGCTATTATGTAATTTATAAAGTTGTTATGAAAGTTTGGAACTTATTAGTGGGCGAATTCATAATTAAGAGATTTATTAGGTTCACCTTCGAAATTTTGAGGAATTAAATATTTAGACTATAGTTTATAAGTTATTAAGAAACTATTATAAAGTTTTGGGATAAAAATGTAATTAAGGAAAAATAAATGACAAAGCCGAATTACTTTGGGGTTAGTTTGGTAATTTAAGAATTTATATATATATATTCGGCATTTATGGAGAATTAAAATTAAAACTATAGTTTATAAGGCATTATGTAAAGATTATAAGATTTTGTGGCTAAATTGCAATTATAAGAAATATATATATATAGGCCGAGAATTGGAGGGGCTAAGTTGTAATTTTCAAGAGTTACAATATTTAAAAGTATATACCAAAATATTAATGGTAGTTTTGTGATTTAATTAAATAAGGAATTAAAACTATGTTATATAAAGAGATTAGAATTTAAATGTAAAGTTTATGAATTAATGTGGTTGTTTTGTAAATAACCGAAATATAAGGGTAATAATTTAGATTTAAATAAATATAGGTCCCATGTGATTTTGGAGGAATTAGAAAGAAAGAATTTTGATTAAAGGAATTATGAAGATGAAACTATGACTTATATAGTTATAAGGAAATTAAAGGTAACCAATAATTATAATTTATGGTTAAAGGAGGAATAATAAAAACTATAAGGATATTATGTCCATGTATGACATAGAAATATAGTTAAGAAATTATAAGTTGTTATGTCACCTAGACAATCAAAATAAACAACAAATATAGTACATGAATAAATAAATACTTACATGTACATTAAAGGATTTATAAATAAATCAAAGGAATAACAAATAAGTTGTACATGAAATCATGAGGTAATTAAAAGAAATAAACCTCACATGAAATAACAAATACGAAATTTGTTGAATGATCCAATAAAATTATTATGTAAGGGTAACATAAATTAACCCTCTCAGTTAATCCTATTCTAGGACTTTGTTTGACCAGACGTTGACCGGGAATTAAAACAGTACAGTCTACGGTGAACGGTATGGGATTCTTTCAACCTGTTTTCTACCGGATTACACCGGCTTGTGTGCTATCTGTTGTTTGAATAACGACCAAGATAATTAATGTAAAATGTTGTTATTCTTGTGCACTGTGGTATATTTTATTGTGATGTGCGTGAATGATGCTAACTACAACGTGTATGTCCCACGCATACAAACACTACTATACCAGTGGACTAAATACCTGCGCTTTATTATACCGAGAACTTGTACACAAGTCTCTCACTAACTTCACTTTATAACAAACGTCGTTGTCCTAAACGTGACAAATGACAATGCACATTGAGTTCTTGTTTAACATACTTGGTTGACACCTAACAATTTTACTACGAGAACGAGGAGCCCAGTTGGATCTGGCCATGCATGCTACAGGAGTTGTACCTGTCTCAGGTCGTCTCCTATTCAATTTACGTCGCGACGGGAGTTCTGGGTGCACTATGTCACTCACCGGGACCGTACCGGAACATTTAAGTTGAGAGGAAGACTTATTTCTCTCGAGGGTATGATCCCACCATTTGAAGTACAGGAGTTAACTACGTTATCTTCTGAGGGAACTGGTACCCACCTCTCATAACAAGGTCACTATACCTTCATTATATTGACACACTCTTATATACCATGTCAGTCCCACTGTGTGGACCCGACAACTATCAAATGATTATAGTTCATCTAACTTGACCTTCTGAAGTCTTGTTTTATGTAACATTGTTGTCCTTGTATGGATGCTTGTTATTATCATACTATGCTTGTTTACAGCTATATAAAAATGAACTGCATGTATTCGACAAAGTAGTTGGTGTGGCCCGGTAGACGATGGGCTGCACGTTTTCCATACCAGCATTGTTTGCTGAGCCCCTTTGGGGCACCCCCATTTTTCAGGTACCTGAAGTTGAGAAGATTACCACACCGAGTGTAGGTGGGGTAGATTCAAGCTATGGGAGTCTTCTTCTAGATATTTGTTTTACTTAAGTATTTTACATTTGAGTTTGATTCCTAGTATCTCGGATTGTATTCGTATTCAGACCGTGACTTTTGGAGATTGTATTTGGAGTTAGCCTTGTTGGTCACAAGGGTGGCCAACGGCATTGTAATACCGCCCAGTTGTTGTATTTATTTCCGCTGCAGTTGTATTTTATTTGGGAGTGATCGCCGTACAGGTTATTGGATTTCGGGTTGGGGTGTTACAAAAAGTGGTATCAGAGCGTAGTTACGCTCTGGATACAAGGATACACCGAGATTAGGATTTCTAAAGCCTTAGGTTACGGGTGAGAGATAGTATTGAAAGGAGTTTAAGTTAGTTTACTTAGACTACTATCCAAGACCAAGATTGTGACCACAGTATCTAATATACCTCAACATCCTGCAGATGTCAGGAAGAGGAGGACGCCGTGGACAGGCCGATGAGGAGCCAACCGTCAGGCTGGCAGACATTGCTACTTTAATTGCTCAGGCATTTGCACAGGCGGGGGTTGCACAGCAGCAGCAGCTACCTCCACCACCACCGCCCAGAGAGAGGGATTGGGTGAAGAGTTTGGCTGATCTGAGGCCAACTGCATTCAAGGGACAGACTGACCCTGCTCACTTAGAGACATACATCATGGAGATGGAGACAGCGTTCGAGACACTTGCAGTCCCAGCTAGGGAAAAAGTAAGGCTTGCTGCCTTTTACCTGAAGGATGCAGCGAGAGATTGGTGGAATATGGTGAAGGCCGACCACCTGGATGACCCAGCTTTCACTTGGGGACACTACACTGCACTACTAAGGGCAAGTACTACCCGGCCCACACCAGGATGGTGAAAACTAGGGAGTTTGATGCACTGGAGCAGACGGGAAAGATGACGGTAGATGAATATTATGCGAAGTTCACTTCACTACTCCGACTACTGCCGGAATAGGATACTCGGACCAGGTTTGTTGGTCGACCGGTTCTACGGGGGACTGAGTCCTCGACTCCAGTTTGGGATGGGACCAATCATCCCTACCAGTTTACAGGTAAAACAGGAGAGTCATAAACCAGCTGAAAATTTTATTACCTACTATACCCCGTCATGGGAGATTTGGAGATTGATACCTTGAGATTTAGGAATGTTACCATGCTGCCTCCATTGTGGAGATTACATGCAAGAGAAGGGATGCTTTGAGCTCCCAAAAGAGAAAGGACGGACCTGGCAGTGAGTGAGGATGCCAAGCAGGGAAACTCCAACAGAAGGAACAAGCCCTATCAAAAAGGCCAGGGGTCCTATCAAGGGAAGGGAACCAGACTACTGGGAACCCCCAGTCAGGAACCTACGGAGCAGCAAACTCACAGAAAACCTACCCTCTAAGGGTAGGCACTCTAACCGAACAGTTAAATTTGAAACATATGTGGTTACTTCAACCGTTGGAATATGTAATTGACCTCGATTGTATCAGGTTCTGGACAGGGCTCCAATACGGGCCAGAAGTTGTCCGCCACTTCAACTGTAGACAATGTGGCAAAGATCACCCCGGGCGTGGACTGCCAAGGAGAGAAAGTCCAGTGCCGCCACTGTCAGATATATGGACACCGTGCCTTCGAGTGCATCCGAAACCCGGAGAGCAGGAACTACCGCCCGGGAGCAAGGGCAAATACCGGCCATAAGAATGGAGCCAGCGATACTCGCCCTCCACCAACAAACCAAGCTCAGGGGAATAAGGGCAAAGGCCCAGCATCGGGACCCGCCCTGCATGTCATGGACCGCTCAGATGAGGCTGGTCCTTCTACCAACCCAGGTATTTCTAAACCCATGCGAACCTGTTATTGAGCAATGGATGATGTGAATGAGTGCTTGCATGCCTTGATTGCCTAGTTGCATAGGAAAGAACTAATAAGACTCACTAGTAGAATTTTAAACCACGTAGGAAGCTATAAGATATGCTTTCCTATCCCCTCACCGCCCTCCCTGGAAGAAAACCTTATCAAAGCACAAGAACCAACGAACGAACAATGTAAGGTTATCCAACCAGGTTTGATACTACTCAAAGGATACCTAACACCGGAGACACAAATTGCAATCATCAGAAGATGTCAAGAATTAGGAGCAGGACCAGGAGGGTTCTACACTCCAGAATTTCCAGGAGGATCAAAATGAAGTTGAAAATGATGTGCTTAGGAAAAGATTGGAATCCCTACTCAAAGACCTACCAAGATACAAGAAATGGAGATGGAGCACAAGTGCCAAAAATCCCAGGAAAATTTTTACAAATTGTGGAACAAGCAGTTAATACAGCTCAACAGTTAGAAGAAGATCCAGTTCCCAATCTAAGGGCTGATCTATGTATCATCAACTTCTATGAAGAAGGAGGCCGTTTAGGACTACATCAGGATAAGGATGAAACACAAGGGTCCCTCGATCAGGGGATACCAGTATTGTCCTTTTCGATAGGAGATGACGCAGAGTTCCTTTATGGCGAGCAGAAGCGTGTGGACCTTGCAAAGAAAATCATATTGAATTCAGGAGATGTGTAATAATGGGTGGAAAGTCAAGGTTGCTATACCATGGAATTAAAAGGATTAAATTAAACACAGCACCTTCGACAGTGATAAACACCACTCACATGAAACCAGGAAGATTAAGTTTGACTTTTAGAAAGTACTAGTGTTGTAATTGTTTTTGGACATCTGAAAGGAGATCATCTCATCAATGAAGCATTATTGTTATGAAAGTGAATGTCTTTAGACCCCATCATATATCAAAGCACTTACCCAGATTCTGTTGTTAGGTTGTGCTAAGGAGACGGAAGGTGCCTTAAGTATTCTTACTGAGGAGGAGGCCAGCAAGGGCGGCGCGATCCTCACTGGTACCTTTCCTGTTAATGGAGTGGATGCATTAGTACTGTTCGACTCCGGAGCCTCACATACTTTCGTTTCGCCTTCGCTTGCGGGGAAGTTGGGGCTAGACGCTGTAGAGTTACCTGATTTTAAGGTGGCACTCCCGTCTAAGGAGAAGATCAGCTGCACTCGTCTTTATAGAGGAGCCACTATCCGTATTAAGGAGGAGGAATTTCCTATTGACCTTATTGAGTTCAGAGGTCTAGGATTCGACGTTATAGCCGGGATGGACTGGTTGGGGCGGCACAGAGCCGCATTCTTTGTGCAGAGCGCAGACTGTTACTTAAGAGCCCATCAGGAGTGACAGTATCATACCGCCAGAGCCCTAGAGCACCATCAATAAAAGTTATATCTGCTATGTCTATGTACAAGCAAGTCAGGAACAGAAGGAGGAAGGATATTTTATGCTATGTTCAGGATGTAGAGCACGACCCTGATTTTGATCCAGACATGCCAGTAGTGTCAGAATTTCCGGATATTTTTCCAAAGGAACTTCCAGGCTTACCGCCATCCAGAGAGGTAGAGTTCTCCATTGAATTACTACCAGGTACCGGTCCCATAGCTAAGGCACCGTACCGTATGGCACCAGCGGAGATGGCCGAGTTGAAAGAGCAGCTGAAAGATTTATTAGACAAGGGATACATACGACCTAGCGTATCGCCCTGGGGAGCACCAGCGCTTTTTGTGAAAAAGAAGGATGGAAGCCTTCGGTTATGCATCGACTACAGAGAGCTTAATGCAGTATCAGTAAAGAACAAATATCCACTACCACGAATCGATGACTTGTTTGATCAGTTAAGAGGAGCGAAGGTGTTTTCAAAGATCGATTTGAGATCAGGCTACCATCAGATACCTATTAGGAGCAAGACAGAGAAGAGACAGCTTTCAGAACACGTTATGGCCACTACGAGTTTACAGTTATGCCTTTTGGCTTGTCAAACGCACCGGCAGTCTTCATGGAATTAATGAACAGGATATTCAGAGAGCAGTTGGATAAAACCGTAGTTGTATTTATCGACGACATCCTAATCTATTCAAAGTCTAAGGGAGAGCACGAGAGTCACCTCCGACATGTACTTGAGATCTTAAGGGAGAACCAGCTTTATGCTAAGTTCTCCAAATGTGAGTTTTGGTTGGACAGAGTTTCTTTCTAGGACATGTTATCTCAGATGCTGGGATCGCAGTGGATCCAGCAAAAATAGAAGCAGTTCGCACCTGGCCTAGGCCAAAGACGGTGACTGATATCAGGAGTTTCCTTGGGTTAGCGGGTTACTACAGGATTTGTCAGAGATTTCTCCAAAATAGCCAAAACCTATGACCAGTTTAATGAAGAAGGACGCACCATTCACATGGACTACGGAATGTGAGACCTCATTTCAGTATTTGAAGAATGCTTTGACATCAGCACCAGTTTTGACTATACCTGAAGGCACAGAGGGTTATGAAGTTTACTGTGATGCATCAGGCAGGGGACTAGGGTGTGTACTCATGCAGAATGGGAAGGTAGTCGCCTACGCTTCCCGACAGTTGAAGAAACATGAGGAAAACTATCCACACATGACTTGGAGCTTGGAGCTATTGTTTTTGCATTGAAGATCTGGCGCCACTACTGTATGGTGTCCAGATGACCGTATACTCGGATCATAAAAGTTGAAATATGTATTCACCCAAAGGAGTTAAACATGAGACAGAGAAGATGGGTTGAATTCCTCAAGGATTACGACATCGATTTGCAGTACAAGGAGGGAAAAGCTAATGTAGTAGCAGACGCACTGAGTCGACGAGCACATTCCCTAAATGCCATTGTGGCTAGCTCGAGTCTTATAGACGACATACGTAGCGCACAGCAGAATGATCAGCGAATGATGGAGATCAGTCGGAAGCTGTCTGACGGTACATTTGAAGGTGGGAAGTATGAGTTTCAGTTACATGATGATGGACTGATCAGATTAAGGGGCAGATTATGTATTCCCAGAGACAGCACTGATATAAAAGAGCATATTCTTCGAGAGTCCCACACTTCTGCCACATCTGTCCATCCAGGAGCTTCTAAGATGTACAAAGATCTAAAGAGGTATTTCTGGTGAGTGGTATGAAGGGAGACGTGACAGAATATGTGATTCGATGTCTCACTTGTCAGAAAGTGAAATTCGAACATAGACGACCAGGAGGTATGGTACAGTCTATGCCAGTTCCAGAGTGGAAGTTTTATGATATCTCTATGGACTTCGTGGTGGGACTACCACCTACGAGAGGAGGACTAAATATGATTTGGGTTGTTGTTGATCGACTGACTAAGGTTGCTAGGTTTATTCCGATGAAAGACACTTGGAAAGTGCCGAAGTTGGCAGCAGAACTATTTGAGAAGGAGATTATCAGACATCACGGAGTACCAAAGACTATTGTTTCAGATCGAGATACTAGATTTCTCTCACGATATTGGCGAGCTACTCGCGAAGCACTTGGAACTGAATTGAAGCTTAGCACAGCATTTCATCCTCAGACAGATGGTCAGTCAGAGAGGACTATTCAGACCTTAGAGGACATGCTACGAGCATGTGCCTTGGATTTCAGGGCAGCTGGATAGATAGATTACATCTCATCGAGTTCGCATACAATAACAGCTATCACGCCTCTATACAGATGTCACCTTTTCAAGCCTTATATGGCAGACCATGTCGCACACCATTGTGCTGGGACGAGTCTAGTGAGACCGTCATCATTGGGCCTGAGTACTTAGAGCAAGTTCAGGCAGAAGTACAAGATCAGAAATAATATGAAAGCAGCACAAGACAGACATAAATCATATGCTGATGAGAGACGACGAGACCTTGAGTTCGCAGTTGGCGACCAGGTATTTCTACGAGTATCACCCATGAAGGGTGTATTCAGATTTGGACAGAAGGGCAAGCTAAGCCCGAAATTTGTATGGACCCTACGCTATCACAGAGCGGGTGGGCCTTGTGGGTATCGACTTGAATTGCCAGCAGAGTTGGGCAAAGTACACAATGTTTTTCACGTGTCTCAGCTTAAGAAATACATGCCTCATCCTTCTCATGTTCTACAACCAGAGACACTCTCATTAGAACCAACAATGCGGTATGTGGAAACACCGCAACGAATCTTAGATAGAAAGACACGAGATACTCGAAACAAGTCTGTGAGCCTCGTAAAGGTTCTTTGGTCGAACCACGATGTGGAAGAGGCCACATGGGAACTAGAAGCTGATATGCGAGCGAAGTTTCCCTCATTATTCACCGACTAGACACTTTAGTAGGGTACGGGGGCGTACCCTTTCTTTTTGGGGGGGGGGGAGAGCCTTTTTCGTTTGAGAGTTTATTATGCATTTTGTTGCACTTTGTGCATTTCTATGACAATTATCTTGTATGTGTTCTTGCGTAACACTGTATTTGAATGTACTTTGTACTTCTACTTGCTGATGTGTACTTCGTTACACTACAATGGAAAGATTATGTGCACTACGTTGCACTATTTGAAATGAAACATGATTGTGTTTACTACTTTGCACCACATGGTAGGTATATGATATGACCTTCCAAAGTATTCCTGTTATGCTTGATATACACTATGAACTTAGGGATATAGAGACTTGGGACTTGATCCCTAAAAACTAGATTGAGTTGTGGATACTTAGTGGAACTTGATTCCCCACAACCTTATAAATTTAGATATGAGACTTCGGGGCGAAGTCCTTTTTAAGGGGGTAGATTGAAATACCCCAATCTAATTAACATTATAAAACCATTATTTAATGGAAAATAATCCAAATATAAATCATTTCACGTACGCATGCAAACCCATGCATGAGAACGTTACGTAAAAATAGTCGTTTCTCCATAAACGCTAAAACACCTTAGAAACATATGGTCAAGCATGACCTTGTATGACCTTCTAAAACTTAAACCAAATGGTCACACACTCATTATATGAATATATAAACATACTTCCTAGGCTATATCCAGTCAAAAACGCAAAACGCTCGGGAGTGCTCACGCACGCCCCTTAAAGCACGAAAAGCCCGGAGGAGTGCCGAGGTGGCACGAACTCCTATAAAATAATTCCTAGAGTTCCTAACATCATTATTAACCATTCTAAAGAGAACCCACGAAGTGGTCTCAAAATTCAACAAAAACCACAGGAGGATTTCTTAGCGCTCCTTTTTGCCCGGGAGTGTCCTGATGGCCCGTAAATTATGTCACGGGTTAATGTAACCCCATATAACTCAATGTAACATCTTAATATATGTTTATTTCCATAATAAGTGTTTATAAAACATTGGAACTCATAAAAACAATTTATTTCCCAAAATTTCCTTAGAGCACAAAAACACACCTTCGGGTGTCACGAAAACGTTTTACGCAATTGCCTTGTAGTTTTTGACATGCCACGAATTAAGAATCTTAAATAGGGTTAAAATGACCCTCTAAATCAGTTGGAGGCACTACCCAAAAAGGTGCTCTATAGGGGCCGATTTTATGCTCAAAAACTAGTATAAAACTTACATTAAAAATTTATAAAAGGCATAAAACATGGTGACTCACCTTCCCATGTGTTATAATACTTAATGTCAAAGTATGTAGGTCTCATTTGACCACCAAGCTGTCGAAATATGCAGAGGAATAAGGCCATGTGAGCTAGATACAAACAAAATGCTAAAAGTGAAAAGTAGATCTAGATTCCACTTTTTCATTTCTAAAACTTCAAGAGACATTCCATGCTTCTTCCTTGGCTCTTCATCACCGATTGAGACCCTCCATTTG